>SJYV01035512.1:0-267617 GCA_006410875.1 Neotragus pygmaeus
CATTGTGATTTTAATATTTTTAAGCAATTTAGTTGTTTAAAATAAGTATAAATTACTGTATTTGCTATTAAATCCTTATTTACTTTCACATGATGTTTTTGAAATGTTATATGTAAATATAATTAAGATATATGTGTATAAATATGTACAAACATGTCATTGTCTGGCATGTTGCCTGGTAATTGCTGGTATATTGCTTGATGAGTGTTTACTGAGTAATTTATGCTTCGTCTGTATGTGTATGTGCATGTGCACGCTCACGGGTGTGTATCAGCTGTAACATAAGTGTTTTCAGAGACTCACATAATTATTGTTTTTCTTTTTTTAATCTTTGTTTTTTTTAAACTCTGAATAGTGTATAAATTATTCATTTAACCAGACTGCTGATATTTTGCCAGGGCTTTGAAGAAGAAACAAGTTACCTTTTTGAATTGGAAAACTCTATTCCAAGTTATTTTGCTGTGAGAAAAGCATTCTAGTTATTATTTTTAAATCTAAAATGAAGTGTTGTTTTAAAATTCTCCTAAATGAAAAGGAATAAAGTTATTTATATAATCCTAAGTGCTTCCAAACATCTACAGCTCAAAGTTCATAATTCACATTGACACCAAAGTGTAGTTTCTGTTTTGACTGGAAGAGTCTGGTATTATTTTTTTGTCTGCAAGGGAAAGAGTTGTATAACATCCAAGTGGGAAGATGTTTGATTGTAATGCAATCAACATGATTTGTGAGTGAAAACAGATTTTACAGGAAGAGAAACAGCAGCTGTTAAAATCCTAGACAGTATTAGAGAATTCTTTAAAAAAAAAAAAACACTCTTTCAGGAAATAAACATAAGGTGAGACAGAATCATAGCAATATATTTTCTGTTTGATACAGTTCTTCACAATTCAGGGTAATGAGTGAAAGGAAATTACTGGTGAATATAATATCTTATAGTCAATATGGGTCAAATCCTTTAATAAAATTTTTTCATTAATTTTTTATATATTTTATGTGTTTAGTTCACTCATGTTTTAGAATTAGTTTTGTTTGCGGGGACAGATTTAATTCTTTTCTTTTTATTAGTAATATTATAGTGCGTAGAATCATGAGCCTCTGAGATCATTTCACCCTGTGAAAACAGCTGTCCATCTTTTTTTATCTATATCCCCCACTTATTTACTCCTCCTCGTTTTATCTTGCAGGGAATCCCAGACATAATGACCTTTTTATCTATAACTTTTATTGTGTATCTCTTAAATTTGTGGCACGTATATACCCAAGCACATGAGTGCATGCTCAGTCACTCAGGCGTGTCCAACTCTGCGACCCAGTGGACTATAGTCCCCCAGACTCCAGTGTCTATGGAATTTTCTGTGGCAAGAATACTGGAGTGGGTTGCCATTTCCTTCTCCAGGGGATCTTCCTGACCTAGCGGTTGAACCTGCATCTTGTGCTTTGGCAGGCAGTTTCTTTATCAGTGCCCCACCTGGAAAGCCCCAAAGATGTGGACTTTTGTGTAAAACATAATTACAGCACAATTATCATACCAAAAATATTAGCAGTTCTTTAATTTTGTGAAACACTCAATTAGTTTTCAAATTCCAATAGTCTCATAAATAACCTTTTCCTCTTTGTTTTGAATCTGTATCTAAAATAAGAATCACATCTTACAAATGATTGAATTGACTCAAGACTTAAAAAAAAAAATTTTTGGAGTACAATTGTTTTACAATGTTGTGTTAGTTTCTGCCATATAGCAAGGTAAACCGGCTATATGTATACTTATATCCCTTCTTTTTTGGATTTCCTTTCCAGTTAGGCCATCACAGAGCATTAAGTAGAGTTACCTGTACTATACAATAGGTTCTCATTAGTTATCTGTTTTATGTATAGTAGTATATATATGTGTCAGTCCCAATCTCTCAGTTCAACGGCCCCTGCTTCCCCCCAGGTGTCCATATGTTTGTTCTCTACTTCTGTGTCTATTTCTGTTTGACAGATCAATTCATCTCTACCATTTTTCTAGAGTCCACATATATGTGTTAATATATAATAGTTGTTTTTCTCTTTCTGACTGACTTCGCTCTTTATGATAATCTCTAGGTCCATCCATGTCTTTGCAAATGACACAATTTCATTCCTCTTTATGGCTGAGTAATATTCTTCTGTGTGTACACTCCACTTCCTTATCCATTCCTCTATTGATGGACATTTAGGTTGTTTCCATGTTCTGGCTATTATATATAGTGCTGCAATGAAACTGTGACAATATACAGATAGCATTTCATTAAGTTCCATTTAAGTGTTAAAAAATTTTAAGTATAAAAAATGTTTAAAAATCCTCCTACGTCTTAATTTATGCATTAGAACTTTTAAGAACATTAATGTTTGGCACAATATGAACAGAGAAGATATTGTGTTATTTATTATTAATTGTGTCAGTTCAAAATGAAACTGTCTAAAACCATAGAAGAAATTACATATCACTTAATTTAGGGACATTCTTCTTCCCTAGCACTTGCATTGTTTCTCTTCATTCATTAAATTAGGGAAAATTATTAAACACCTGAAAGTGTAGCACTTTGGGACACTTGCCACATTGAGTGGTCCCTGGGCCTTATCTTCTGTCCCTCTTATACTGCATGGCAATGAATACTGAGCCCAAGTACAAAATGTGAATAAATGTCCTCAGCACAGAAATAGCTTTATTAAGCTATATTTATCTTTGGTGACAGTTTTTCCTATAAACTTTGGCCTACAAGTACCCTTCCTCTCCCAGTCTTTTCAGAAAGTGAGAAAATCTATGAAGAATAAAAATTTAGAGGAAACCAAAAAAGAAAGAAAGGAAACCTAAATAGTTACAAACATACCAGTTAACTAGGGATCTAAGACCAGGTATAGAACTCCAAGGCTAAAAACTTGAATTTTATTGCCCTTACAAGGGTTAATGATTGGACTACTTGTGATGGGACCAGACCCTTGCATGTATTTCCCGAATCATAGAAAGACCCCCTTTTTACTATAAGAGAATCTAGGGGGAAAAAACCACTCACTGGTTTAGGAAAGGACAAGGAAGCTTGTCTTTGGTCTTGACTGAGCAAAGGGCTCAAGCATCCTGAGAAATTAAAGGGTTGGACACTCAGCATAATAACCATCATGATGAGAATTCACAAACTAAGACATTTACATAAACATCTGCACTAGATAAGTAAAAACTTTGGGTCACCTTGCAAGAAACAAATGCAAAACCAGTCTGGACAATTCTATACACAGGTAGACAAAACTTCTACAAAAAGAATTCTCCATGTAAGGAAACAGTCTACTATGAAACACAATTAGAAGAGTTAGACCATTTAGAATTTGAGATAGTAGGAAAAAATGAAATTTGCGTGTTTAAACAGAGACATCATTGCTGCTGCTGCTAAGTGGCTTCAGTCGTGTCCAACTCTGTGCTACCCCATAGACGGCAGCCCACTGGGCTCCGCCATCCCTGGGATTTTCCAGGCAAGAACACTGGAGTGGGTTGCCATTTCCTTCTCCAATGCATGAAAGTGAAAAGTGAAAGTGAAGCCCCTCAGTTGTGTCTGACTCAGCGACCCCATGGACTGCAGCCTACCAGGCTTCTCCATCCGTGGGAGTTTCCAGGCAAGAGTACTGGAGTGGGGTGCCTTTGCCTTCTCTGGAAACATCATTAAGTAATACATATAAAAGAAGAGCACTATGAAAAGTAGATGGACAGAAAAATAATATAAAGAAACATTTAGAACTGAAAACTAGTCATTGACATTAAAAGATAAGTGAACAGACAAAGGTATAGACAGAATTGAAGATAGAATCAGGAGTCTCAATTCACTAATGAATGATAGATGCTCAGAATTCACACACATACAGAGAGAAATGGATATTAAAAGATATGAAAGGAAAATGAATAAATCCAATATATGACTTATAAGAGTTTCAAAATGGGAACTGGGTAACAATCAATTCAAGATATAACAGCTATGAGTTTTTTAGGTTTGAGAAGCATAGAGAATATCTAAAAGATTTGAATAAATCTATCTCTTTGAATATAAAATTGAAGAACTCTAAAGTTAAACTACAAATTTTAAAGCAACCATTGAGTAAAGACAAACCTATACAAGAATGATTATTAGACTAATATTGACCTCACAAGAGATACCAGACTGAGACAGAACAGCATCTTCAGGGTACTGATGATAGAACTTCTGTCATAACAGTTCTATCCAGTAAAGAGTGTCATGAAGACAAAATCACCTTTTCAGGCAGAATGTCTCACTAAGAGATTTTTAAAAGCTATGCCTCTGGAAAGAGGGACTTGAACCCAGAAGGAAAGCTCAAAGGGCTTGATAGGGGACTTACACCTATTCTTGTATGAATAGATAATTTTATATAAGCTATTTCCAAAAATAAAATAAGTAAACTTTGTGAGGGTGATGCAACCTTGATAACAAAACTGGAAAGGATAGCCCAGAGAAGGAAAGATACAGGTCAGTTTCATTTCAGAACATGTACCCCACAATCTGATATATTAATATAAAATACTTGGAAACACAATTAACATATTTTTTGTACGCATATACACATTCAAATGGATGTAAATGATATGTAACAAAATGCATCTATGTGGTTATATGATAGAAGCATTCCTTTTAAGGTCACGAGCAAGAGTGGAAGAATAACCACCACTTTTTTCTTTGGCTACATCTAAAATACATCCAAAGTCCAACTGCTGTGCACTACCTCCACTGCTCCCTACCACCCTAGTTTGAGACACGTCATCTCTCTCCTGCACTGCTCAGGAACCTCTCAGCTAGACTTCCTGCCTCTTGTCCTTGCCTTCCTTAGAATCTATTCTTTACATTGCAGGAGGAGTGAGCCTATATTATTAATATGAGGCAAATCGTGGTACTTCTTTGTTCTAAACCCTCCAGCAATTTTCCCACACACTCAGAGTAAAAACCATGGTCTATAATATCTCAAGGCTTTTCTGATCTCGTCTCCCAGTATTCTGTCCCTTGCTTATTTCATTCCTGCTGTATTCTTCCCCTTGTTAAAACTCGAATATGCTAGACAAGCTTCTACTTCAGAGCCTTTGCACTCAATTGTCCTTTTGCTTGAACCACTGCTTCCAAAGATCTGAAGACTTACTTCCTTGTCTTAGCATCTTTATTCAAGTATCTTTTTCTCAATTTAAATTTTCTCCTATTTGAAGTCATAAAAGATTTCCTTCCTACTCTTTTGGTATTCCCTATATTTCTTATCTATTTTTCTCCATAACATTTTCACCTTCTATCATACTATGTATTTCATTTATTTTATTGTCTCTTTTCCCATCTGGAATATGAGTTCCATGCGGGCAGGGAATTTTATCTATTTTGTTAAATGCCATATCCTCCACCATTTATAATTAAATCTAGCACAGGATAAGTGCTTAATAAATATCAATAAATAAGTGAATATCAAGAGTTTGGTAAGACTTTTTCTTTTAAAAGAATTTGTATGATACTCAAAGTTGGGAGATACCGATACAGATTGCTCAATAATATTGAGATCAGAGGCAGAAAATATTAGAGCAGTAAAAAGTGCTCATTTGAATTATGACTGCATCTTGATTTTGTATCATAATAATGATTTTTAATTCATTATGACAGCTAACACTTGCTGGGTAATGCAGAAGTAACTGTCTAATTCTCGAACTAATAGGTGTACTTACTTATTGGTTATTAAATATCCTCCTTTAAAAATAGATAAACTAAGGAATGATTTTTTAAGATATTTTACTGAACAATAGATTTAGTAATTTATTATTTTCAAATCACCCTTGTATCATCATATGGTTTTAATATGCAGCATATCAGTTTTATATCCTGTATAGTCATTGTGAAAATGTTTGACATATTCATATTAAGATCTCATTTTCAAATGACATAACATTTTAATGATTTTTTGGAATGTAGATGTTTCTCTTAGTTCATTTATGCTCTTGTTTATCATTTCCTTTTTACTTACATTTTTATGTATTCCCAATAGGTCTATGTCATTTCACATCTATTTTATCACTTGTTTTACTTACAAGTAAGGTTTAGTCAAAATAGGATTAAAAACAGTTGTTTCCAAGTCATGTAGCACTCTGTGGCTGTTGTTTTTTCTCAACTGTTTCTTTAAATAGTTCTAAAAATATGAAAATCTCATATATATTTTTATGATAATTTTTATTTTAGAAATTAATAAAAGTTCCTCACAGAATATTATATCAGAGTTTATTTAGAACCTAATATCATTTTTAGAAGTATACTTTTAATTCAGCCCGCGGATACACAGTGAAATCATTTGGTAATGAAAATAATATTAAATGTACTTTAATCTTAATTTTACAAGAAATAGGCATTTTTCTAATTTATATGGTAGCATTTAGATTAATAAAAGTCGAACCTGAAAATTGCAATTGAATGTGCCAGAGTATGGTATGCACTATTATTTTGTTCATTTTCAGCAGTGCTTTTAACTTACTATTCTTATTGCAAAGGATACTTTGTCTTTTAGAGAGTAAGATGGTATTATTTACATCAATTCATGTGGGTTTGTGAAAAAAATGCCGTGACTCCTTTACTTAATGGGATTCTTTCTCTGTGGCAGTGCAAACGGCTAGAGCAGGAGCTTCATCATCTGAAAGAGCAGAAGCAGACTTCAGCAAACAACATGAGACATCTGACTGCTGAAAACAATCAAGAACGTGCGTTGAAGGTAAATCTCCATTCCTTCTTGCAGGCAAATTAAGGTTGTAAGCCCTTGGTGCCAGCCTTCTGTGCTGCATATATCAGTTGTGTACATTTCAGCAGAAGTGAGCTGTGGTGTTTGCCAACAGCCCCTTCTTTAAACACAGATACAGCACCCTTCTGTCACGGTATTATTTTATTTCGTGTATGTGTACATGAAAACAACATATTTTCTGAATTTCAAGTGGTGGTATATTAAATAACTTTAGGTTCATGCTCATTGTGTTTGTAATTTCAAAGTACGTTGTTACCTTTAGTAGTTAAGAAAAAAGTGGCCACTCTGAAAGAAAAAATATATAATGGGCTTTTTCTTTGCATCAATAATTATTACAGTAATTTTCTAAATGACTTATAATATTAGTGTCCCACAGAATGGACACTTCTTGAAAGGTACATGAATATGTTTGGGAATTGAAAGAATGCTTAAAATGTTACCTACAGCAAAAAATGAAAGAAAATATATTCTATTAGAACTTGAAACAAGTAGAGTATATATCATGACAAAAGTTCTGTTTGATTTTAGTATAGATCCTATAGTTATGAAAAAGGACTTTATTTCAATTTAACTAATTATCTTGTTTTCTTAAGAAACTTTTCATTCTCTTTTTTGTCTTTGCCCTGGTTCCTAGCATAATGCCTGTGACATAACAGAGGCCCCTGCCCTCAAGGTGCTTACGTTCTCATTAATGGGTTAAAAATAAACATACAGCATAGCCACAGGAAATAAAACATTCATCGTTGTTGTTAATGGCACAGTTAAAGAAAGATGTGCTGTCAAGAAGATTGTATTGTACTTTGTTGTCTTAAATTCGTTTCTTGCTGCTGTTTACAAAGGAACATCATGTCATTAGAAGGGTAAGTCAGTAAACCAGAATCATCAACCAACGTTGAGGAAAATGGTGACATTTGATGTGGAAATATTTTTAATCTGTTTATGAAGTACGAGGTTTGGTTGAAGATGGATTTTTCTACAACGTATATTTAGCTTCATTCTCAGCAGTGTGTGTGTGTAATAACCTTGCTATTGTTATTTAATGTACTTTTCTCTCTCGAATTTATAGATAGACCAGAACAATAAATGGGAAAGAAAAGAACTGTAGATTGATATGATTATTTTTCAATTACCCCAAGGAATTTTCTATCGTAAGAGTAAAATTAAGCATATAATTACTTAGATGTATTTGCAAATCAAAGGTAACGTTCTTTTAGAGAGAGCCTCCATCATGAGTGTTAGTTTATCAGCCTTAAGGGACAGGTATTATGTGCTCTGTTTGATATGGCTATCAGTATTTAAAATAGGACCTAAAATAAGAATTCTAGTTTGTTAAGTTAATAATAATTGCATGATCTTTATTCTGGCATTTTTGTTTGTGTATTTATGTTAAATTGAATTAAATGATAGCTAACCATGTGTGGAGAGAAAAAGATACATAGTTCCAAGAGATTATTAAAATTAGGAAGCAAATTGTAGAGCAAAAGAAACCCGTAAATTCAACACAAATAAAAATAAACCCCCATAAAATCATTCTTTAGTTATCTTGTGCCATAATTCCTCATAGAAAACCTTTAAGTTTATTACAAAAATTAGGTCATTTATGATACATCTGCTTTATTCTGAATCATTAAAAAAATTTTTTCTTACCTTTCCAAGTCTTTATTCTTTATTTGGTTCTTTTATTATTACACTTCATATCTTTAAATTGCCTTGCTGGATGGCATCACTGACTCAATGAACGCTAGTCTTAGTGAACTCCGGGAGTTAGTGATGGACAGGGAGGCTTGGTGTGCTGTGATTCATGGGGTCGCAGAGAGTCAGACATGACTGAGCGACTGAACTGAACTGAACTGAATAATAAGTTTATTACCAAGCTGTTTGGTGAACAAACTTTCTCCTTTCTAAGCAATATGCTTATCTCTTAAAATACATTTACAGGTGTCATTTTTTAAAAATGTTAACTGGTAATATTTGGCTAGTATCTAATGAAGTTGAGGAAGAATTTTTAAACTGAATCTCTGTCTCATGTAGATTTCAGTGTGCCAATAATATTTCTAGTATTTTAACATAAGTGGTACTATTATTAATATCACTGATAAAGGTAATATAAATTTGAATAGGATGATAGCTGAAGTTTTTGTGCTTTATTACATTGCATTATGCTATAATTCTTAAAGGAAACAGTCCTGCAGATATGTTGGAAAAAAATCAAAGTTAATGGTTCTACATTACATAGAACTTTCCAAAGTGAGGACTGTGGGAAGTAACATGATTATTATACATGGATATATTATATGTGGATACTTTTTAGTAATCTAGTACCATTTGAATTACACTTCATACCTTTGTTATTACACTTGATATCTTTGTTTATCCTAATAACCAGGAAATACTTTGTAAATTATCTTTTGTGATAAAGCATAAAATAAGAATTTTGTTGATCCTTAAATGCATTGTTTTTGAAGTAGTATAGAATGGTGGTGGTTTAGTCACTAAGTCGTCTCTGACTCTTGCGACCCCAAGGATTATAGCCTGCCAGACTCCTCTTTCCATGGGATTCTCCAGGCAAGAATACTGGAGTGGGTTGCCATTTCCTTCTCCAGGGAATCTTCACGACCCAGGGATTGAACCCTGGTCTCCTGCATTGCAGGCTAATTGCTTACTGACTAAGCTACAAGAGAAGTCCAAGCATGGAATACATAACTAGCTAAATTTGGTAGCATTACACTGTTTCCCTACTTTTGCAATATTTAAAATTTTCCCTAATAATAAGTAGAACACAGTGATACATATAGGATGAAAGGCTAAATTTATACTGATATTAATCTATACCCTGAAAGTTACATAAATTAAAGAGATAGCTTATTCCTTCATTTAAATTTTATCCACTATTAAGTTTATTTCTCGATGAACACAGTTTTGAACATCTAATGGTTTTAAAGTAAATTTAGATTAGCCGTAAATATTCAGGCATTAGATTTAATAAGAAATGTCATATAAACTGCCTTTCTTTCCTGTTTGATTTTATTTGCTTCCCTTATCACATGTCTTTAACCTCCAACAGTTGGACTTCACCACTGAAATTCCATTGAAACACACTCTTTCTTAAATTATATGTAACCGCTGATGGTTAAACCCATGAAACTTATCATTTCATATCCTGCTTAGTATCCCAATAAGCCTAACTGGAACACATTTTCATCTCACTGGCCCCTGCCCTCATGAATTACCTTCCTATAGTTCTTTGCTTTCATATCCTCATCATTTTTCTTTTCTTTGATTGTTATTCTTTAGTTTGTGCCTTTTTTCTACCAGTTCCTAAAGTATAAATATTCCCCTAAGTTATGTGATTAGTCCCCTACTTTTTGTTTCTTAAAAAAAAGCTACAGATTTTTTTTATTTTAGAGAAGTTTTAGCTGCACAGCAAAATCAAACAAACTAGAACTCCTTCAAACTCAGAGTTCCATACGTTCAGATGCCCTCAGCATCCAATATAGGAAAGGTACATTTATTGCAGTCCATGAATCTACATCAGTGTAACCCACAGTCTGTAGTTTACATAAGGGTTCACTTAGAGCTGTACATTCTGTTGATTTTGAGAAATGTAAATAAATATTTACTAATATCATTGTAGTATTACAGAAGACTTTCACTGTGAAAAGTATACAGAAGAGTTTCACTCTAAAAATCCTCTGCGTTCCACCTATTTATCCCTCCTTTACCTCAGCACCTACCAGCCATTAATCATTTTACTGTGTTCATAATTTTGTTTTTTCTAGAATGTCATGTAGTAGTTCTGTGCACATTGGTTTCTTTCACTTAATAATAATCATTTAAAGTTTATCCATGTATTTTAATGGCTTTATACCTCATTCCTTTTCAGTATTGAATAAATATCCATTATTTGAATATACCACAGTTTATTTATTCACCCATCTATTGAGGCACCTTTTGGTTGCTTCCAAATTTGGGCATTTATTTATGAATAAATCTGCTGTAAGCATCCACATGCACATTTTTCTCTGGATGTAAGTTTTCAACTCATTTCAGTAAATGCAAAGAACTATGATTGCTGAATCGTATGGTAAAAGTATATTTAGTTTTTGAGGAGATGCCAAACTGTTTTCTCAAATGGCTATACCATTTTGGATTTGCTAGTTATGAATGACAGTTTTTGTTACTCCATATTCTCGCCAGCAATTGGTGTTTTGTTTATTGTAGGCTGGTCTTTTCTAATTTCATCCGTTCCTGCAACATCATCTGTCATTTGTGTCCTAACGACTGCTTTGTCTGCCCTTCCACTTGGATATCTTAGTGTCTCCTTTACTTCAGTAAACTTGAAACAAAATCCTGAATTTGACTTCCTAAGTCCTCTCTTCAACCTGGGAGGAAGTCAGGACCTGAGCCAAACACTATTGACTCTATAACTTAACATTTATTCTCAGTTATATTCTCCTTTGTTTGCCTTTACAGCTTTATAGAAGCTGGAAAAGTTAAACACTTTGTAAGCTTTTCTTTTTGCCAGTGAGACATAAGAGGAATTCTTCAGCAGGGATGACAGAAGAAGGAAGAATCTCAATGTTACAGGTGTAAAGTTGGGGCTTCCTATGTGGTGCAGTGGTAAAGAATCCGACTGCTGATGCAGGAGACAGAGATGTGGGTTCAATCCTTGTGTCAGGAAGAGCCCTGGAATACAGAATGGCAACCCGCTCCAGTATTCTTGCCTGAAAAATTCCATGGACAGAGGATCCTGGCAGGCTACTGTCCATGGAGTTGCAAGGAGCCAGACATGTGCAACTGAGCACTCTCACACACAAACACACAAATGCCAAGAGAAAAGTATGTTAATCAGTTAGTCATGTCTGACCTTTTACGCCCCCATGAATGACAGCCCACCAGGCTCCACTGTCCATGGAATTCTCTAGACAAGAATACTGGATTATTCTTGGAAATACTTCTCCAGGGGAACTTTCCAACCCCGGGAGTGAAACTGGGTCTCCTGTCTTGCAGGCAGATTCTTTACTATCTGCATGACCAGGGAAGCTGGCCTTTAACATCATTGAGCCTTTTAGCAAGTAAGCCAACTTGGAGAACTTTTAAGTCCCTATATGGTCATCTATACCCTGACTTATTTTTCTAGTGACATAATGCTATATATTTTATATCATTCTTAACAGTTTTCTATTTACTTACAAATTGATCAGTTTGTTGTTGTTTAGTTGTTCAGTCATGTGTGACTCTTTGCAACCCCATGGACTGCAGCACACCAGGCTACCCTGTCTTTCACCATCTCTGTGAGTTTGCTTAAACTCATGTCCATTGAGTTGATGATGCTATGCAACGATCTCATCCTCTATCATCCTCTTCTCCTCCTTTTGCCCTCAATCTTTCCCAGCATCAGGGTCTTTTCTGATGAGTTGGCTGTTCACTTCAGGTGGCCAAAGTATTGGAGCTTCAGTGTCAGCATCAGTCCTTTCAATGAATACCAGGGTTGATTTCCTTTAGGATTGACTGGTTTGATCTCCTTGCTGTTCAAGGGACTCTCAAGTGTCTTCTCCAGTACGACAGTTCAAAAACATCAATTCTGTGGTGCTCAGCCTTCTTTATGGTCCAACTGTCACATCCATGTATGACTACTGGAAAAACCATAGCTTTGACTCTATGGACTTTTTCAGCAAAGTGATGTCTCTGCTTTTTCATATGCTGTCTAGGTTTATCATAGTGTTTCTTCCAAGGAACAAGTGTCTTTTAACTTCCTGGGTGCAGTCACCATCTGCAGTGATTTTGGAGCCCAAGAAAATAAAGTCTGTCACTGTTTCCAATTTTTCTTGTCTATTTGCCATAAAGTGATGGGACCTGATGCCAGTATTAGTTTTTTGAATGTTGAGTTTTAAGCTAGCTTTTTTACTCTTCTCTTTCACCTTCATCAAGAGGTTCTTTAGTTCCTCTTAACTTTATTGATCAGTTAACATCTATTAATTAATGATATTCCCATACTCCTAGACTTGTAGCCTAATATGTAATTGACATACTCTTCCTCTCCTTTCAAGCTCTCACCTACTACACAGTAACAGAGCATCCAGCCCTGTCAATTCTGCAACAGTGATTTATTTTCTATTTTACTCTCCTTTGTATTATCATACCTTGACTCTATTTCAAGTTCATGATCCAGAAGGTAATAATACCTTCCAATCTAACTTTTTTCCCCTCAGTTTCTCACCTTTGTAATCATTGTCACACTTCCATTAGCCATCATTCTAAAACACAAGTGACACTTTTCTACCCCAAAACTTTTTAGTAAGTCTAACATTTTCAGCAATGAAAGAAGACAGATATTCTGAATAACTTTCTTGATAAAAACAATAAAAAGGATGCCTATTACTTTAAGAATATTTTACAAAATTACTGAGAAGACAAGGAATCTGAAAAGGCTTAAAGCAACATGGAAATAGAAAAACCAATGAACAAACATGGGAAATAAGTGATCGCCTGAAGTCATCTTGCACCCTCAGTGCATTTGTCAAATGGTGGTGAATTTGAACTTTGAACTTTGAATTTTAAGGACTACAAGGACAAGACAAACAGAAAACAGAACCCAGGGCCTATTTAAACCAGAATGTAATGAAGATCTTTTCCTGAAGCTGGTATCTTAGATGATTGCACCATCACTGTTTAGGTGAACAAGAGTCAAGTCCTTCATGCAAAATATGAAAGTAAGAAAACTTGATTTTCTTAGTTTGGAGAAGCTTACTGTGGAGAAGCACACAAAAAGTCTCAAGAATTCATCTTCTATAGCTAGCTTCACGGCTGGCTTAGAATCACACCTGTTGCCTAAATTCTTGCTATCTGACTTCCTGACAGTAATAATGGTATACTATCTTAAATATGCTAAAAGCAAAAGGGACTAATTCCTTAAATATACAGAGAGAAAGAAGCTATTAAAAACAAGGGTGAAATAACGATTGGATAAATAAAAGAACTTTGGTTGCTTTTCATTGTCTGTTTGGTTTCTGCCATACAACAACATGAATCAGCCATTGATATACCTATATCCGTCTCTCTATAACTTCCCTCCCACCTCCCACCCCTCTAGGTTGTTACAGAGCCCTGGTTTGAATTCCCTGAGTCATATAGCAAATTCCCATTGGCTATCTATTTTACATATGGTCATGTATACATTTCCATGCTACTCTCTCCATTTATCCCACTGTCTCCTTCCTCCCTACTCTGCAAGATTTTGTGATCTTGAATTATTTCAAAATAATACATTGTTTAAAATTTTTATATGTTCATTGTAGCCAGTGAAAAAGTGCTAAGATACATAAAGGAAATGTTAATAATATTTCCTCTTCTCTCTCACAGTTTCTAGACCTGCCAAATTAATCTTGACTAGGAATTGCATTAGATACCCTGCTTGACTTTTACCTAATTTTAATGAGAATGGATTCTACGTTAAACCAACTAGTTGTCATACTTACCATGGTATTTTATATTTCCTTTCATAATTTAGAGTCTCACTTGAATAGTTCCAGTATATGGATCATCCCTGAGTCTGGTTTTGTGGTTGCTTTGTCTTTTGACATGTTTGTTGTTTTGCTTTTGCTTTTCGTGTATCTCATAATTTTTTCTTTTTTAAATGCTAGACATTGTGGGTGGAATGGTGCTTCTATCAGGCCAGTAGTGTGGGTATTGAGTTGATCTACTCAGGAGTTGATCTGGATTTGGGTTTTGTTGTTATGGTCACTGTTAGTGCATCCTAAGTTTCAGGTTGTTCTCAGAATGGATTGTTGTTGGGCTTTTTCTAAGGATAGAAGTGCAGTGCTATAAATGAGAGACGTTCATGCCCCTCTCTCAATGTAGAATCTACTTATCTAGTGATATTGGTGTAAGGTCCTGGACCTGGATCTATTTCTTGCTGCTCACCCAGGAATAGAAAGAGTTCTTTCTTCTACCACTCCCAAGCAGAGTGTGTGTTTTTTTTCCTGTGTCCTGAAGTTTACTGTCCTTTTAGCTGTATTCGGCTTTTGATCTGTTTACAGAAAGAGCTGGTGTTGGGATAGAGGGGTGGGGTGGTTTGTTCCTTTCCATAGCAAAGTTCCCTCCCCGACATCCCCTGCATGCCTACATCACTGAGGGAAGCTCTCTCTGGTTTTCTACCCTGTCCTTAATATTTCTCATTAGCACCTGATGGAGATCTATGGGGAAATATCTAACCGTAGGGGCAAGTCCCCTTTTGTCAGGAATTTCCGAAGATTCTTTGTGATAGCTAACCCTTCTTCCCGTGCTCTACTCTCAGTCAACTAGACTGTGTATCCTGTTTGCTTTGCATGCTTCTCCCTCCTTGAAGTTAAAACTGGTTTTCTGCTGATCTTAGTTGTCTGATGAGCTCAAGAAAAGGTATGACTTTGTGCCTTATTCAGCTTTTCTTACTGTCAAAGTGGAGTGACAGCTTGTTCCAGCTTTCTGCAACCTAGGCATAAGCATTACATCTACTGTTGGACTTTGATATTGTTTTGTCATATTTAAGTAGCTTCTTTCTAGAATTTTTTAAAAGTTCTTATTAGTAGATGTATTTTTTTGAGTTATTGGATGTTGAACAACTCCTTGAATAAACTGTTGGATTTGTTTTGTCATTGTTTTCCTGGGAATTTTAAAAATTATAATCGTCTGCCCTTATATAGTACTGAGTGTCAGGTACTCTTACTGCATATAGTAGTAAGGAATTTACTTAGAGTGGTAAAGTATTTAGACCTTTGAGATAGCAGGTACAGCTGTTTCTAATTTTATAGGATAATAAACTAAGCAACATGTGTTAATTAATGTGACCCATGTTAGGAGTAGTAGTTAGAGGTATACCTTAGGTTGAGGCAAGGCTATTGATCTCCAAAGTTCATGTTCTCGAATATAAATGAAAAGTACCTGTTTTGTTTATTAGTGAGTGTAGATTTTTTTTTCATATGTTCAAGGGATTATAAGTGAGAATATAAATAATTAGGTGATTTATTCATGTTTTTTGTCATTTTTTTTTCTGTTGGTTTTTCTTTGCTTTCTTTTGGTCCTTTGTCCATCAGTCTTGTGGTTTTGTTTTGCGCCGTTTTGTTTTGTTTTGCATCTTACAGCTTTATTGATAAGTATTCCATATACAATAAAATTCACTTGTTTACAGTTTCCAATTCAGTGTTTTTTGGTGTATTTGTATATTTGAGCAGCTATAACATAAACACAATAGTAATTTTAGAACATTTTCAACATTCACCTGAAACATCCTGTACATTTTTAACTATCATTCCTCATTCCTGCTAACATCCTCTCCTCAATCCCAAGCAACCACTATGCTACTTTCTATTTCTATAGATTTGCCATTCTGGAGATTTTTTATAAATGAAATTATAGGATGTGTGATTCTTTGTGACTGGCTTCTTTCACTTCGCATAATATTTTCAAAGTTTATTCATATTATAGCATGTATCATCCTTCCTTTTTCTTTGATGCATAATCATTGTATCAGTTCAGTTCAGTTCAGTTCAGTCTCTCAGTCATGTCCGACTCTTCGCAACCCCATGAATCGCTATATATACTATAATCTGATTATCAGATTATTAGCTGATGGACATTTAGGTTAAACATTTAGCTCAGAGGTTAAAGCGTCTGCCCACAATGCAGGAGACCTGGGTTCGATCCCTGCGTTGGGAAGATTCCCCTGGAGAAGGAAATGGCAACCCACTCCAGTATTCTTGCCTGGAGAATCCTATGGACGGAGGAGCCTGGTGGGCTACAGTCCATGGGGTCGCAAAGAGTCGGACACGACTGAGCGACTTCACTTCACTTCATTTAGACCTTTGACCAATTTTTAATGAATTTTTAGGTATTGTATAAGGTGGGAGTCCACATACTTTCTTTACATGTGTGTATTCAGTTTTCTCTGCACTATATGAAAGACTGTTTTCCTCCCTACAGAATTATCTTGAAAACTTCTCAAGTCAGTGATCATAAATATGAGAGTTTAGCTCAGGACTCAGTTCTGTTCTATTGATCTGACATTTCTGTCTCTATGATGGTACCCCTCTGTTGATCACTAGCTTTGTCGTAGGCATGTCATCTAGACCTGAGGTCTCCAGTGTGTTTTGGCTTCGTTGGCTGCACCTGTTTTGATGTTAATGTTACTAGCTTAGTGAATGACCAAAATTTCTGCCTTCAGCTGTCGTCTTGGCAAGTTTAAAATTGCATGAGAATGATCTTGCCTTAAGTATTAAATAGAATCAATTTTTAAAACCATGTACTCTTGGTAACTTTTTATTACAGTGAATTTGTAAATTGCTTTTTCAGTAGTTTAACTATATTTATCTAGTTTTCATTTTTCTTAAGTCAGTTTTCTCGGTCTGTATTTTTTTCTAGGAAATACCCTTTTTACGTCTCAGATTTGATATGACAGAATTGTAGATAATTTTCTCAGTTTTTGAATTTCTTCTGTTTCTCTGTATTTACTCTTTCATCTATATTGTGGCATATATCTGCTTTCTCTCTCCCTTTCTCTTTTTTCTTATAAAGTCTTTCCTGGGCTTTATGCATTTTATTTTCTTTTAATAAATTCTTGGTTTTACTTCTCCTTTCAACTTGCTAAAGTTTCCATTTCTGTTTCCTTTTCACTCTNATCTGCTTTCTCTCTCCCTTTCTCTTTTTTCTTATAAAGTCTTTCCTGGGCTTTATGCATTTTATTTTCTTTTAATAAATTCTTGGTTTTACTTCTCCTTTCAACTTGCTAAAGTTTCCATTTCTGTTTCCTTTTCACTCTTTATTCTGTTTTATTCTGATTTTTATAAGTTAATTAACTTATCTCAGTCTTTTTTTTTTTTTTTTTAATAAAATTGTAAGGCTATACACTTTACTCTTGACTATAAGTCCAGCTATGTCTATAGTTTTGGGAGGGATCAAATGTTCACTTTTTTCATAAGTTGGTTTTGATTTTTTTGGTTTGACCCAGGATAATTTAGAGAATATAATTTAAACACTTATATTTTAAAATGTATTAATGTTTTATTTCTTACTGTGTAATCCGCTTTGAATGATATCATCAACTAAATAAATAAATTACAGTCTCTGTTCAGTGTATTAGGTCAATATATATTCAGTTGAACTCAATTTATGCTTCTACTATAATTGCATTCTTACAATTTTCTCAATTTGCTAGGAATTTATTGCTTTATACATTTGTCTGCTCTATTCTTTGTTATATAGATATTTATAACTCTCTTAGGCTGTGCATATACATCATTATATACTATTCCTTTTAAGACTGCTTACAGCTTCATACCTTTAAGTATACTTTTCTGATATATGTATTAGTGCCATTATCTTGTTTCATTCCGACTGCTATAACCAAAATATCACAGACCGAGTACCTTATAAATAGCAGATATTTATTTCTCATAATTCTGGAGGCTGGAAAGTCCAAGATCAAGATACTGGTATGGTAAGGATCTGGTAAGGGCCTTCTCTTTTTTTCATAGCTGGCACCTTTCACTGTGTCTTCTGGTGGCAGAAGGGGCAAGGGATCACTCTGGGGTCTACATCAATACCATGAACTCTCTATACTCGTGACCTACACTTCCCATTTCAAAGGTCACCTTTCTAATACCATCATCTTTAAGGGTTAAAATTTCAACATTGAAATTTTAGAGTGACAAAAATTCAGACCATAGGAACTAGTTTTTCTTTCTTTTGTTTTTACATTTGCCTAGTATAATGGTACTGTTCAACAGTAGTTTTGCTACTCAGAATTTTTTCACCCTTCACCTGATTTTTATAACCTTTGTTATCTTGTAAGAAACAGACTTTCCTTATTCCTCGCATGTGGTTTGGCTGGTGATAATACCTCTGTGGCCTCAGGTCTGACAGATCAGAATGTCAGATTCTCCTGGCCACAGCAGTTGCTTCAGAATCAGGCATGTGTACCACGTGAAGCCAATGATTCCAGACCTTTTTTCTCTGTGTTGTTATGGATTTAATATAAACAAAAATGAAGTAACTCACCAAATATAAAGATCTTTCTGCATCTATAAGTACATATCTGCATCATCAATTTGTTGACTCTGTAAATCCCTGTGCTTGATACATACCTTGTAATTTTCTGTCTTCTGTTTAGAACATTTTCATTCCAGCTATTCAATATCATAAGCAAAACTTTGAAAAATACTCTTACATGTACATCTTTCTCTTAGAGCGTGTGACCATACAGTGGGAAATACAATGGCAGGAAATTACTGGAGAAGGAGGAGAATGATAACCAGATTTTGTACAGGTTGCAGTTCAAATCTCTGAAATATATGAGAGTATTCAGAGGTCAGATTTAGAAGAAAAGATACATGAAACAAGAGTGTATTCCAGAATCTCACTACTGATGCACAGAAATAAATGGTTCACAAAAAGACTGAGAAGCGAGTCAGAAAGATTACCAAGAGGTTGTGTTATCATAGATTCAGAATAGAATAAAGTTCTGTGCATGGAGTAGTTCACAGGGTCAAATTCTACAAAGTCAAATATAATCACAAGTGTCCATTTGATCTGGCAACTAGGAAGGCAATGGTACCTTTGTTGTTGCAGTTGCAGTTCAATGGTTCTGATGGTAGCCTTCGATCTAGTAAATTGCAGAGTTAATACATTTAAAAGTGGGGGAAAGGTAGATTATTTTTTGAGGAGCTTTTCTGTGAAGTGTAAGTGTTATATGAATATAACCTGGAGGAAGAGTTAAAGAATGGAGAGAAGAACAGTTAACATATCCTCAAGCATTCTCCTTTTATAAGATCTCTGATGTATGCCTGTCTAGCCCAAAGCTAGCTAGTAATGATCTGTATTTGTTGTTGTTCAGTTGCTAAGTTGTGTCCTACTCTGTGACCCCAGGCTTCTCTGTCCTCAGCTATCTCCCAGAGTTTGTTTAACTTCAGCATCCCTCCTTCCAATGAACACACAAGACTGATCTTCAGAATTGACTGGTTGGATCTCCTTGCAGTCCAAGGGACTCTCAAGAGTCTTCTCCAACACCACAGTTTAATAGCATCATCTTCAGCACTCAGCTTTCTTTCTAGTCCAACTCTCACATCCATACATGACTACTGGGAAAACCATAGCTTTGACTAGACGGACCTTTGTTGACGAGGTCTCTACTTTTTAATATGCTGTCTAGGTTGGTCATAACTTTTCTTCCAAGGAACAAGTGTCTTTAATTTCATGGCTGCAGTCACCGTCTGCAGTGATTTTGGAGCCCTAAAATATAAAGTCTGTCGCTTTTCCCTTTGTTTCCCCATCTATTTGCCATGAAGTGATGCTACCAGATGCCGTGATCTTAGTTTTCTGAATGTTGAGTTTTAAGCTAACTTTTTCACTCTCTTCTTTCACTTTCATCAAGAGACTCTTTAATTCTTCTTCACTTTTTGCCGTAAGTTTGATGTCATCTGCATATCTGAGGTTATTGATATTTCTCCCGGCAATCTTGATTCCAGCTTGTGCTTCATCCAGTCCACCATTTCTCATGATGTACTCTGCATATAAGTTAAATAAGCAGGGTGACAATATACAGCCTTGACATACTCCTTTCCTGATTTGGAACTAGGGTGTTGTTCCATGCCCAGTTCTAACTTGCTTCTTGACCTGCATACAGATTTCTCAGGATACAGGTCAAGTGGTCTGGTATTCCCATCTCTTGAAGAATTTTCCACAGTTTGTGTGGTCCACACAGTGAAATTTTTGGCATAGTCAATAAATAGAAATAGATGTTTTTCTGGAACTCTTGCTTTTTTGGTGATCCAGCAGATGTTGGCAATTTGATCTCTGGTTCCTCTGCCTTTTCTAAATCTAGCTTGAACATCTGGAAGTTCATGGTTGATGTTCTGTTGAAGCCTGGCTTGGAGAATTTTGAGTGTTACTTTGCTAGCGGTTAGGTGATAACTTAATCATTTGGAATCAGGAAACAGAGAGGACATGACAGTGAGCTTTGAAATCTGAGCCAAAAGATCCCAAGGTAGGTTTAGGGCCAGGCAGACTGCTGTGTGCTTCCCTGGTGGCTCAGCGATAAAGAATCTGCCTGCAATGCAGGAGACCCAGGTAAGGAAGATGCCTTGAAGGTGCGCATGGCTACTCACTCTAGTATTCTTGCCTAGAGAATCCCATGGACAGAGGAGCCTGGCAGGCTGAGGTCCATAGGGTTTCACAGAGCCAGACACTACTGAAGTGACTAAGCAGCAACAGCAACAAACTGCTGTAGGCCATGGGTACTCTGAAGTTATGAAATAGCCAGTTGGAAAAGTTGGAGCCAATATATCAATATTAAAAAGTATGAAATTCTGAAGAAGAGAGGTGGTTCCTCATAGTATTCTGTTACCATGTAGGCTTTCTTTTCCGCACAATAAATGTTTTCTTTCTTTATAATGGGCAAGACTCTCAGCTAGACCGGGTTTAAAGTCTGCACACCAAATGGAGAATTCCTATGACACATTCATTATCGGCTCTCTGAAAGGAATGATTGCATTAAAGGGTGACTCTGTGGATTACTGCACCAGGTATAGCCAAATCATCAAAGCCTGTGTAAGTTCATCAAGTACACCAAGACACGATGAAACTGATGAGATTCAGATGAAACAACTGTGAACTGTTCACTCTTCCAGAAAAGGAATACTGAATTACTGTGGGAAAGTTCTGTGGAGATTGTCAGAGGCAAACCCCAAATATAATGCTTGTAAATATTTACATTTAATTGCTCCTAGTATTGGTTGCTAATGTTTTTGTAATTTTGATGTTCATAGTACTATTATAACAATTTGAAGATATTATTTTGACAAAAAATGATAGAAATATAAAATTACCTTGCATACTTCCCTATTGTTTTATACATTTTGTAATATAAAAAAATTAATCAAAATGAGCATTTGAATGAAGACATACACTTTCAGTAGGAGACTGAACTTTAGGCACACAGGCAGACTCATCATTATGGGAGCTGGCTTTAGATAGATCCTAGAGTCTTTCTCCAGCCTTTCGACCTAGTATTTCCCTGACTGAAAAATGCTCTGCATCACCTGTTGCCCTATTTCCTTTGCCTAGATAATACCTACTCATACCAGCTTCAGTTTGGCCACAGTCCTCTTGTCTCTAGCCAAACTGGAGAAGGATTTGAGTAATAGAATCAGTTCAGTTCGGTCGCTCAGTCATGTCCGACTTTTTGTGACCCCATGGACTGCAGCCCGCCAGGCTTCCCAGTCTTTCACAAACTCATGGAGTCGGTGATGTCCATCGAGTTGGTGATGCCATCCAACCATCTCATCCTCTGTTGTCCCCTTCTCCTCCCACCTTCAATCTTTCCCACCATCAGTGTCTTTTCCATTGAGTCAGTTCTTCACATCAGGTGGCCAAAGTATTGGAATTTCAGCTTCAGCATCAGTCCTTCCAATGAATNAGAGTCTTCTCCAACACCACAGTTCAAAAGCATCAATTCCTCGGCACTCAGCTTTCTTCACAGTCCAAAGTCAGGCATATTTTGAGGGAGTGATCAAAATAAACCTGCATTTTAAAAAAGATATCATAGGAGATTTGAACAGAATGATCAAGGACAAAATTCTAGTGATCTGAAAGAACAAAAGGAGAAAATGAATTGGAGTGAAATGCTAGACAAAACCTAGTTTGTGAAAACAGGAGTAACTTTTAGAAATGAAAGGAGTAGATGTAAGGGAAACCATATTCAAAAGAGTAACAGGCAAAAATTCACCTGAACCAAGGGTCAACAGAGGATGAGATGGTTGAGTGGCATCACCGACTCAATGGACATGAGTTTGAGTAAACTCTGGGAGTTGGTGATGGATGGGGAGGCCTGGCGTGCTGCAGTCCATGGGGTCGCAGAGTCGGGCATGAACTGACTGAACTGAACACTTCAACGAAAGAAAAACTCAAATTATCAAAATGAAAGTAATCACAAGGATGGGGTAGAATAAATGTTTTACTTATATAAATTTATATACATGTGTTGAATGTATAGATAAATCTGGCTAAAATATTTGTTGAACACCTTTCCCGTATAGAAGTGATGGTTTGCAAAGGAAAGAGCATCATGATGTCACTTGTGTACTTTTCCAGTTTTCCAGTTTAGTGCAGAGGAAAAGGGTCCTGACACTCATGGGAATTTGGTTTCCTNAATCTGGCTAAAATATTTGTTGAACACCTTTCCCGTATAGAAGTGATGGTTTGCAAAGGAAAGAGCATCATGATGTCACTTGTGTACTTTTCCAGTTTTCCAGTTTAGTGCAGAGGAAAAGGGTCCTGACACTCATGGGAATTTGGTTTCCTAGAAATGGACCATCTTTCTTTTTTTTTGGTAATGTATTTATCTCTCATGTTTGTAATTATATAAATACTGAAGTTACTGTGATTATGGAATGTGGTAAGCTTCCAATCTTTCATATTGGAAAGCCAGGGTGCCCAAGTGGAAACGTAAATATTTTTGTAGGAAGTTTGCCTTTATTCATTATTTTATTATTACAGCCTTTTTTGGTGAAGTGATTTATTTACATGTTTTGGGTTTTTTTTTTTTAAGTTTCTGTCCTATTAACTGTCTTGATGCCTAACTGAGGGCATTCAGAACTGATAATCAGTAGGCTTTTCTATTTAACGCTGGAGGAACAAGCTGCTTATGATGACCCAACAGAGACATGAGGAAGGTTTGTGAAAGGGGTGTATTCATCCCGCTCTAATCCTTGTTTTCAGAAAGACAGTGTCTTTAAGTGTTCTCTAATTAGTGAATAGATATGGTTGTAAATTCTTGTAGACACCTCTTTTGTAGGACAGAGATGGATGCCTGGCTTGTTTAAATCTTTGTTTTACATTTCTTTTAAGTGAAATTTTGATATTGAACATTTGACAATGGAGAATAGGAAAAGTAACTTTATGCATGTAATTATTCCTCTTTTATTAGTATGCTCCATTGTGATCTTTCTTTTCTAACATCATTACAATTAGAAACTTGAATATCATATGAGATGATCACGGCAAAATAAAAGTAGGGTTTTCTGTTTTGTCTTCCTGTTTGGTTGTTTGCTCTGCTGATCTCTTTGTGTACATAAAATAATGTTTACTGCTATGAAGTAAATTCTTTTTGGGTTTGGTAAAATTGCTTCTACTCGTCACCTAGGAAATGTAAGCGAGGGAACAAGACACTGATATTTAGGCATACCAAGAGGAAATATATTTCTTCAGTGAACTGAATATAAAACACAATCAGTCAAAACACCTGGAAATCAAAAAGAACAGATTTTAGTTATGCTTCTCTTTTTCAAAGAACTTAACTACTTAGCTATTATTGTTAGTACTGGAGAAGTAAGTTGGCAGTGTCATTTGAAATATGATAAATAAAAGCCTGTCGAATGTCTGCTTCTACTTTTAGCACTTTTTGATTCCTTCTCCAGGAATTGCATCATGGAAACTACCAAAGAATTAATGGGAGTCAAATATACAGCCTTATTTGTTGTAATAAATGTATTCTCTATCACTGTGTAATGATAAAGCCATAGTTATTGAAACTACCAAAGTTATTGAAACAGAGGGGTAGGAGCTTTTTGCCTTTATCACCTGTATTATTAATTGGAGATAATTACTGCAGAGCAGCTGGCTGTTGGTTTTAGGGAGCATCAATTGTTCTTCTCACCCAGCTGTTGGCTAATAAGGATAGTCAACACATCTGTTTCAACAGCTGGTAATTAACAAAAGCCTAATTGCTGCAACTCTTTTAACATCCAATCTGTGAAAAAGAAGGGATGTAGAAGAATATTATTTACTTTGTGCTTTGCGCTCTCTGAGACCAGTTTCTCTTTTCTCTCTCCCTCCACTTTTTTTTCCCTTACTTTGAACACCACTGCCTTTGTATGAAGCATTGAATGGCAGGAGAACACAATATGGTAATCCAGAGCTTAACTTTTTCAGATCTTTGTTGGTGTTTCTTATTGCAACATTTCTTTGCTAACTTGCAAGATAAAATGGATCAAAAGCATTTTGAGTAGTTCCATACAACAGTTAAAATCCGCAGCAGCGTGCCCTAGGCTGTGTTGCTGTTGTCTGCAGCATCCAAAAGGAAACAGGGAATTCTCTTTTCTTATGCTTTTCACATGCTTAAACACAACTCCTAAGTAATTCCACATTCATTTACAGAATTTTTGTTTAAATTCATGTTTTTATTGATTAACACAAGTGAAGTCCAGTTTAGTGATTTCCTTTGTTTTGTCATTTCTTAACAACTTTAGTTGCTGTGTTTAATGCCTGTTTGTTAACTTAAAGTATAAACTTTTAATTTATATATGAAATCTTACTTCATCTGTTTTTCTTTAAAATGTGTTTGGTCTTTTAAAAACTTTGCCTTTAATTCAGATAACTTCAGTTATTTCTTGTTGATTTTTAAGATGAACTGGAAATTTTACTGGCTTAGTGATAGAGATCTGAGTAAAATGGTTTCACAAATGAAAGACTTATAAATTTAGCGTTTCTTTTATTTGAAAATTTTTAGTACTCTAATTATGAACTATTTCAGTAAAAATATATTTCATATAAGCTGTTATAAAGCTTTATATTTGTATTATCATTGTAATTTTTGCTAGTTATAGATTAATGTTTACATATTTTTAAATTTGCTTTTCTCATATCTTAAAATTTTCCATGTAAAATGTAGCTTATTAACTTGTTTTCCTTTGTAAGAATATATTTTTCAGTTATCATGGCTGATGTTTTCAATAGTCTTTTCCATAGTCTTATATTTTCTTTATAGTCTATATATGTGTAAACTTTGTAATGAGTAAAGTTTTTATTTTTAATAATTAGAGGTTACATAACCATACTGATTTTCCTTTTAACTTAATGTTAAGGCTAATCTGATAGACAGTGATCATGGTACTTATTTGAGTATCAGAAAATTCCTTAGCTAAAATGTTACTCAAGTTCCCTTGGTTAAACTCACTTCGCTAACTTTTCAGTTGGCAGTATTTCTATGCAGGCAGTTCTTTAATTGTCATTAGGTATGTTGGAAGGTATAGAAGAAATTCTATCTAAGTGCTTGCCATGGACTGAATTTCAGATTGCATAATTTCAAAATTTTTTGCTGGCAAGACAAGTTTAAGTTTAGTTCAACAGGTGTTCAGGTGGTGAAGTGTATTATAGACATTGTGAAAAAACATACATGATCCTGAACAAATAAACAAAATACTGCTGACTAAAATTCTAACTAAGTAGAAGAACAGTGACATGTAGAAAAGTGTTTACGACTCATCTGTAAAGGAGGAGAACACTGTCATTTTGGGAAATGTTTGCTTCTTGAGTTTAAATAAGAATTTAATTTTCTCTGTGTGCTCATGTTCTTAGGTAGTACCAGAGAGAGTAAGCTTAGTGAAAGGAATGTATCATGCCATGAAAAAGGAGAATGGATGTTTTGGAGGGAACTCACATTCCAGCTGATGCCTTAAGTGTTTTCTTGCATATAGACTTTTTTCCAGAGAAAATAACTTCAAGAACAAGTGGTGTCATAGACAGGAAATCAATAATTTAATGGATATTCTCTGAAGACTGTGACTATTACTTGATTAACCTGTTTTCTAAAACAGCAAGTCTCATTTAATGATGAATAGATTTCTTGGTGAAGCCAGTGAGGTGGTCAGTGGTTTTGTATGCATCAGTATAAATTACTTTCAGAGGTATGGTCAAGAAGTCCTGGGAGCCAGATATCTAATGGGATCTAACTAGCAATAAATTTAAGGTCAAGGTAGTATCTTCTGAGATAAGAGTTCATTCAGTGGAAAAGATAGAGCCTCCATAATCTGAATTAAAGGACAAATGCTTCAAAATAAATATGTTGAATTACTTATGGCTTTAAAATTGAATACTATCGTACACTAAAAATAAAAATACAAAAAAAAAAAACTTTAAATGTCAGTGAACAGAAAAAGAGAGAAATTGGAGTAAACTGTGTTCTTTATTGTCATCCCAATAGGATATAATGGCTTCTTTAAAGTTGGAGAAGAAGTTGGCAAAGTAGATAATGCATAAACTCAGAATTGTTTATTGAATAAGTAGTTAAGAATTCTGTACTCAAATTCTGGTTCTGACACTAACCTTTATTTATAACCTTAAAAACTGAGAGAATTTAAGTAAATAATTTCCCAACAAGCAGTTCTTCTACCTCAAGGAATTTTTTTTTCCAGAAGGATTCACATTGTTAAGTGTAGTTAGGGGGAATGTTTCAATTTCTGCTTTTCAACATTTTATCAATTAAATAATTATTTATATATACTTTTCCCTTTAAGAGAAACTGTGATAACTTCTATTCATTTAATTAGAATACGTAGCAGTTACTGGAGATCAGACATGACAAGCTTATGACACAATTTATCACTCAACTGAACCATGCTAGCTGCTACAGTGATTCTGACCATTAATCTGTTTTAAATAGCTTTCATTCTTATAGTGTCTATTGTAGAACAGAGAAGCTGTTGTTTTTAACAGAAAGCCAAAAAAAAGATACTAATGATGATACAGTAGTTAATACACAGCTTAAAAGTGATGATATTAGAAATACTGTTAGGATGACTGTGTTCAAAATTTTACTTTATGTTTCAGGTATTTGGATTTTAGACTAGACCTCCACACAGTGGGCTATTCACAGAGAAGGGCTTGCACATGGTGATCTGAAACCTTCTCTTGTATCTTTTCTAATCAAAACCAATTCAAAAACATTATTAAATTATTAAAATAATTAAATCTAGTTAATGTACCAAATCTTAGAATTCCAAATATTAAATTATAAAAATAGTTTGGTCTATTTTTGATGGCATAATACATGTTAAATTTCAGTATAGGCTTTTTCTTCTTGACGTGTAACAAAAACATACTATGGGAACCCTTCTGCTTCCAACCTGCTAGGTCCTGGACAACATCTAATTCATGCATTGCTAGACTCACAAAAAAATGGAGGAAATTTTCCAAAGATTTCACTTTACCAAAAAACTGAGAGTTGAACCAGAAACATTCCCTCTCCAAAAGTAGGCAAATCAATGGTCCCGAGAAGTACCAGGGACAGACATCTATAGAAATACTTTGCTTTTCACCTGGGGTCCCCATCTGAGCCAGAAACAATATTAATCTAGACTTCTTGAACTTTATCTAGGAATTGTCTCCTGACTCCCTAATGAAACAGACACAAGTTCTCCTCAGAGAAAGATACTGCCAGTTTAGTTGAACATAATTCCCATAAATTACTATCCGGAAAATATGAATTCACAACTAACTTGATTTAGTCACTTTCAGCCTTGTATTAAAGAAACTTCCAAGAGCTATGTTTAAGTAGAAGGAATGTGATTCTATAAGGAACTTCCCTAGGAGGAAGGAATGAAACACAAAAAAGTGACAAATATAAATATACATTTAATCAAGAAAATAATATTAATGTTTGAGGGGAATTAAACCTAACTAAGATGAATTATAACACATTTTAAAGACAGTAATAAATAAATTGGAATGAAAGTAAAAAGGATTAAAGGGTTGTAGGTCCTCTCGTTGTCCAGGAGGATTAATGTTACATTTATGCTAAATCAAATTGAATCTTGTAATTTCTGGGATAATCATGAAAAGAATGTGAAGGAATTATTACATTAAATGAAGAAGGGGAAATGGGATAATAAAAGAACCCAAAATATAACAAGAAAAAATGATTTTAAAAGAATGTAGCAGACTAACAGGCCAAATAGAAATCACAAGATAATATATGGAAGTGTTAATCACTCAGTTGTGTCCGACTCTTTGCAATCCCATGAACTGTAGCCCACCAAGCTCCTCTGTCCATGGGATTCTCCAGACAAGAATACTGAAATGGGATGCCATTCCCTTTTCCAGGAGCTCCTCCCAACCCAGGGATCAAACCTTGGTCTCCTTTGTTTGCAGGCAGATTCTTTACGATCTGAGCCACCAGGAAATAAGAATATATACTTAAGCCCAAATCTAGTGGTAATTACATTAATTATAAAGAGATCAAATGTCCTAGTTAAAAGACAAAGATTTTTAGACTGAAAAAAATACAGGCAAACCTCATTTTATCATATGTTGCTTTATTGTGCTTCTCAGTGAATTTTTTACAAGAGGTTTGTCACAACCCTTTGTCAAGCAAGTCTTCAGTACAATTTTTCCAACAACATTTGTGCACTGTGTGTCTCTGTCACATTTTAATAATTCTCACTATTTCAAACTTTTTCATTTTATTTATTATGGTTATCTGTGATCAGGGATCTCTGATATTACTATCACAAAAAGATTATGACTCACCAAAGGTTCATATGATGATTGACAATTTTTTAGCAATAATGTCTTTTTAATTAAGATAAGCACATTGATTTTATAGACATAATGCTCTTGCACACTTAATAGACTACACTATAGTATAAGCATAACACATACATTCTGGGAAGCTGGAAAATTCATGTCACTCAGTTCATTGCGGTCTTCATTTTATTCCAGTGCTCTGGAACTGAACTTGCAATATCTGAGTTCTGCCCTTGTGCTGTTCACAGTAGTCACATCTAAACCTAGGCATGTAAAAAAGATTGACACTAACAGGATATAAAAAAGATATGCCATGCAAACACTAATAAAAAGAATGCTATGAAAACTCTATTGAGAATTTGACGCTGCAAGATTTTCCATTTGTTTTGCTTTGTATACAATAAGGGACAGCATAGCTCACTGACAAGGTGGTTCCTGTCACAGTGCAGCGTTCCTATGCCAGCACAAGGTTGCCATACAACCATTAACTCCTTTCTTCCTTTCTCTCGTTATGTGTCCTGGCAAATCTGTTCTAGAACAGTGTGAATTTCAGGTATTTTGTTTCATTGCACCCAGAAACATGTTCATCTAGACAAGGCAACATTTTCTTTCTTCATTTCCCCAGGTATCTGACAGCATTAGCCAAAAGCTTATAAAGACCAAGAAATATTTTAGGTTCTATGTATCTGGCTCTCCAGATGCATAGTTAGCAAACAATGGCCTTTAGACAGGCTCCTTATTTTTGTAAAGAAAGATTTTTTTTTAATACGGCCATGCTCATTGAAACATGTAAATTATCATATGTAAAACAAATTGGCAGTCCAGGTTCGATGCATGATACAGGGTGCTCGGGGTGGGTGCACTGGGATGACCCAGAGGGATGGGATGGGGAAGGAGGTGGGAGGGGGGTTCAGGATGGGGAATACGTGTACACCCGTGGCGGATTCATGTTAATATATGGCAAAACCAATACAGTATTGTAAAGTAAAAACAAAATACAGCCATGCTTGCTTATTTATATATTGTCTATGGTGGCTTTCACGCTCCAACAATAATTGAGTAGCTGCAACACAGTCTTTACAGTTCACTGTAGTTCTTAACAACCGTTCTCTTGATGGCCACATGGCTTGAACTTGTACTTTAAGCCCAATTCCTTCTCACCTTATTGACCTGTTACTTTATACAATGCTATTCCTTTACTGACATAGTTCTTTCCACAGTAACTTCACATCAAAAGTTCAACAGTTGTTATTGTGCAGTTTATATATTTATTCACTTTGATATGGCTATATTATATGGGAATTTATTTTATCATTGTATCGTAATCCTGTGAGATGTGATATTATGCTTATTTTACCAAAAAGAAAATAGAGATTCACAGGCTGTAACTTACTCATTCATAGAACTAATTGCTGGAAGTGCATCCCATGTTTATTCTTACTCAATGTTCTGTTCTATCTTTCTGGTGTACTTCTCTCTACCCTTCCTTTCTCAGCTTCATAGTTTCTTCTCACTGCTCATAGATCACTCTCTGCCTGTGTATATTTTTATTTCTGCTTCCATTTCAAACTATAGATCACTAGTCAGTGCATTACAACTGCTTTTGAGTCTAGATGCTGATAATGCTTGGACAAAAAAATAACCTCTGAGGAATAACCTTTGAAAGAGCAATGCACTCCAGTAATATACTGCTGTAATCCCAATCTTCTTATCAAGGGGAGATGTAATTAAAATCAGTCATTTGTATCTTTCTAATATAGTAGCTTCTAATTTTTTAGATATCCTTTTGCAGTGTTTCTTTATGAGTTTCTTAATAAGCTTCTGAGATTAAAGAGTCAAATACTAGAATGGTCATACTCATATTGTTTGAGCAATTGTGCAATCAGACATATTGTTTCAAAATCTCTAATTAGGTACCTTACAGATGTGTTTAATAACATAGCACAGTTCATATATTTGTGCTTACTTTGTAAAATACTTACATTAAAACAGTTAACATATATATTAATTGCTTGTTAAAAATAAGCAATATTTTCTGGATAGTTTTATGCTAGTTCAAACTTCTAACCAGCCATGAAACCTTAAACAGTTCCGAAATGTTTCTCTGAACATATTGTATAATGTTAGCAACAATTTCCTCACCTATAAAAGTAGAGGACTGTATTATCTCTGAAATCCAGGATTTGGTTCTATGATTTGATTTGTACTGTATGTTTCTTTCTTTAGTAGATATCATACATAAGATCAGATGCCTCTGTTCTCCATTTATGGAGATTTCCATTTTATGATCTTGGAGCTACCAAAGAAAGGTTTAATTGTATCAGACTATTACTATTAAAAACACATTCAAAACCAAACATAACAAGATTTTAAAGTAAGATAAAAGTGGTTTCTCCACAATATCCATACAAATATTGTTCACTGATATGAATAGTGTAGTCTTTTCTTTGTGATTCTACATTACTAGATAAAACTCTAAGGTAATAATGTAGTTAATTTCTGGAGAGTAGCACTAATAGTACAAATGGTTGTCCTGTTTAGATGGTATTGTTCAAGATAGATACAGTTTAAGAATAATGAGATAATTATAAGGTTAACCTAACATTAATTAACCAACATGTTTTCTGTCACTTAAGAACAAGGTGAATAAGTTCTGGAGAAATGCTAATGTACAGAATAGTAACAATACCATATTATATATTTGAAAGTTGCTAGAAGAGTAAATCTTAAAACTTCTCATCACAGGGAAAAAATAAATGTAATCATGTGAGGTGATGGATGTTAACTTACTGTGGTATTGATTTTGCAGTAAGTATATGTAGGACTTCCCTCATAGCTCAACTGGTAAAAAAAAATCTGCCTGCAGTGCAGGAGTCCGGGGTTTGATTCCTGGGTTGGAAAGATTCCCTGGAGAAGAAAATGGCAACCATTCCAGTATTCTTGTCTGGGAGAATCCCATGGGCAGAGGAGCCTGGCAGGCTATAGTCCACGGGGTCGCAAGAGTTGGACACAACTTAGCGACTAAATCACCACCATGTGTGTATGTGTGTGTATGTATGTGTGTGTGTGTGTGTGTGTGTATATATATATATATATATAAAATCATGATGTACACCTAAAATTAATATAATGTTATATGTCAGTTATAGCTTTAAAACCTGGAAACAAAGAGAAAAGATACCCCACACAAAGCCCAGAATGCTAGTATGTTGAGGTTTAAGGGAGAAATATGTATTTTGTTCCAAATAGGCTTGAATATGTGCTTGAGTTCTATCAATCACTAGCTCTGTTATATTTACAAGTTGATTAATGTTCATGGACCTCAGTTTAATCATCTGTAAAATAGGGGTACTGGGAATTATCTCACCGATTTGTAAATATAGTTGCTGTTGTTCAGTCGCTAAGTCATGTGTGACTCTTTGCGACCCCATGAACTGCAGCACACCAGGTTTCCCTGTCCTTCACTCACTCCTGGAGCTTGCTCAAACTCATGTCTGTTGAGTCATTGATGCCATCCAAACATCTCATCTTCTTTTACCCCCTTCTCCTCTTGCCCTCAATCTTTCCCACCATCAGGGTCTTTTCCAGTGAGTCGACTCTTCACATCAGGTGACCAAAGTATTGCAGCTTCAGCTTCAGCATCAGTCCTTACAATAAATATTCAGGGTCGATGTCCTTTAGAATTGGCTGGTTTGATCTCCTTGCAGTCCAGGGACTATCAAGAGAATCTTCTCAAGAACCACAATGCAGAAGCCTCAGTTTGGCACTCAGTCTTCTTTATGGTCCACCTGTCCCATCTGTACCTGACTACTGGAAAAACCATAGCTTTGAATATACTGGCCTTTGTCAGCAAAGTGATGTCTCTGCTTTTTAATATGCTGGTTTGTAATAGTTTTTCTTCCAAGAAGCAAGCATCTTTTAATTTCATGGCTATAGTCACTGTCCACAGTGATTTTGGAGCCCAAGAAAATGAAATCTGCCACTGTTTCCACTTTTTCCCCATCTATTTGCCATGAAGTAATGGGACCAGATATTATGGTCTTAATTTTTTGAATGTTGAATTTTAAGCCAGCTTTTTCACTCTCCTCTTTCACTTTCATCAAGAGGCTCTTTAGTTCCTCTTTGCTTTCTTCCATTAGAGTGGTATCATCTGCATATCTGAGGTTGTTGATATTTCTCCTGGTAATCTTGATTCCAGCTTGTGCTTCATCCAGCTTGGCATTTCAAATACTCAGTACAATATCCAACCCATAGAAGGCATTCAACAAATGGCATTGCTATTGTGATTAACCACAGATGGTTTTTGTTTTTGTTTTTTATTGAAATCTAGTTGATTTACAATGTTCTGGTAAATTCTGCTGTGTAGCAAAATGATTCATATACATATATATATGTATATATACACACACACACATACACAAGCTTGCAACACATTTTTTTTTATATTCAGTACATTGAATATAATTCTCTGTGCTATACAATAGGACCTTGTTGTTTATTGATGCTCTGTATTTAACAGTTTGCATCTGCTAACCCCAAACTCCCACTCGGTCCCTCCCCTACACGCTCCCCTCTTGGCAACCACAAGTCTGTTTTCTGTGTCTGTGAGTCTGTTTCTGTTTCATAGATAAGTTTGTGTATGTCATATTACAGGTTCCACATATAAGTGATATGGTATTATGGTATTTGTCTTTCTCTTTCTGATTTACTTTACTTGGTGGGATAATCTCTAGTTCCATCCACGTTAATACAAATGGCATTATTTTGTTCTGTTTTATGACTGAGTAGTATTGCATTGTATTTTACATATGTGTCACACCATTGTTTTTTATTCATCTGTTGATGACATTTAGGTTTCCATGTTTTGGCTATGGTGAATAGTGCTGCTTTGAACATGTGTCTTTTTGAATTATAGTTTTATCTGGGTATATGCCCAGCAGTAGAATTGCTGCATCGTATGTCAGCTCTCTTTTTAGTTTTTAGAGGAATCTCCATATTATTGTCCATAATGGTTGGGCCAGTTTACATTCCCAGCAACGGTGTAAGAGGATTCCCTTTTCTCCGCACCCTCTCCAGCATTTGTTACTTGTAGACTTTTTAATGGTGGTCCATCTGACCAATGTGAGGTGATATCTCATTGTGGTTTTGATTTGCATTTCTCTGATATTAGCGATTATCATTATTGAGCATCTTTTCATATGCCTGTTGGTCATCTGTATGTCTTCTTTGGAGAAATGCCTATTTATTTCTGCCCATTTTTTGATTGAATTGTTTGGGATTTTTTTGTTGTTGAGTTGTATAAGTTGTTTGTGTATTTTGAAAATGAATCCTTTGTCAGTTACATTGTTTGCAAATATTTTCTCCCATATCTCAGTTGTATTTTCATTTTGCGTATGGTTTCCTTTGCTGAAGCACAGATGTTTTTAAGTTTTATCAATTTAAACAGCATGTTTGGCAGTTTCCTTATAATGTATATAACTTAATAGAGTACATAACTTTTAAAGTATATAAACACACACACTTATCATGGGACCCAGCAATTCCACTCCATGGTGTTTACCTAAGTAAGAGAAATGAAAGCATATTTCCACAAAATTATCTATAAACAAATGTTTATAGCAGCTTTATTAAAACTACCAAAAACTGGAAACAATCCAACTGTCCATCAACTGGTGAATGAATATACAGATTATAGTACATCCATGCAGTGGAGTACTGCTCAGTGATACAGAGGAATGAACTACTAATCCGTGTAATAACATGAATGAATCTTTAAAAGCATTAAGTAAAAGAAGCCAAATTCAAAAGGCTGTCAACTATATAATATTTATATGATGTTCTAGAAATGGGAAGACTATAGCAGTAAAAATAAAAATCACATCACTGGTTGCCAGGAACTACATGTAAAGAAAGGACATTGACTGCAGTATTGCACAGGGAACATTTTGGGATAATGAAAATATTCTGTGTCTTGATTGTCATTGTTATTACATAACTGTATAAATTTGTGAAAATGTATACAACTGTACACCCAAAAATGGGTGAATTTTTACTTTGCCTCAGTTATAACTCAACAAGCCTACCTAAAAAATTCATTTATGTATATATTTGTATATGTTATGAATGTTTTACTTTGATAAATTTTTTACTTGAAAATGTAAGTTTAAAAAAAATGTTATACTTTTGTACAATGTTTGCCTAAACCTATGACCATATGATCATCCCTTGTTATCCAGAGGGGATTGGTTCTAGGAGCCGCACAGATACCAAAATCTGCAGTCTTTAAGTTCCTTAACTGGCCCTCCACTATCTGCATGTATGGAACCTGTGGATAGGGAAGGCCAGCAATACTTAGAAATTTTGACTCACTGTAGGCTTTGCTCACAAATATATTTTAAAGTGTATGTTCAAGTTTAGAAATGTATAAATAATCAGATATATTATCTGTAAGTACATAACTATATTGTAAAAGTATAAAATACTCTTGAAAATGATGAACCCCAATTCATGGAAATGTTTCACTTTGAGGTTGGAGGAAAGGAAGGAAATGTGATTAGTGAGTGCAACACATGGGTTGGGATAAAAGATTTCCTTTTTAATAAAAAGCAAAATAGCAAAACTTATTTTAAATCTAAAAGAAAGTTTTTAATAGTGTGTAAAGATACCATCAATATTGTAAATAGATTTATTTGGTTGTAAATATATATATATGCTTGTATATATATTTCTAGAAGGACATACAACAAACAGGTAACTTGAAATCTCAGAGTATTTGTAGTTTGAAGATTAGGGGTGGGAGATTGACAAGTAATTACCAAAAACATGGGAAATATGATGGCAGAGAAATAGGAAAAATATCTTGTTTGCTAATTTTTATTGTTTTGGGGATTACATATATTTTTGACTTGCGATGTGATGGAAAGAATCAACACGACTGAGTAACTAACACTTTCACTTTTCTTTCAATAATGAAACTAGGAAATGCAATAGGTATAAACAGTGTATGTAAATTAATTAAATTTTCTTTCATTGTTTATACTCTTTGTGACTCTATGGACTGTAGCCCACCAAGCTCCTCTGTCCGTGGAATTCTCCAGACAAGAATACTGGAGTGGATAGTCATTCTCTTCTCCAGGGGATCTTCCCAACCCAGGGACTGAACCCAAGTCTCCTGCTTGCAGGCAAATTCTTTACCTTCTGAGCCACCAAGGACATTACATTGCATAACTCAAAGTAGCCTATGCAAAGAAAGAAAAAAATTCATGTGTCCAAGAAATGAATCTGGATCTGTCTGGTGTACAGGGATCAGGATACAAATGATGTCATCAAGGTTCAATTTTCTTCTGGGGCTATCAGGATGAACTACTCTGTTTGAACAATCTAGACCATATAGGGGTGCCCCCAGTGGTCCAGTGGCTGGTACTCCACATGCCCAATGCAGGGGACCTGGGTTCAGTCCCTGGTCAGGAACTGGATCCCACATGCTGCAACTAGGAGCTTGCATGCCACAGCTAAAACATCCTGTGTGCCAAAGCTTAAAAAAAAAAAGATCCCACATGTCGCAATGAAGGTCAAATATCCCGCGTGCTGCAACTAAGACCGACACAACTAACTAACTAAATAAATAGTTTTTTTAAAAAATTCTAGATCATATATACTTGAGTACCTGAGGTAGTGGGGAAGGAAGTTCATCCTAGCCACCAAACAGGATCACTGTGCCATAAGGTAATGGTATTTACTCACCCCTAAAAAAGTTGACCAGATAAATTTGTATCTGATAAAGTAGCGGAAGGAACTTGTAAGGCCAGAGGTTTATAATAGCTTTGAACATAGTCTCCAGTGCCTAGATATAAGATCAGGCATTTGGAAATAGTAAATCAAACGGGTTGCTATGAAGCAACACCGAATCTTCATGGTGAACTGAGTGTAGGAAGAGGAATAAAATGTTCATTTTTACCCAAAGCAAGGGAATTTATATACAGTTCTCACATCCCATTTTCATTGCAGAAATTTCTGAGGCATAATCTTTGTTATGCCTTTTTCCTGCTACAACATTGCTGGTTTTGTTTTTTGCTTTGTGTTTGGGTTTGTTTTTTGGTTTTCTGCAGAAGTACCGGGTACAAAAGCTTAAAAATAATCATCTCAGGTTCTTAACACTGTCCCATTGTTATTTATCAAATTCTCAATTAACTGTCAAATAGTTGATATTTCTTAAATTACATGCAACAGGATGTCTGATGTTTTGTAAGTTGAATGTGAACTATTTTTGGAGCGATTCTTTTTGGTTTCTTATTAATCACAGTGGGTATTCGGTCATGCAAGTTACCCTTTCAATTACATTTTATAGTATACTGAAAATTAGCAAAGCTGTTAATTATTGGCATCAAGAACCAGCTTTAAATGCTCTTTTAAAAATTATTTTTGAGACTATTTCATCCATAATTCTAGAATGTGACATGTTAAAGCAAGCGCTTGAACATCTTAAATCTAATTAAAAGTAACTCTTTGTTAGGATTTGCTAGTGCAGATAGCTAATTAATTTGGTGCTTAATTTTTTATATAAAAATTTAAACTGCTATTTTTTATAATTCTGCATTATTAAAATAGAAAAGTGGCACTGTTTAATGTTTATTTATGCTACACTTATTAATTTTCCTATGATCAGATTTCACAATTTATCTTATGACTTCATTCTTACGCAAGAAAATAATTTCAGTAAAATCATATGAGTTCAGCAGAATTAAAGAATTTCGTTCAACCTCCTACTTTTGATTACTTTTTAATTATTACCTTTATTGCAGTTTGTGACATGTATGATAACAATTTGCTTCATGTTATCTATCAAACACATTTAAAGTAAAAGACAGGCTTTTGCCTGTGAATGGCATCAGCCTCCTGACCCCCACTTTATTTCTGAGTCTTCTTTTTCCTTATTCTTCTGTGGCACTGCTCCCTCAGGTCAGTTCCTTGTTGGGCTGGTCCCGACATCTGGCGCCCGAACAGGGTTCTGAGGGCGCAAGTAGCTTTTGAGGCTTTTTTTGACAGTGCCAGAAGATGCGGGGAATTCCAGCCGAGAGATCAGAGGACAGTGGAAGCATTTGATGATGGACAACATCACTGAGTACCAGGAAGACATGTCAAAGAAGGGAAAAAAGAGGACATAGTGCAACATTGACCCTCCCGGAGAGCCGCCAATGATGGGGCAAACAAGACTGATGATCAGCAACCACCCCAAACCGGTTCCAAGGACCAACAAAGCCAAACCCCCCACTTGGGGTCAACTGAAGAAATTGACCATTGAAGGGGAAAAGTTGGTCAAAGAACAGGCACAGCCTTTGACCTTGGCTACCTTGTTCCTGGCTGTGTTATCTGTGGTAACCACCACACCTGGCAGCCAGTCACCAAGAAAGTCAGGGACAGGACATGGAAGCAACCTAGCTGTCCATCAGCAGACAGCTGATGGATAACAAAGCTGTGGTCCATATACACAATGGCATATTATGCAGCTATTAAAAAGAATGCATTTGAGTCAATTCTAATGAGGTGGATGAAACAGGAGCCTATCATACAGAGCGAAGTAAGTCAGAAAGAAAAGCACCAATACAGTATATTAACACATATATATGGAATTTAGAAAGATGGTAACGATGACCCTATATGCAAGACAGCAAAAGAGACACAGATGTAAAGAACAGACTTTTGGACTCTGCTCAAGAAGGCCAGGGTGGGATGATTTGAGAGAATAGCACTGAAACATGTATATTACCATATGTGAAACAGATCGCCAGTCCAGGTTTGATGCATGAGACAGGGTGCTCAGGGCTGGTGCACTGGGATGACCCTGAGGGATGGGATGGGGAGGCAGGTGGGAGGGAGGGTCAGGATGGGGAACACATGTACATCCATGGCTGATTCATGTGGATGTATGGCAAAAACCACCACAATATTGTAAAGTAATTAGCCTCCAATTAAAATTGTTTTTTAAAGTCAAAAAATAAATAAAGTAAAAGACAGCCTTTTTCATGCAAATTAAACTTTAAATAAGCAAAATTAAAGTTTGACTTACCAGTACCATACTTTAAAAGGCGGGTTGATAACTTTTTTTGACTCTGCTGGAAATTTTGGGAATGATGTTTGGAAGGTACAATTCTTTTAAAATTACTGTTGAACTCTATTGAAAAACTGATTAAGACTCTTCAAAATTTGTCTATTTTAAGCCAAGATGAACAATAGCAACGTTTGAGTAAAATATCTCCAACATTCAAAATTACTGCCATTCTCCCTTTAGAGATTTTTTTTTCCCTGCAGAAAAGGAATTGAAGAGGTTAAATCATATCTGTAAAAATCAGGTTGTAGTCTTGTGCAATATTTTTCATGTTAAATATCAAAGATGGCTTAACATATTTAGAATTTTCTGAGTTTCTATTAATAAAGTTAAAAGAAAATCTAGCGATCAGGCAGTGGAGCCACATAAAATTTATATATGAAACACCCATTGTGCTTATCTCTATTCTAGATAATGCTCTGAACCCATGTTCCACATTCTGAATTCTGTGTGTAAAGTTAAACATTGCAGAAAGGCATATATCTGATGATACAGATGAATAAGATTGAAGTTTAGTAATGAGCAAAGTTGGTAAATTAAATATGTTCATGTCTTTAATATTTCTGTTATTAATATAGTCGAATTATTTTGTGGGAAATTATGAACCACTACTAAAAATACTGATGGGTTTTTAAACTCCCGGAAATTAAAGACTTCTATTCATACTATAGTAGTGTATTTAAAGGTACCAAACTGCTAGTAAATTTCTTAAAATGTTAATTACTTGCAGGCAAAGTTGTTAGCTATGCAACAAGCCAGAGAAACCGCAGTTCAGCAGTACAAAAAACTGGAAGAAGAAATCCAGACACTTCGAGTTTACTACAGGTAAAATTCTTTCTATCCTGGGCATAAAAAAATGTTAGTTTGGAAAATGTTTCTACCCAGTTTTATACTGGTGAATGAGAAAATACCTCAATGAAATTTAACATTATGCACTTAAGACATTTTTGTAATTTTAAAATGATTCAGGCATAAAATATTTATTATTCTACCTTGTTTCCTTCTGGTATTGGGTAAAGTTTAAGTTGAGACTCCCATTATAAAATCGGAATTATAAAGTTTATGTAATTCTTAACCACTTATCTAAATGAAGCCTGCTTAGCTCTTGAATTATTTGCTTATCTAAATGGCACCTCTGAAATGAAGGCATATATTTTTAAAATAGTACATGAATACCAGTAGTAACAGCCTTTCAACTATCACAGTATGAGAAGTTTCTAAAGAAGTTCCACTAAAGGATTTTTAAGACTAATTTAATTTATGCTCCAAGATTAGTTGTAAAATTAATTCAGTAAGTCACACTGGCATTTTTTAATGAATAGAGATAGAATAGAAAATGTCAAGAGTGCAGTAAGGGTAAATATTGTTTTGTGACATTTTTGTTTCAGTTTTATGTTGTGTGTGAGAGAGAAGATTGTGTCTTGAGCTACATGTAAAATATATTTTTTCACGGTGGATCATAGATTTTCTTTATAAAAGGTTTGAAAATGATGTACAAGGCACTGCATATTTTTAAATACTTACGAAGATTAAAAAACTCAAGTATGAAATGGAAGAATTCACTAACTAGAGCTGTAGGTTATTAAAAGGTTTTTTAAAATTTTTGATTTCCTTCTCAAAATAATGTTCAGTGCATAAAATTCAATTAAATCAAAATCAGTTTTATTGAAATGAAATTATGAAGGTATTACATCATGATATATTAATGCACTAATACATTAAATAACTAACAGCAAGTCTACTAAAAATTGTAATTTCAAAGTAGTGATAACTATAAATAATAATTTGAAGATGACTGCAAACACTGAAATATGACCTGAAAATGCCAGTGGTTTCTATGGGCTCAAAGTCTCAAGAACCACTAATAATACTACTGAAGATGTTGCCTGTGTTCATAATCGTAAGAAATACTGTATTTACATGAAGAGTGAAAACTAAAGATAAAAAATTTTTCCCATCCTCATGTTAAGAATCCATGCTTTGGAACAGTGTTATTTGATGTAAATACTAATTGGTTATTGTTATAGGTTGAATTGTGTCCCTCACAAAAATATATTGATGTCTTAACCCTTAGTGCCTTGAAATGTGCTCTTATTTGGGTCTAAATAAGGTGTTTCACCGGAGAAGGCAATGACACCCCACTGCAGTACTCTTGCCTGGAAAATCCCATGGATGGAGGAGCCTGGTAGGCTGCAGTCCACAGGGTCGCTAAGGGTCAGACACGACTGAGCGATTTCACTTTCACTTTTCACTTTCATGCACTGGAGAAGGAAATGGCAACCCACTCCAGTGTTCTTGCCTAGAGAATCCCAGGGATGGGGGAGCCTGGTGGGCTGCCATCTATGGGGTCACGCAAAGTTGGACACGACTGAAGTGACTTAGCAGCAGCAAAGTATTTAACAGAGCTAATCAAGTTAAAATGAGATCATTAGCATGGGCTCTAACCCAATATGACTGAAGTTTTTATAAAAAGTAGAAAATTAGCCACAGAGACACAGGCATAGAGGGAAGAATATGTGAAGACCCAGGGCAAACACGGCCTTATGCCTGGGGAGACGTGAAGTATGTACAAGCTCATGAATACCAAGGATTGGAGCAAACACCCAAAGCCAGAAGAGGCACCAGGAGCATTCTCCCTTACAGCCTTCATGGAAGACACAATCCAGTTGAAACGGTGTAGCCTCCAGAACTGTGAGACAGTAAATTTCTGTTGTTTTAAGCCCCCTAGTTGGGTACTTTGTTACAGCAGCTCAGGAAACTAATACAGTGACCGAATTCCAAGTATGTTTGGTTGATGACTGACCATGGGAATCATTTGCTTGCAATTAGAATCAGTAGGTATGTGGGCAAGCAGAACCCTGGTAATAGTTGAAGATGGCGAATCCTATTTTTTTTTTTTAAAGAGCATGAATATAACAGTCTTTCCTCCCAGGTGGCGCTAGTGGCGCTAAAGAACCTGCCTGCCAAGGCAAGAGACAGAAGAGATGCTGGTTTGATCCCTGGTTGGGAAGATCCCCTGAGTCCCCATGGACAGAGGAGCCTGGTGGACTACAGTCCATAGGGTTGCAGAGTCGGGCACAACTGAAGCAATTTAGTACACACTTGTATATTTTACACTAGTGGATTCTCAGCTGTAATTATGCAATAGAATCACTTGAGGAGCCTCTAAAAATCCTGATCCCCATCCCATCCCAGACTGATTACTTCAGAGTCTCTTGCAGTAAGACTCTGCTTTGGTATGTTTAAAGCTCCTTAGAAATTCCCATGTGCAACCAAGTTTGAAGGCTGCCAGTTTAGATGCACACTTCAGTTGGCTGCATTAAGTAAGGGTTACTTCTTGGGAGAATAACAGAAGCCTTTTTTTAAGACTTTTGAATACTGTGTGGTTTGTGCTTAGACCTTGGCTTTTGCGGTATGGTATGTAGTCCTTTCACCCCATTGATAGGGAGAGTTTTTATGGCACCTTCTCCTACCATGAGATAGGTCAGCAGATGTTCTGTCGTTAAAGTGACAGTGTCCAAGAATGCTGAGGGTGATGTGCTAATCCTGCATAAGTTGACCTTACTGAAAAACAAACCTTGATACTCCTTCTCTTTGCTGAATTACAGAGGATTACTGAAAGATTTTTGAAAATTATGTGGATTAAACATTTATCTTTCAAAGACTTTTTAAAATCTACATGAATCTAACAGAGCTACATAACCTCTTTTAAATAGTTAACAATTATTGGCTCAAAGATAAGCTTCACAAAGACCCCTCTCACTTCTTTTTTTTTTTAATTGCTGATAATGTAGTAAAGCTACAGAGATTTGCCGTCAGCCCTGCCTTGTGTAACCTTATATAAATGAACCTCTCCAAGACCATTTTCGTTTTATAAAATGAGAATTATAGTACCTACCACATAGAGGTTTTGTGTTGTTTTGTTTTTTATGGCCAGGCCACACAGCTTGCAGGATCTTAGTTCCCTGACCAGGGATCAAACCCATGCCCTCATCAGTGAAAGCACAGGGTCCTAACCACTGGACCACCAGGGAATTTTCTAGAATTGTTATAAGTACTTGAAACCCTTCACACAGTGTTTGGCTGATTATTAGTGTTCAGCCAATGTTAAATTCAGAAAACTAAGATCATGGCATCTGGTCCCATCACTTCATGGGAAATAGATGGGAAAACAGTGGANAACGGTCGCCCTTCTCGATGTTCTAGATGTGTGCCTCGATCGCCCTGTGCCTTGGTCCGGCCTGTATTCTGCTTCGACCTGTCCCGAAATCCGGTCTATGGTCCGCGGTCGGCTAGCGACGAATTACTGGCTGTGTGCCGTGGTCGCCTTTCACTGTCTTTCGGGCAGTGTGCCACGGTTTCCCTTTTCCAAGGTCCGGGCTGTGTGCCGTGTTCGCCCTGCACCGAGGTCCGGCCTGTTTGCTGTTGTCACCCTGCACCGAGGTCTGGGCTGTGTTCCGTGGTCGGCTAGTGACAAGTTACGAGTTCTGTGCCGTGGGTTCCCTGTACAGATTTCTGGGCTGTGTTCTGTGGTCGCCCTGTGCCGAGGTCTGGACTGTGTTCCGCGGTCGGCTGGAGACGACTTCTGGGCTGTGTGCTGCAGTTGCCCTTCACTGAGCTTCGGGCTGTGTTCCGTGGTTGCCCTGCCCAGAGATCCAGTCTGTGTGCCCCGGTCGCCCTGTGTCGAGGTCCGTGCTGTGTTCCGTGGTTGGCTAGCGACTAGTTCTGAGCTCTGTGCCACGGTTGTCCTGCACAGATTTCCGGGCTGTGTGCCATAGTCAACCTTCACTGAGNTGGGAGAAATATCAATAACCTCAGATATGCAGATGACACCACCCTTATGGCAGAAAGTAAAGAAAAACTGATGAACCTCTTGATGAAAGTGAAAGAGGAGAGTGAAAATGTTGGCTTAAAACTCAACATTCAGAAAACTATGATCATGGCATCTGGCCCCATCATTTCGTGCAAATAGATGGGGAAACAGTGGCTGACTTTATTTTGGGGGGCTCCAGAATCACTGCAGCTTGTGACTGCAGCCATGAAATTAAAAGATGCTTACTCCTTGGAAAGAAAGTTATGTCCAACCTAGACAGCATATTAAAAAGAAGAGACATTACTTTGTCAACAAAGATCTGTCTAGTCAAGGCTATGGTTTTTGCAGTAATCATGTATTGATGTGAGAGTTGGACTTTAAAGAAAGCTGAGCATTGAAGAATGGATACTTTTGAACTGTGATGTTGGAGAAGACTCTTGAGAGTCCCTTGGACTGCACAGNGTCAACAAAGATCTGTCTAGTCAAGGCTATGGTTTTTGCAGTAATCATGTATTGATGTGAGAGTTGGACTTTAAAGAAAGCTGAGCATTGAAGAATGGATACTTTTGAACTGTGATGTTGGAGAAGACTCTTGAGAGTCCCTTGGACTGCACAGAGTTCCAACCAGTCCATCCTAAAGGAGATCAGTCCTGGGTGTTCATTGGAAGGACTGATGCTGAAGCTGAAACTCCAATACTTTGGCTACCTAATATGAAGAGTTGACTCATTTGAAATGACCCTAATGCTGGGAAAGATTGAAGGCAGGAGGTGAAGTGGACTACAGAGGATGAGATGGTTGGATGGCATCACCAACTCAGTGGACATGAGTTTGTGCGAACCCTGGTAATTGATGATGGACAGGGAGGCCTGGTATACTGCGGTTCATGGGGTCACAAAGAATTGGACGCAACTGAGCAATTGAACTGAACTGAAAGTAGATTCTAGTAGTTAAGATATATATGGAAAGCCCTAGAGCAACCACTATGGAAATATCTCAAAAATATGCAGTGAAAAAATATTTAAAGAAATTAAATATTAAACTAGGTAAAATTAACACAAAAGAAAGGAGGAATATGGGGAAAAGAAATAATGTTTATAGAAAATTAAATGGTACATTTAAANAGTTGACTCATTGGAAAAGACCCTGATGCTGGGAAAGATTGAAGGCAGGAGGAGAAGGGGACGACAGAGGATGAGATGGCTGGATGGCATCACCAACTCGATGGATGTGAGTTTGAGTGAGCTCCAGGAGCTCCAGGGAGGCCTAGTGCGCTGCAGTTCATGGGGTCACAAAGAGTCGAACATGATTGAGCGACTGAACTGAACTGAATGTTAAATTTCTTTTTACAACAAGAAGTCGGTGAGGTAAGAGTAGAATTAAAAACAATATCACTGAAGCCAAGGAAGGAGATTTTAATTTAAAAAAATTTTTTAAGTCAAATGTTTCTAAATGGTTAAGATATGAGCAAAAAGTATCCCCTTTGTTTGAAATGAGGTGGCCATTATGGACATCTATAAGAGTAGTTTTAATAGAGTATTAGGTATAGAAGCCAATTTTTTTGGCTTCTCAAGAGTGATTTGAGGGAGAGAAGAATAGCAGTTTGAACTATCAGTCTGAGTGATCCTTGAAGAAACCTGAATAAGAAAGATGTTATACCTAAGAAGAAAGGAAAGTGGGTTAAGGATTATTATGTCTCTTGTTTTTAAAAATATGCCAGACATTTGAGCATGTTTATGAGTCATTGGAAAGAGCCAAGAGAGAATTGTTCTAGAACAGAATCCCCCCAAATATAAAAAGAGGTGGAATTAAGAAGCTGTAGAAGGGTTAAGCTGTAGAAGGGTTTGCCTTGGGCAGGAAGATGGTCACCTTGTGCTTATAGACAGGAGTAAAGGAGATAAGAACAGCTATGAATATAAATAAATTTAAGCTCACAGTTAAGTTTCCTTTTTAAAGAAAAGAAAACATTCTTTGAGGATATTCAGGAGTTTATTTTAAATAGAATAGGAGTAAGATACCTGGGATATAGAACTCTAGGAAGAGAGAGGCAATTTCCAAAAACAATAAAGTTTAAATTTCCTGGAATCCCAGATTCTAATTTAAGTGAAAGTAAACAATATTTCTTACACGCCCGAATAGATGGTGCTTACAGATCCATACATGAAACACAACTAACTCATAGAGATAGTACTCTTTTTTTTTTTTCTTCAAAGTTTCCTCTCCTATAGAAGACGGGGAAGAGTTTCATATTTATTGTGAAGAAAGCCAAGACTAACTGTAATTTGCATGTGTATTTGCATGTGTATATGTATGTCATAATAGTGTATTTTTTTAAAGTTTAAGAAAAAATACGCTTTTAGTTATTCAAATCAGTTTTACACATAAATATATATGCATCTCTATATATATACACATACATGTATATGGTCATGTCAAAGAAAGTTGCTTATCAATAACTAAGAAAAAATACACTAAGAAAAATATAGGAATAGGACAAGAAGCTAGAGCCAGGAGTAAGTCAGCTTGCATATTTACCATGAAACAGCAAAAGAATAAACCTCAAGAATAATTCTGTCTTAAACCTTCCAACAGCCAAAGCAAAAGAGGATATGTGATCAGTCATTAGTGTTAGGGGCATATTAAAATATGCTAATGACTTTTATTCTTCTTGATATTGACCTTATTCTTTCTAATTTTTTTTTCTAAAAACTTGTTTTTTTAGCTGGGTTACACCAAGAGCTACTGTTTATTATAAGCGTTTCATTTCCCCAAATGGGAATAGGAATATGGAAGTATGTATTACGAGATTTTTCTATTCTGTTTGTTTCCTTTGAGTCCTAGAAGACTTTGAATACTGAGGAAAGGAAATGTTGGCCTTTGTGTCCTTTGGCACGGTTAGGGGCGGGGCCGGTGAGGTCAATGGGTAGCGATAGTAAACTTATCAGTGTAAGTGATGGCTCCTTCACATTAAAACAGAGAGGATAGCAGGAGAGGAATGAGTGTGAGGTTTTAAAATAAATTTTATTATTACAAAAGTGCTATTAGTAAAGTATTAGTGCCTTCCTTTCTGCCAAATACTGAATTCATCCACAACAGCTTCATTAGTGTAAATCTAAACTGTTTCATCAGGGAATAATCTTAAACTTGCAGGAATTAGATTTGTATTTAGTAATGATTTTTTCCTGTTCTTTAAACCTGTAGTGCTGCATTCCTAAGCTCAGGAGGCATAATAACAAACTCTTTTCTAATCGAGAGAAAGCCTAAGTTTCAATGTTTGCTGATTTTATAGTACTTCTGTATTTACTTCTGTTTTAAAAAAGTGTAAATTCAAGTGTGTAGATAGGAATTAGATCCTGTTGTTCAGTGCCAGTAGACTAGGATTTAATATACTCATAATAGCAGCAGATTATATTTTAAATTTTTGTTGTTTTGTTCAATTCCAAGTGAGTTTTGATGCCTTTCAGAACATGGCAGATTTGACATTCTAGAACATCACAAATATTGAATAATCTGTTTCATATTTTAAGGTGGTATATTTTCTCTGATTGTAATGCTGCTGCTGCGTCGCTTCAGTCATGTCCGACTCTGTGCGACGCCCTAGACGGCAGCCCACTAGGCTCCCCCGTCCCTGGGATTCTCCAGGCAAGAACACTGGAGAGGGTTGCCATTTCCTTCTCCAAGGCATGAAAGTGAAAAGTCAAAGTGAAGTCGCTCAGTCATGTCCGACTCTTAGCGACCCCATGGACTGCAGCCTACCAGGCTTCTCCATCCATGGGATTTTCCAGGCAAGAGTACTGGAGTGGAGTGCCATTGCCTTCTCTGGATTTTAATAGTATTTAAATGTAGTATATCATGAACCCAGTAAGTAGGATTTATTTTTAATCCAGTATTCACTATGCCAAACCTTCAAGCATTCTATTTTAAAGGTTTGGCATAGTGAATACTGGATTAAAAATAAATCCTACTTACTGGGTTCATGATATACTACATTTAAATACTATTAAAATCCAGAGAAGGCAATGGCACTCCACTCCAGTACTCTTGCCTGGAAAATCCCATGGATGGAGAAGCCTGGTAGGCTGCAGTCCATGGGGTCGCTAAGAGTCGGACATGACTGAGCGACTTCACTTTGNTTTTTTTTTTTGCATCACTGACTTTCACTGTTTTCTGTGCTTTATTTTAACATAAAAGTTCAACATGTATAGCTCTCAAGTGCTCCTTTTTATTCTGTAAAATGGTTCAGCTTCCTTTTTGAAGAGCATTTAACAAAATATTTTGCCATTTAATTATCATGGTTAGCAAAACGTCCAGACTTAGAATGGACCTGCTAATTATAGATCCTGGAGTTTGCCATCTATTAACATCATTTTCATCAGCTTGAGAAAAAAATTAATTTTGTATTTTGGTAAATAAAAAAGTAAAGTGTTTCCCTTGGTCTTGGCACTATTATTAGAGTTCTACAGTTGCTTGTTGCCTTCTGCATAGGTAATCTTTGATTTGTCCCTTTATAAAATTTAATTAGTAACCAAATTTTGCTATATTTTTCCTTGCAATGTCTCCTTCCTCTGCAAAATTCCTACCTTAGACCAGTCTTGTATAATTTCATGCCCAGGCTTTTCTATCTATATCATCCACTTGTCTCCATTTCTTACTTCTCTTAAGACTCCTGAAACATTATTTTTAACCTCCCAGTCAGATATCGGCAGTATTTAGTAATACCACATTGTGTGTGTGTGTTTGTGTGTGCACGCGCGCGCACTCAGTCATGGCCAACTCTTTGCAACCCCATGGACTGTAGCCCACCAGGCTCTTCTGTCCATGGAATTTTCCAGACAAGAATACTAGAGTGGGTTCCCATGCCCTCCTCCAGGAGATCTTCCCAGCCCAGGGATCGAACCCTAGTCTCTTACGCCTCTTGCATTAGCAGGCAGATTCTTTACCACTGCACCACCTGGGAAATACCACATTACCTGTACAATAAATTCCAGACCCTTTAACCTAACACTTGTGAACCTTTGATGTTGCTGCCACCTCTATCTCTGGCTTAGTGTTCCACCAATCATCTTTTTATCTTCTGGTTTCATTCATATTTGTGTCAGTGGTGCTAGTACACTACCTCACACACAATAAGCACCCAACAAATATTTGTTATACTAAATTGACTATTATTTGTACTCTCAAAATGAATTATTCACTGTTTCCTGGCCATACCCCAAATTTCCCACTTCACTGCTTTCTTTTTATTTCATCTTACTCCTGGAATTCTCCCACTCTGCCTATCAGATTCTTACTGAGCCTTCAAAACATAATTTAAGAACTATTCTGGTAATCTTTTTCTGATCTTCTCAACCGGAAGTGATCTCATTCTACCTAACATTAACTACCATAATTATATATAGTGCTCTCTCATACATACCTCATGCTCACCTGTATAACAGAATATTTCTCTTAATTTCCCTTATTTCCCTTCTAAGGCTTGTATTTTTTGTATACTATAAGCCTTCAGTAAATATTTGCCAAGCAAATGAATAGACAGTCAAATTTAACACTAGATTGAAAGTCCCTTCAGATTTAAACTTTCTTCTGTAGAGTAATAGTGCGTGCAATGCGCATAATAAGAACTCAGTGGTGAGTAACTTGATTGGAAATAATATGGACCTAGTTCAGGTTTTCAGTTAGTCGTTTGTAGGGCTGTGGGGCTAAACAAGGTCTTTATATGATAAAGTATTTTATCTGCCAACAAAGTTTCTTTTTTTTTAGGCCAACAGTGTTCAAATTTGAAAACTATTATCAGTAACATTTGTTTGGATTTTAACTTTCTTAAAATTTAGAATTAAAAAAGGGCGGGGGCGGGGGAGGGGGGGCTTAGGCAGACTAAATAGAAAAGACCCTGCATGCATTGAAATAAGAGTGTAAACTTCTAAAGCCATTTTGGAGAGCATTATCCATTACCTAGAAATTTGGCACCTGTGTATATTCCTTGAATAAATTCTCACAGGTCCAATTAAAAAAATGTGTAGGAAACAGTAGCATTATTCCATATTCATTTGCAACATTGTTTCCCAAGGTGAAAAAGAAAAGCTGGCCCATCTGCCCATGTGGGATCCTTAGCATGGCAAGTGTGTTAGGGTTCTTCAGAGAAACAGAACCAACAGACTGTTTATATACAGGGAGGGAGATTTATTGTAAAGAATTGTGTGCTGTACTCAGTCACTTCAGTTATGTCCAACTCTTTACAACCCTATGGACTGTAGCCGCCAGGCTCCTCTGTCCATGGGATTCTCCAGGCAAGACTACTGGAGTGGGTTGCCATGCCCTCCTCTGGGGGACTTTCCCAACCCAAGGATTAAACCCCCATCTCTTATGTCTCCTGCATTGGCAGGCAAATTCTTTACCACTAATGCCAACTGGTAGCTCATGCAATTGTGGGTACTGGTAAATCTAAAATCTGCAGGGCAAGTCAGCTGACTAGAGAACCAGGAATGAGTTGTTGTGGTTGTAAGTCCCAAGATGCAGAATTCCTTCTTCCTTGAGAAATCTCAGTCTTTCTCTTAAACCCTTCAACTGATTGGCTGAGGCCCATCCATATTATGGAGACTAATCTGCTTTCCTCAAAGCCTACTGATCTAAATATTAATCATAGGCTACCTTCCCTAAAAGGGGCCGGCATTTACCATTTTTCCACATTTTCTATCCTGCTTTTGTTGTTTTCGGTTGCTCAGTCATGTCCAACTTTTTGTGACCCCGTGGACTACAGCACGCCAGGCTTCCTTGTCCTTTCAGTATCTCCCGGAGTTTGCTCAAACTCATGTCCATTGAGTCGGTGATGCCAGCCAACCATCTCATCCTCTGTTGCCCCCTTCTTTTCCTGCCCTTAATCTTTCCCAACATCAGGTTTTTGTGTTTTTTTAATGAGTTGTCCCTTCCCATCAGGTGACCAAAGTCTTGAGCTTCAGCTTTGGCATTGTCTTTCCAATGAATATTCAGGGTTGATTTCCTTTAGGATTGACTGGTTTGATCTCCTTGCTGCCCAAGGGACACTGAAGAGTCAACAGTATTGTGCTTACTTCATGCATTTAACAACGGCTGCCTAAATCATATAGTGACTCCAAATATTTGTCCTTTCTTAATTTAATTATAAAAGGAGTGTTTGTACACATATGCACTGGCCCCTGCTACCTTTCTAACTTCGTTTCTTAACAGGTGTCTACTCTTGCTTTGGTCCACCCACACCAGGTTTCTTATTATCTCCAACATTCTAAGAATGCTCCCATCACAAAACCTCAACTTTCTCTTTTCTCTGCCTAATCTACAAGCCCACCACCACCACTATAGTGTCACGAGTCAACTTTTCACTTTGCTCAACTTTCTGCTTAAATGTTTCTGGACACATAGTCTAAAATAGTCTAAGTCCTCGCTGCATCACACTATTTGTTACTCTCCTATATTTTTCTTAATAATGGACAAGCCTGCATAATACTATAATGTATTTGTGCATTGTCCTCTAGAAATTAAGATCTGCAAGGACAAGGATTTTGTTTATTTACCGCTGCATCTTGTACCTGAATCAGTGCTTGGAGCACCTATAAGAGTCAAGAAAAATTTTTCTGATACCCCAGAAGCTCAACAGCATGTTTTCTGGAAAGTGGAACTATGTTTAACAGTTAGGTTTATTATATGTATGTGATGAATGAGAGGAAAGGAAATTTTAACTTGCATTCATAACCTAATTAAGTGTTTGAATTTTTTGTGTATATATGTGTTACTTTTATATAAAAATGAGTTTGCAAGTTTTGATAAAGTTTTGCAACTTTATTCATAGTAACCTGCACAAATTAAATTTGATGCCTAGAAGTAAATAAGCTCCTATGAAAAATAGGTCTATAATATATACATATGCGTGTATAATTTATTTATTATATCAATGAAGTTCATCTCTTTAATTTAGTTTATTAGTGTTGTGCTTTAGAAAACAATGACATATATAAGGGAATGACACCCCAAAGTGAATTCACTTACCTTATGAAATAGATACGTATATACATGATAACCTCACTTATGTTTTAAGTTTGCCAAATATTTTAAACTATTTTTAAAGTACTTTACACTGCAGAAATTCAATCACTTCTATTTAAAAAAAAGAAAATTATTAGCGATTTTAAAAGAAGTATTAGGCTGTTATAATATTCTTCTGCCATTTGGTAGAGGTGTGGGCCCAGGACAGTTAGTGAGGAAAAGGGTACCTTTTCAAAGAATTCAGTCCTGTGAACCTCGGGTTCTGGCCGGAAATGACAATGAAAGAAGAGAATTCTTTCATATTTCCAGAGACTTTGCTCAGTACAATTAGATTAATTTAGCATAGTTGTATTATAAACATTTTCTCTCACTACATGTGACATATATATTATTGAATGTATTAAAGTTTTACTGAATCTAGTTTGAAATATTGAAAATAAATGGAAATAATAGCTAATAATAAAAGGCCTTTGTTCAGAAACAATTTGATTCATTAATTGCGAAAAAAAAAACCCCAAATATCAAGCTTAACTTACATGATAACTAGTTATAATAAACTGAGATCTTTGAGCTACTCTTGATTTTTATAAACTTTCTAATGCCACTGCTGTCATAAAGAGCTTAGTAAATATTGACTGAGGATGATAATGATGATATGGCAATACTTTTAAGACTGGGTGGCACTGGCAGTACAGTCAGATATCCGGGACTGACATTGTCATTTTGCCATGGGGCCCTTCCACCTGGGCCTCTCCCAAAAGGACAAATGTTTACTTGCAGTTAAGCATTTAAATGTGTAAATATTCCAGTCTTAAATATATATGAAGTAGTTAGAGTCTTCACTCTTTATAGCATGAAGTAGTAGTTCTCTGAAGTTTAAGGTGATGTTCCAAAAGTTTGCAAAGGTCAAAAAAGGCCTAATTGAATGTTTTCTCTGTAATTCCAAGCCAGAATATGTTTTATGAACTCAGGTCAATATTAAAATATTTTGTTCCCCTTACTATTTTAGACTTCAGATATTTATGAAACTTCCAAATTTATTAGGATCTAATTTACGACTTGCTTTAGTTGCTAAGTTTTAAATGTTGGTATCCTCTGTATCTTGTTCCCTTTGGGCTTTTAATAGTTTTGCGATTGTCAGTATTCTATCATAGTTCCAATTTTTTCCCCAAATAACTGGTTCAGATTAGATCAGAAATAAACAATATTCTGTTATTTCATGAAACAAGGAAGAAATCAAAATCATAGGTATTAATATTTTTAAATTTAGCTCTATTAGGCATCATTGATCTGATAAGTATTTAACTTTGTTTTAATCCATAGAAAGTTTAGCTGTCCTGTCAGGCTTGGTTAGGGCTTCCCTGGTGGCTCAGTGATAAAGAATCTGCCTGCTGATGCAGGAGACAAGAGTTCCTCCCTGGGTCGGGAAGATCCCCTGGAGAAGGAAATGGTAAAACCCACTCCAGGATTCTTGCCTGGGAAATCCCATGGAGAAAAGAGCCTGGCGTGCTACAGTCCGTGGGGTCACAAAAGAGTTGGACAGGACTTAGCAACTAAACAGCTATAAACAGTCTTGGTTAACTAATCTGAACTGTAAAACATAAAATTTTTCTAAAATATCAATTATATGCAAAAATGTGAGAATTGAGATTTTAATCTGGAAAGTCACACTGTTGGCTCATAATTGAGGAGTATACATTTCTGATTGGTTTCATTTGTTCTTTGTCTTGTTTTGTTGTATATGATTCGAAATTGAAATAATCCCTCAGTCACTTATTTTACTCTGTTACTTGAAAGCTAAGTGAAACCAGGGAGTCAGGTATTAACTTCTGACTTTAATAGTTTTTTGGTTTTTATTAATAATTAGTAACATGATTAAAAGGTGATATAAATAGACTTCAATTATAATTTATATAAAGAAAACCATTTATTTCTAAATCTGAGTTAATTGGACCTGTGTTTATCTTTTTTATTTGTAAAGTTTGTGTTTTGCAGTTATTCTTTTAGTGCAACAATAGTGTTTTAATTCCTAGCTAACACTGTAATATCTGAGGTTATTGATATTTCTTCCGGCAATCTTGATTCCAGCTTATGCTTCTTCCAGTCCACCATTTCTCATGATGTACTCTGCACAGAAGTTAAATAAGCAGGGTGGCAATATACAGCTTTGACGTACTCCTTTTCTTATTTGGAACCAGTCTGTTGTTCCATGTCCAGTTCTAACTGTTGCTTCCTGACCTGCATTTAGGTTTCTTAAGAGGCAGGTCAGGTGGTCTAGTATTCCCATCTCTTTCAGAATTTTCCACAGTTTATATCACTTCATGGGAAATAGATGGGGAAACAGTAGAAACAGTGTCAGACTTTATTTTTTGAGGCTCCAAAATCACTGCAGATGGTGACTGCAGCCGTGAAATTAAAAGATGCTTACTCCTTGAAAGGAAAGTTATGATCAACCTAGATAGCATATTGAAAAGCAGAGACATTACTTTGCCAACAAAAGTCCGTCTAGTCAAGGCTATGGTTTTTCCAGTGATCATGTATGGATGTGAGAGTTGGACAGTGAAGAAAGCTGAGCACCGAAGAATTGATGCTTTTGAACTGTGGTGTTGGAGAAGACTCTTGAGCATCCCTTGGACTGCAAGGAGATCCAACCAGTCCATTCTAAAGGAGATCAGCCCTGGGATTTCTTCAGAAGGAATGATGCTAAAGCTGAAACTCCAGTACTTTGGCCACCTCATGTGAAGAGTTGACTCACTGGAAAAGACTCTGATGCTGAGAGGGATTGGGAGCAGGAGGAGAAGGGGACAACAAGGGATGAGATTGCTGGATGGCATCACCGACTTGATGGACGTGAGTCTGAGTGAACTCCAGGAGTTAGTGACGAACAGGGAGGCCTGGCGTGCTGCGATTCATGGGGTCGCAAAGAGTTGGACACGACTGAGTGACTGAACTGAACTGAACACTGTAATAAGACAGATGGTGTAGATTCTGACTTCCTAGCCAAGGTGACCTTTGATAGGTAATAACCTCTGTAAGCCTCAATTTCCTGACCTGTTAAATTGAAATTATACTAATAGCTGCTTATATTGTTTTTGAGAAAAAATGAAATATTAGTTGTCAAATGCTTTGTATCATACCTGAGTACAGATTTTAAGTAATAAGTGTGAACCAGTTTGTCAACAAAGGTCCATCTAGTCAAAGCTTTGGTTTTTCCAGTGGTCATGTCTGGATGTGAGAGTTGGACTATAAAGAAAACTGAGTGCCAAAGAATTGATGCTTTTGAACTGTGGTGTTGGAGAAGACTCTTGAGAGTCCCTTGGACTGCAAGGAAATCCAACCAGTCCATCCTAAAGGAAATCAGTCCCGGGTGTTCATTGGAAGGACTGATGTTAAAGCTGAAATTCCAATATTGGCCACCTGATACGAAGAGCTGATTCATTTGAAAAGACCCTGATGCTGGGAAAGGTTGAGGGCAGGAGGAGAATGGGACGACAGAGGATGAGATGGTTGGATGGCATCACCGACTCAATGGACATGGGTTTAGGTGGACTCTGGGGGTTGGTGATGGACAGGGAGGCCTGGCGTGCTGCGGTTCATGGGGTCGAAAAGAGTCAGACACGACTAAGCTACTGAACTGAATTGATTGTTGTTATGATGCCTATGCTGAGTTTATAGTGATCCAGCATTCACTCTTCTTTGAGAATCTATTAATGGATATTAAATATTTTTAGTGTTTTGGCTCAAAATGTAATACGGTGACTGCAATATGGAATCATTTGTTTTTTCTTTGGGAACAAGTTTTCACTGGAATTAAAAGGTTAATTTTTTTTTGTTACAAGACATTTAAAAAATATGTAGTCAAAGTGTTATATTTCAATTTAGATTTGGCCCTTTTTGATTAACAGTTTATTTTCAGGTGTTGTTCTTCACACAGGAGAATTTTAAAGTTCAGAAATCTATTGAGAATTTAATATTTTTTTCATTTTTTCTACTCTATTAAAAACATATGTTTCATGTAATACACATTCAAAATATCCCATCTTTGTTTTAGAATCTACTCCAGAAAATAATCAGGATATACTTTTAAAGCTATATTCCTAATTCTATCTTGTATCTTGGAGTTCAATACAAACAGTATATTCTTGAATCCCTTGAATCCCGTCAACATCCTTGTGAGGTATTATTGCTGTTTACAGATGAGGAAACTGAAATACAGAGCTATAAACATGCCCTAGGTCACATCAGGGCCAGTAACAGAAGTATAACGATTACATAACCCATCGTATACTTGGGCCTTCTGCACTATTGCCAGACAGCTTCCCCCACCCTTGCCTCTCAAAAATAATGCTAAGGTAGAACTGGTACTTCCGCATTATTTTTCTGATTTGGATATGCTTGGTATGTTTATCACATAAAACATGCCTCCAAGCCCACGTTAAAGACATGTTAAAATGGTAAAAGAACCTGACCTGCTGTGGAGTTCAACAGTCTTTGTCTGTGTTCAGCCAAACTGTGCAAATTACAACCGCAGTCAGTGTCTGGATTTATAAATAGACTACCTCTGAATTTTTTTTTTGAGAACCTTTAAGCTCTAGCATTGTATCATATGTCAGACAACAAAGGTAATACTGTGCCTGAAAGTAATTTTATCCAAACATTTATTTTTATTTATATGTTGTGGTATTATTTTATCAGTGCCCTAGCACAATCACTGACATTAACCAAATAGTTTCAGTTTCAGGAACCTACTATATGCAGAGTCTCCTACTGTATTGTGTAGTCTCCTATAATAAATAGAGTAACAAAGAATAAGATACAATTATCATCCACAAATAAATATAATTAGATGGAAAAAAGAAAATGAGCATATAAGATTATAAACTTTTAAATAAAGTGATTGGACATTGCCATAGAAAGTGAAGTGAGAAATTTTTGCAGACTAAAATGAAGTCTTATGAAATGCCTGGAAATTGAGATATGAACAAATAAGTTTCTGAAAGAAAGAGAGGAGAAAGAAAAAGAGCATTATAGTATAGAAGAACAGTATAAGCAAAACTGAACAAGGTGTAATGAGCATTCAGTTCAGTTCCATCTCTGTCGTGTCTGACTGTTTGCAACCCCATGGACTGCAGCACATGGACCTCCCTGTCCATCACCAATTCCTGGAGTTCACTCAAACTCATGTCCATAAAGTCGATGATGCCATCCAACCATCTCATCCTCTGTCGTCCCCTTCTCCTCCTGCCTTCAATCTTTCCCAGCATCAGGGTCTTTTCCAATGAGTCAGTTCTTCACATCAGGTGGCCAAAGTATTGGAGCTATAGCATCAATCTTTCCAATAAATATTCAGGACTAATTTCCTTTAGGATTGACTGATTTGATTCCTTGCAGTTCAAGGGACTCTCAAGAATCTTCTCCAATACCACAATTCAAAAGTATCAGTTCTTTGGCACTCAGCTTTCTTTATAGCCCAACTCAACATCTATACATGACTATTGGAAAAACCATAGCTTTGACTAGACGGACCTTTTTCAGTAAAATAATGTCTCTGCTTTTTAATATGCTGTGTAGTTGTGTCAAAGCAAGTGTCTTTTAATTTCATGGCTGCAGTCAGCATCTGCAGTGTTTTTGGAGCCCAAGAAAGTAAAGTGTCTCACTTTTTCCATTGTTTTCCCATCTATTTGCCATGAAGTGATGGGACCAGATTCCATGATTTTAGTGTTTTGAATGTTGAGTTTTCAGCCAACTTTTTCACTCTTCTCTTTCACTTTCATTAAGAGGCTCTTTAGTTCCTCTTCACTTTTACCATGAGGGGAGTGTCATCTGCAGATCTGAGGTTATTGATACTTCTCCTTCAGTCTTGAGTTCAGCTGTGCTTCATCCAGCCCAGCATTTTGCATGATGTACTCTGCTTATAAGAAAAATAAGCAGGGTGACAGTATATAGCCTTGACACACTCCTTTCCCAATTTTGAACCAATCTGTTGTTCCATGTCTGGTTCTAACTGTTGCTTCTTGTCCTGTGTACAGGTAAGGTGTTTCCATCTCTTTCAGAATTTTCCACAGTTCGTTGTGATCCACATAGTCAAAGGCTTTAACATGGTCAATAAAGCAGAAGTAAGTAGATGGTTTTTTGGAATGCCCTTGCTTTTTATATGATCCAATGGATGTTAGCAATTTGATCTCTGGTTCATCTGCCTTTTCTAAATCCTACTTCTACATCTGGAAGTTCTGGGTTCATATGCTGTTGAAGCCTAGTTTGAAGGATTTGGGGCATTAACCTTGCTAACACATGAAATGAGTGCAATGTACAGTAGTTTTAACATTATTTGGCATTGCTTTTCTTTGGAATTGGAATGAAAACTGACCTTTTCCAGTCCTGTGGCCACTGCTGAGTTTTCCAAACTTGCTGACATATTGAATACAGCACATTAACAGCATCATCTCTTAGAATTTGAAATAGCTCAGCTGGACTTTCATCACCTCTGCTAGCTTTGTTCGTAGTGATACTTCCTAAGGCCCACTTGACTTTGCACTCCAGGCTGTCTGGCTTTAGGTGAGTGACCACACCATCATGGTTATCCAGGTCATGAAGACATTTTTTGTATAGTTCTTCTGTATTCTTGCCACCTCTTCTTAATCTCATCCATTTCTGTCCTTTATTGTGCTCATATGTGCATGAAATGTTCTCTTGGTATCTCCAATTTTCTTGAAGTTACCATTTGTTATACTTCTAATATGTATCTATGTATAATGTCTGTTTGTTTAGAACATGAATCATTCACTTCAGTTTTCACATGCTCCTTTTTATTGGTTATAAATATTTATAGTAGAAAATCCAAAACTATAAAATAGAAGTGAGGTTCAATTCCACTACTCTTCATATTTTGGAATGTATAATTCTAAACATTTCTCCTGTCACTAGCTACACAGTACTTTTTTTCAAAATGTTTTAGTTAATGTTTCTATGCCAATTTCTTACAGTATATATTATACTATAATTCTTACATTATCTTTTACTTCTGTCATACATCTTGATCTGTACAATAACACTAATTCTTAGCTTCTTTCATATTCCTCACAGTTGATAAAAAGTAAAAGTTAAATATACTATGCCTATTTAAAATTTGATCCGCAATGAACTGAAACTAGAGTTTAGAGTCACATAAGAGAGATATCTTAGCTCCCATTCACAAGACTGTCATACAAGTTTCCTTATAATATAGAATCATAGAATGGTTTCATATAATTATCTCTGAGATGCACCATAAAGATAATGAATTCATTTCAGGCATGGGAATATACAGATAGAACATAGACCCTCCAAGTTTATAGAGTCACAGAGCTATTAATCATAATAAACTAACTCAAAATACAGCAAAGTTTTAATTATCCTTAAAGTTAATATTTATAGCCACCAGGATGGATATAATTTTTTTAATGGAAAATAGCAAATATTAGCAAGGATACAGAAAAAAATACCTTTTATGCTTTCTTAGTAGGGATGTAAAATGTAGGGTGCAACAACTGGAAAATAGTTGAGTGGTTGCTTAATAAGTTGATTATAGAATTAGCATATTGCCCAGTATTCCTGAATATATACCCAAAATAATTGAAAACAGATAATCAAACAAAAGCTAGTACATGAATATTCATAACAGAATTGTTCACAATAGCCAAAGAGTAGAAACATCTGAAATGTCCATCACTTAATAGACAGACAGTATGTGGCATATTCATACAATATTCTTCAGCCATAAAAAGGACTGGGATGCAGGTACATGCTACAATATGAAGGAACATGCTATATGAAGAACACCACAAAGGTACACATTGCATAATTTTTTGGACAAGAATTATCCAAATTTATGGAACCAGAAAGCAGATTAGTGGGACTGGAAATAGTGAGGAATGGAAAGTAACTGCTTAATGAGTACGGGATTTCCTTGGGGATGATAAAGGTGTTCTGGAACTAAATAGTGAGATGGTTATACAACGTTGTGACTATACTAAATATCACTAATAGTGTATTTCATGTTATGTTTGTTCTGAGAAAAACTCAAACACTCGCAGACTGAAACCAGCAACCTATAAAAAGAATTCTTTATCATGAATTCCCAGGTGGTGCTAGTGGTAAAGAACTCGCCTGCCAATGCAGGAGACATAAGAAACAGGTTCTCTCCCTGGGTCGGGAAGATCCCTGGTGCAAGGCACTCTAGTATTCTTATCGAGAGAATCCCATGGATAGTGGAGCCTGGTGGGCCGTAGGGTCATAAAGAGTCGGACACAACTAAAGCAACTTAACACACACACACACATACACACACGCAAAGTTGGTTTAACACCTGAAAATTGATAAATAGAATCTGCTTTATTATTTTGCTAGGACTGCCACAACAAAATACCTTAAGTTGCTGCTGCTGCTGCTGAGTCGCTTCAGTCATGTCTGACTCTGTGCTACCCTATGGACAGCAGCCCACCAGGCTCCTCTGTCCACAGGATTCTCTAGGCAAGAATACTGGAATGGCTTGCCATTTCCTTCTCCTATACCTTAAGTTAGGTAGCTTAAACAATGAGAATTTATTTTATGTCAGTTTTGGAGACCAGAAGTTTAGGATAAAAGTGTCAGAGGTCTGATTTCTTCTGAATTCTACCTCCTTGACTTGCAGATGTCCACCTTGCTGAGTTCTCATGTAGACTTTCTCTTTGTGCTCAAATCCCTGATGTCTATCTCTGTTTGTCCTGATCTCTTTTTATAGGGTCACCAGTCAGGTCATATTAGAGGCTACCATAACATCCTCATCTTAATTATCTTATTAAAAATTCTGTTGCCCATACAGTCACATTCTGAGGCATTGGAAGTTTGGTGGGAGTTACGACTTCAACATGTGAATTTGGCAGGTATAGATTTCAGTCATCACACTCCAAAATTTGTCCTTCTCCCATTCAAAACTCATTCATCCCCATCCCAACAGCCCCAGAGTCTTAACTCATTACATCATCATTCTAAGTTCCAAATCTCTTATAAATCAATGGTGAACAAACCTTGAGTTATGATTCAGCCCAAGGCAAAATTCCTCTCCAGCTATGAAACTGTGAAACCACACAGGTTATCTGCTGCCAAAATACAGTGGTGGGACAAGCATAGCGTAGACATTTCCATTCCAGAAAGAAGAAAGGGGATCACAGGTCCCAGTTAAGTCCAAAACAGGCTTTAAGGCTCCAGAGTAATCTTCTTTGACTCAGTGCTCTATCCTTCAGGCCTAGTGCAGTAACAGCCCAACCTGCAGGCCCTCTAGGATGGCAAGGTCACCACTTCACCCTGGGTGGGAACCTGGTCCCCCTAAGCTAAAAAGGAGACAGTGGTGTGCCCTGGACCTGTAGTGCAAGTGGCAGCCATCCTGATACCTGAAACACCTGCAGGGTCACTCTTCTCTTTCTTGAAGGATGGCACGTGTGCAGCAAGGTGGATATACCTGTTATCCCATCCTACAGAGTTCCAGAAGTGCAACCACCTCACTTCGTTTTGTCCTGTCTCTATTCCCTTTAGTCCAGACTGACAGTGTTTCTCCTGATATAACTCCACCTTTCTTCCTAGCTTCTGCAGAGGTGGCTGATTAGACCATGAGTCACACCTGTAATCACTTTATGGCATTTCTGTCCCATCTCATTGTTCTCTCCAGAAGACACTTCCTCAGTTTTAGCAGTATGGATAGGCTGTGAATTTTCTAAATCTTCGAGTTCTGATGCCTTTTACTTAAACAGTTTCTTTAACTGATTCTTCTTATATTTTACTCCAAGTAGCAAGGAGAAACCAGGCCACACCTTCAGTATTAGAAATCTCTTTAATTAAATATCCAAGTTCACCACTTAAAATTTTTACTTTCCACCTTATTAGAACACAATTCAGCCAAGTTGGTTGCCAGTTTAAAACAAGGATCGACTCTCTTCCAGTTTCTAATGACACATTCTTTGAATCCATCTGAGACCTCACCAAAATCATCTTTGAACATCCACGTTTGTTTCCAGCTGTCTCTTCAGAGCAATGTAGGTTTTTCTAATATGCATCTCAAAACTCTTTTAGCTTCCACCTTTTTTCCAGTTCCAAAGCCACATCTACATTTTTAGGTACCAAAATCTGTATTAGTTATAAAGAAACAGAACCAATACAATATGTACATATACAGAAAGATTTAATTTAAGGAAACAGTTTGTTGGATTATGTGATTATGGAGACAGACAAATACAGAATCTTCAGGTGACCCAGTAGTTTGGAGATCTAGGGAAGAGCTGATATTGCAATTCAAGTACAAAGGCCATTAAGCTAAAGAATGACGGAAAGCTCAAGGTTGCAGTTTAGTTCCAAAGGCAATCTACTGCTAGAATTCCTTCTTGCTTTGTCATAGTAAGACCTTCACCTGACTGGGTGAGTCCCATCCACATTATTGAAAGTGGTCTGCTTTTACTCAAAGCTGCTGCTGCTGCTGCTAAGTCGCTTCAGTCGTGTCCGACTCTGTGCAACCCCACAGACGGCAGCCCATTGGGCTCTGTCATCCCTGGGATTCTCCAGGCAAGAACACTAGAGTGGGTTGCCATTTCCTTCTCCAATGCATGAAAGTGAAAAGTGAAAGTGAAGTCACTCAGTCGTGCGCTAACCAATTTAAATGTTAGTCTCATTCAGAAACCACTGTTACATAAAGTCTAGGAGATCTGATCAACTATTTGAGCACTGTTGACATGTAAAGTTAACCATCATATCCACATATATATGCATTAATATAAAAGTAAATATTAACAAAATAATGTAAAATGAATAAAAAACAAACCCACGTGATTACCTCAGTAGATGCAGAAAAAGTATCTGACAATATCCAACAACCTTTCATGATTAAAAAAAAAGACTCCAACAGAATAGGTATAGAAAGGAATATTCTCAATCTGAAAAGGGGTATCTATGAAAAACCCACAGATAACATCACACTTAATAATGAAAGACTAGCTGCCTTCCCCTCAGATCGCAAATGAGACAAAGATGTCCACTCTCACCACTTCTGCTTAAAATTGTACTGTGTGTTGTAGCAAGGGCATTTTGACAAGAAAATATAATAAAAAGGCTTCCAGATTGGAAAAGAAGTGGTAAAAGCATCTCTGTTTACACATTATGTGGTCATAATTTTGGAAATTATATGAAATTCATTAAAAAGATGTTAGAACTAAGTTTAGTGAGGTTACAGAACACAAGCTCAATATGTAAAAATTAATTGTATTTCTCATTTGCAATGAGCAATCCAAGAATGAAATCAAGTAAATAACATTTGTAATAATATCAAACAGAGTAATATACTTAGGAATGTATTTCATATACTTTGAAAACTATAAAACATTCTTAAAAGAAATTAAAGAAGATAAATGGAAAACATCCATTTGCCGGGATAAGAAGTTGGTAATCTGTTACCATGTTACCATGCAGTTGGTAACACTCCCCAGACTGGATACAGACTCAACATAACTCCTGTCAGAATTTTGACTTCTGTATGGAAGTTGCATGTCAAATGGCAAGGGACAAGAATAGTAAAAACGGTCTTGAAAAAAAACATAATAGGCAAACTCACACTTGCTGATTTTAAAACTTACTACAAAGCTACATTAGTTAAAACATTGTGGTACTAGCATTAGAATAGATATCTAGATTTTCAACAGAATTGAGACTCTAGAAGTAAACCCATACTTGACATAGTAAGAAATGAAAATGGAATGGCCCTATGTCTTTTAAAGACTTTGAATTTGGAGTTTAAAACATTCATGGCTTAAACAGTGCCAGGCCCAAGTGTTCTAATGGTTAATTTTGTCAGCCATTTAAGGAAAACAGTAAGCAATCTTAAACTCTCAGAAAGTGGAAGAGATGGGAATACATTCTAATTTAGTTGATGATGCCAGTTTTACATTATTGTAAAAACCAGATGAAGGCATTACAAAAAACCAAACCACAGGCCAAATCTTTAACAAAAATCAGCAACTCAAGCCCAACAGTATATAAAAATAACACCACGTTGTGACCAGGTGGCAATGCAAGTTTGATTTAACATTTAAAAATCAATGTAATTCACCATGTTAACAATGTAAAAAGTTTTATTCCAGCATCTTATGTACTGTCTGTCTGATGTACTCAGTCGCTCAGTCGTGTCCGACTCTTTGCGATCCCGTGGACTGTAGCCTACCAGGCTCCTCTGTCCATGGGGGTTCTCCAGGCATGAATACTGGAGTGATTTGCCATTCCCTCCTCCAGGGGATCTTCCCAGCCCAGGGATCGAACCCAGGTCTCCCGCATTGCAGGCTGATTCTTTACCATCTGAGCCACTAGGGAAGCCCAGGAATAGTGAAGTGGGTAGCCTATCCCTTACTCTAGGGGATCTTCCCGACCCAGGAATTGAACTGGGGCCTCCTGCATTGCAGGCAGATTCTTTTACCAGCTAAGCTACCAGGGAAGCCCATCTGATAGTAGGTGCTAAATAATTACCTGTGTAATGAATAAGTGATTAGAATAGTTGTCTTGGTTTCTGACCCTAAGTGAGAGATGATTACCACACTTTGGAAGGCTATACAAACTTTGTTTTAGCTTCAATAAGCTATAACTCAGTTTCAATAAGATATAACCCAGATTCTAGTTCCCTTATTTCACTGAGTCAGTCTGGGTAACTTTCCTTCATAACTTCCAGGTACACTCACCTGACTCTGAAATGTTTAATAGTTTTATAGATATTTCTTTGTGTCATTGCATTTGTATTTATTGGAAGTGGCAAGCATAAGAACATGTTAAACTTAGAGTAACAAGAAACAGAACAATGATATGTGCCTGTGGATAATTCAGTACTGTTTGTTGATGCTACTGATTTGAATTTTACTCCCACTGGCAGCTAGAGTCAACATGATATATTCATTTATGCTAACATTTAATTCCAATGAGCTGTCTTTAAAAAAATTAATATAGATCCAGTATGACTTAAGTTTTTGCTCAAAGAAATTAAAGGATATTGGTACCCATACTTTCAATATATGGGTAGATAATCAGTGACTAATGGTAGATGAACTAGAGAAGTAAGATAACTTGACCATTGACATGAAAGAGAAAGATCTCAGGTAAAGTTCAGGACTCCTGATGGCTGATTTTATAAAATGATTCCTAAAGGAGTCGGCTGTATTATAGAATACCTCATCGCTTGGTTGCAAACTGGGAATGCTCTTAAATTAAAAGCAAAACCAAAAAATAGTCTGAGCCACAGAAAAATAAATACTTCTCTTCAAAGCTATGTTTCAGGATACTACTTCGATTACTCACCAGAGAGAAAACCCATTAGGTTCTAATGAAAGTGAAAATTGTTCAGTCATGTCCAGCTCTTTGTGACCTCATGGACTATACAGTCCATGGAATTCTCTAGGCCAGAATACTGGAGTTCATAGCCTTTCCCTCCTCCAGCGGATCTTCCCAACCCAGGATGCAAACCCAGGTCTCCCACACTGCAAGCAGATTCCTTACCAGCTGAGCCACAGGGAAAGCCCTAACAGTCCCTCATAGCTTCAAGACTGCCAAGTCTTCCTTTTAAAGGGGACAGACTCTTTTCTACAGCAATAGCAGCAATAAGCAGTGTGGGCTGATGCCTGACAGAGGTGTCATCGCAAAAGGCAGCTTATATTCTGAAACAGGAAGTTGAATCAAGGTGCCCTATACATGCTGCTTTTCTAAAACTGGTCTAAGATGTAGTAGTATAGTAGTTTGTTTAAACTCAACTGCCCATAGTATCACTGGCAGGAAGTTATTTTTATGTTATTGATGTTGATGACATTATAAAAATGTTCTGATACATCACAAAATTCTTTTTGACTAAACTATATTGATCATTTTTTCCTAAAAGATTCTTTGATTTGCCAATGAATACTTGTTAATAACAGCCAGCAAAATCATTAGCAGTTTCCAGAGTCTTATTAGTTCATTTATCCCTTACATATTGAATAGTCTTAAAATCGTTCCAAGGAGTTAATATTGTTTGCTATGCTGTGGCCTTTTAAAATCAGTGGAATGGGGTTCATCAGGAGTGCAAGGGGCAGAAAGCTTCCTAAAGGGATCTTACACAGTTTATTATACTAAGGATCTCAGATGTCAGAATCGATATCCTGCTGACTCTTCCTTGTTATGTGAAGATCACTTCTAATTTTTACATTTTTCATATTTATTAATATATGCTACATTCAAATTTCATGACAGACGTGCTCCTTTAGTTATTCCTCAAAGTATTTATTCTTACATATTTATTTTCTAACAGAGACATTCTCAAAGACCACCTTAAAAGAAATCTGGTTTATGCCAGCAAAGAAGGGAATAGCAGCAAGATCACATTCTTCTTGTCACCTAAGGAGTATTTGTCTTATTTCATACATCGATACTTGATCAGACAGGTTGCTGAAATTTTTGCCATGTCAAAGTCATCTCTAATAATTAAGAGCTCTACTTCATTTTCTTTTAATCTCCCTGTTAATAGGCTCTACTATTAATGTTATCAGTTTTAAAAATGAATCTTTGGCAGAGATAATCTACAATTGTTAAAATATTAAAACAAACATACACTCAGATAGTTTTGAATAATTATGTTTATCAGTATGCATGCTCAGCCACTTCAGTTGTATCTGACTCTTTGCTACCATATGGACCTTAGCCTTGCCAGGCTCCTTTGTCCATGGGATTCTCCAGGCAGTAATACTGGAGTGGGTTACCATGCCCTCCTCCAGGGGATCTTCCCGACACAGGGATCGAGCCTTTGTCTCTTTATGTCTCCTGCATTGGCAGGTAGGTTCTTTACCACTAGTGCTACCTGGGAAGCCCATTTATCAGTATAAAAATTGACAAAATGTAGACTTCTAGAAGGCATTGAAATAGCAAATATATAGATCTGTAAAGAATTCTTATTGTCACAGTTGTCCTAAAAGTTGTTCAACAAATTGAATGAAGGTGAAGAATCTCAATTTGACTTTCTCCTCTTTTCTCCACCTGTCCTTCAGTGGAATTAGTAATGAAATTCTTTATTGCTTTATACACAGATTGATGTTAAGATTTAAAATATTTCCTGTTTGAAAAACAGAAAGCAATGTAATTGACTGTATGGGCCACGTGATGTTCAAGAATTACAGTCCCTCTTGTTGGGTTGAATTTTTCAGTCCCTGTGCCAAAGGAGAATGTTCTTTGGATCAAGACAAAAGGATTAAAAAAAAATACTCCATCAAGTACTTCAAATCATACCATATTTTGTGTCTTTTTCTTACTTAAGCCCTGACTTTCTTGTACAGTTGTTTCATCTTGTCTGAATTTTCTAATTACCTTTCTTTTTCTTGGATCTTGTACTTTATTATTTCAGCTTTGTCCATCTTGACACTCTCATTTTCTGTTTTCTGTAGTTTCCTTCTTCATCAGAGCCCTCCATCTTCCTGCTATAATTAGACCTGTTGGTTGCTCTCTAGGCTTCCTCGCAGCTGTCTTCCTAAGATTTCTCTTCATCTCTGGGTTGGTTTCACTGTTTCTAGGATTCCATGTCATCTTTCTTGCTTTATTGCCTATTCATGTCACTTCCAAAGGGTAGATGATAGAGAGGTTCTTTGAATCTAGAACTTAAATTTGAAGTTTATATGCCTTTGAAACTTTTAAGATATTTCTCTTCTCTTTTTCTGTTTCTAGTAACTGATTCAGGATGATTCAAATCAGTCTTCCTTTGCAGACTTTTTTCTCATGAAAAATATTAATTTTTTTTCACCTTAGTGTTCTGAAATCTCATAAGGAGGTTCTGAGAGTGGATCTTCTTTCTTTTATTGTGTTCTGTACTTATAGATGCTTTTAATTTGAAGATTCTTATCTTTCATCTCTGAGAAATGCTCCTTAAGATTATCTGAGAGTTTCCTCTCTTTTGTTTCTTTATGATGTCTCTTTCTATTTTCCTAATTCCCAGATGTTGTACTTTCTGGACTGATTCATGTTTTTCTTTATATATTTTTTCTGATACATAGTTGTAGAAATTTCGCCAACTTTACTTCAGGTTATCTTTTTTGTCAGTGGATTTAAAACATTTATTTGTATAAATAATGCAGTCTACTTCCTCATTGTTGCTTTAAATAACTTTCCATTTCCAAGAATAAAAATAAGTTATTTGTAGTACAAAATTTCCACCACAGCTATTGGCTACGAGGAGTTTTTCTGTAAAATATTCTCCCATTTACCAAACTATATGAAAGTTCACACATTCTTTTTTTTGTTGTTGTTGTCGTAAAACATATATAACAAAACTTACCGTTTTAACCATTTTTTAACTGGCCGATTCAGTGGCATTATACAGTCACATTGTACTGTTACATCTTTCTACTTACTTTTAATTTAGTCAGTGAAATCTTTATTCTCTAAAGTTGCCTTCTTAAATTTTATTCCTTTTCCATAGCATCCCAATCTTATATTGTAATATAACATATTGTCTTGTCTTCTCTTGTCTCTCTGCGTATATTTTTTTATTTCTTTTTGTTTTAGCATTAAACTTTTTTTTAGGGATCAGATTTTCTGTTTATTTACCTTGTTTTATTCTTTTTCATACTGTGGCTCTTGTCATATGTCTTTTCATAGTTGAAAAACAAAAGGCTTAGTATCAGATGTGGGCTTCATTAACTATTGTACAAGTAGAAATTTTTTAATAATTTCAATTCCTAAATTAAAGATAGATTAAATATGATGAGGCTTCTTTAGTTTAGAAAAGATTGTGTGTCATAAGCTTTCCGTATCTTCATCAGGGACATCACCTGCCTTTTTTGTACAAATCTGTCATTCTTGTACAGTGAACTTCTTTGTGTAGACTCTGACTTTTGTATATGGAAATGGAGCTAATTATCTCCCTGCGTGCTGCAAGCTAAGTTCCTTCAGTCGTTTCCAACTCTGTGTAACCCTAGGGACCATAGCTCACCAGGCTCCTCTGCCCATGGGATTCTCCAGACAAGAATACTGGAATGGGTTGCCATGCCCTCCTCCAGGGGATCTTCCTGAATTATCTCCCTGATGGTCATAAATTTTTCCTATGAAAGATGTATACATGTACACATACACGTGTGTGTGTGTGTGTGTGTGTGTGTGTTAGAAAAAAGCATTAACATTCAACAGATTTTAAGTACAAAGCATGACTTAGTTAAAGGAAAGGATTATTTTTAGGGAGAAAACTAAGAAATAAATGTTCTGCTGAGTTGTATTTGTGAAAGCGTATCAAGCAAATCATTATGAATCATAAAGTGCTTTTGTCTGTTCTCTTTGCCTAGCACTTGACCACTAAGGGCTTGAGATGAAAAGAAAGAGAGATGGCTACTCAATGGTCTGTCAGTGCAGTTGGAGTAGCAAAGTATGAAATCTGGAATTCAGCCAAGTGTTAGTTATTAATATCTTTAGATGATTTTTAAATGTAGATTTGCATTTATTATAATTTAATATAGTAGGAAAGCATTAATTAGAGAAATAGTTCATGAATATGAACAGCAAATGAAAACTTGATTAAAGGGGGCCATATCAAACATTCTTCTCTTGAATTATCTTGCCAGCTTCTGAGTAATGCTTTGATTTGATTTGAACCTTTTGTATGTAACAATTTTTAGAGCAAGTTACTACAGTTCTTTCTGAATAATATAGGTCACGAGAAGTTCATTTGTAGGTGGGGCAGCTGTGCTACTTTGGGGGACTGTCTTAATAGATCCATTTCATTAATTGTCATGAATTTTTTATTAACAAAACCAGTACATCAGGTTTAGCCAGCTGAAAACTGTTCTCGTAGTTGTTATCTTTATTGTCAGAAAGAATATTGTGAAAATAGGGAATTACTGCACATGCTTTAACTCTTGATTAAACAGAGGAATGGCACTATCCATGAACAATAACTTAGGGGCATATTATGAAGTTGACATACAGTGTTTTCAGTTGTGCAACTCCCATTAACTTTAAAGCCCTGTTTAATTTCAATGTCTTCCAGTTAGGAGTAGTGCTATAGCTGTCTGTTAGGTTCTCTGAGTTAATGTGATTAATGTCAAGTAGCAGGATGTTCATTCTTTATTCCTTAAGCTTTGTTCCTTAGGTATTTTTGGTGAAATGGCCTTCTAATGAATTCCATTTCAGAAACCAGGCAGTGGTATTAAGAAGTTGCAGTAATGGGTTGGAAAATGAATGTTGTTAGCATGTCCATTTTTGCTTACCAATGGAAGAAATTTCCTTCAATCCTCAGCTGATAACATTTAAGTCATACAAAGAGTATTAAAACTGACTTTATTTTTATTTAAAAAAATTTTTGAAAGGCTTCTTAGATACATAATAGGCAATTATAATGTTATCCATTGTCTTTGTATCTTCCGAGGTCATAAGCACTTTTTATTTCCCACCTCTTGTGAGATAATTGATATCATAAATTATTATCTCTATAAAAATGTTTTCAAAAGTGAAACAAGGAGAGGCTTGGCAGTTTTCTTTGGATCCCAGAACTAATCTTTGATATACTACCTACTAGGACTTAGAATGTATACTTGTACTCATTTTACTTGATTAAACGTTGGTCTCATAAAATAGTAAGCCTGGAAGAGTCCTGCTGCTGCTACTGCTAAGTCGCTTCAGTCGTGTCCGACTCTGTGCGACCCCAGAGATGGCAGCCCACCAGGCTCCCCCATCCCTGGGATTCTCCAGGCCAGAACACTGGAGTGGGTTGCCATTTCCTTCTCCAATGAAAGAAAGCGGAAAGTGAAAGTGAAGTCGCTCAGTCGTGTCTGACTCTTCGCGACCCCATGGACTGCAGCCTCCCAGGCTCCTCCATCCATGGGATTTTCCAGGCAAGAGTACTGGAGTAGGGTGCCATTGCCTTCTCTGGAAAGAGTCCTGAGAAAATCACATTTTAGAAAACAAATATGACATAATTTTTGGAGGAATGTATATTGTGACTGGAACCCTTACTCAGCTATTTACTAGCCTGGGTAGATTACTCAGCCTCTTTACCCTCCATTTTCTCATTTTAAGTGAAAATAATAACTACCTTTTAGCTTTTTTGTGCAAATTAGATATAGTGTATGTAAAATGCCAAAATAAGTGTTGAAAGCACTCAAAACAATAGGCATCATGTTCATTTTTAATCTGAAGATTTGAACTCAGTCCTAGGAAAGTTAAAATAGAATTTACCAAGGTGTCATGGCCTGTTAGTGGCAAGGAAGAGTTTAAAACTAAGGTGTTCTAACCAAATCCAGTGTTCTTTGCATATGCAATGTTCTCTCTTAATTATTGACATTGTCTAGTCTTTTTAGTCAGGATTATTCACTGGTGGATACCCCTGTTACTCAGTGAGTCTTCCCCAGTGGCTCAATGATAAAAAAGCCACCTGCAATGCAGGAGATGTACGGGAGACACAGGTTCAATTTCTGGGTTGGTCAGATCCCTTAGAGAAGGAAATGGCAACCTACTCCAGTATTCTTGCCTGGGAAATCCCATGGGCAGAGGAACCTGGTGGGGCTAGTCCATGGAGTCGCAAAGAGTCAGTCATGACTGACACAATAATAACAACAGCAGCATGTTACTCGATAGTGTCATCACTTTCTTTCCTTTCCCTACAATTCTAGATTTGAATATCTGTCATTAAGGCCTGAAACCCAGATTTTTTTTCATGTATGTGTGATTTAAATAATCCTATTATTTTAAAACAAATACTTTCAAATTCTGTTAGAAACAATAGAGTTTTTCAATGGCCAATTTTTAGAATCTGGAAAATGAGTCTAGTTAGCCATGACCTAGAATAAATTACATAAGACATTTCTACTCTAAGTCATACAATTTCTACTCTAGGTCATACAATTGCCAATATACCTGCTGATACCTGCTGATAAATGGCACCTTGTATTCTGTCTGCTGGCTTTTCATGGACTTCATGCTCTCGGACCAGAACAATGTTCATAGCTCTAGATCTCTTACTCCTCCTGGATTATAGGTTTCAGGGTGCTCCCCAGGATTAACCTTCTTCTGGGCCAGTTTTCTTTGCCATCTGTGATGTGGACCTTCCATTCCACACTTCCCATGCTGTCTAACTGGTCTACCACAGAGGTGTAGTGATGGTGTTGGCTAATACTTACATAGAGCTTTACTTTTGGCAGAGTTTCTTTCATAGCCATAATCTAAATTGATCCTCATAACAACTGTGTGAAGTACATAAATTGTCTGTCTTACAATTGAGGAATCTGAAATTCAGTTAAGTAATTTGCCCAAAGTCATGTAAATCATGAACAGAAGGGCCCAGGGCCTTTGACCACAAACCCCATGCTCTTTTCACCTCTCAATCACTGCTTATGATCGTTTGCTGGCAAATGGTACCCCAGGTGCCCTGAGATAATCAAAAGTGCCCCAATATAATAACAGAATGAAAATGTACAGTTAAAGTATTGTGTTGGGATATGAAAGCTACTGGAAGAAGCATCTTATATATGAATCTATATGAGAAATAAAGTATTGGCAGTGTTAACCAGGGAGTAAGTCTTACATTTCTTTTATTTCTCTCAAAACTCTCTTGGGAGGTAGCCGCTAAAGTTTTTTGATTATTATTTCACTTACAGTATCATTAAAACAGGCACTGTCTCTTCTAGGGGAAAAAAGTCTTTCTATGATTTGTATTACAACTATCAGCAATTTTTTCATTGTTTGTGACAGCAATTATTCTATAAATCATTTTCCTGGACTGCCTCCACTTATTCCTCTGATTCCCAAATGCAAATACACAGCCCAGACTTATCAGCTTCGGTCACTGTATGCAAACTATCTGCTGGACATTTCCAGATGATATTTCATGGTGACTTCAATTCATAATGGGTATCCCAACTTCTGAAACTGAAGACAACAACTTTCTTTAAAATAAAAACTGCCCTTCCTTCTAAGTGCCTGAGTCAACCTAGTCATCTCTTTCCCTTCAAATGCTTCCGGAATCTGTTTCCTCTCTTCTATCTTGATTGCTGCTAAGTCACTTCAGTCGTGTCCAACTCTGTATGACCCTGGAGACGGCAGCCCACCAGGCTCCCCCGTCCCTGGGATTCTCCAGGCAAGAACACAAGTGGGTTGCCATTTCCTTCTCCAGTGCAGGAAAGTGAAAAGTGAAAGTGAAGTCGCTCAGTTGTGTCCGCCCCTCAGCGACCCCATGGACTGCAGCCCACCAGGCTCCTTCGTCCATGGGATTTTCCAGGCAAGAGTACTGGAGTGGGGTGCCATTGCCTTCTCCCTTTATCTTGATTACCAGTACCCTATTCAGTCTCTCATTATATCTCACTTGAACTACTGGGAAAGTGTTGATCACTCAGTCGTGTCCAACTCTTTGCAACCCCACAGACTGTAGCCCGTCAGGTTCCTCTGTCCGTGGGATTCTCCAAGCAAGAATGCTGGAGTAGGTTGCCATTCCCTCCTCCAGAGGATCTACCGGCCCCAGGGATTGAATCCAGGTCTCCCATGTTGCAGGTAAATTCTTTACCATCTAAGCCACCAGGGAAGCCCTGAACTACTAGGATAGCCTCCTAAGTAATTTCTCTGTAGCCAGTTTTGTTATCTTCAGATTCATTCCCCACTCCTGACTGCCATTTCCCTTTTTAAAGCCTTTAAATAATAGTCCTCCCTTCCCACAGGATAACATCATAGTTCTTAAGGCTTCTGTCATGATCTCCCTCATGACTGCCTCTTCCACTTCATCTTTACCCTTTCCCTGCTGTTTAGCTGAGGCCACATACACACCAACTGCTTATAGTTGCCCGTATTCTGTTCTTTTTTTTCCCCAAAAAAAGCTTTTGCTTATGCTTTTTTTTTTTAAAGGAATTTTCTCTTCTTAAAAATCTTATTACCATTCCCACCTCCCATTCACCAGCCAAATGAGGTGTGCTTCCACTCTGTTCGTATTGTAATTATCTGTCTTATCAACTACACTCTGCAATTTGTAACACTTGGTGGGCTAATGGTGTATTTAGTATATTATAGACACTTAGATTTGGGCTTCCCTGATAGCCCACTTGGTAAAGAATCTACCTACAATGTGAGAGACCTGGTTTCGATTCCTGGGTTGGGAGTATCCCCTAGAGAAGGGAAAGGCTACCCACTCTAGTGTTCTGGCCTAGAGAATTCCATGGACTGTATAGTCCACAGGGTAGCAGAGTCGGACACGACTGAGCAACTTTCACTTCTTATTTTCAGACACTCAGTTTTGAAATGGGTGTGCTTTTAGAAATGTCGTGTTCTTGAAAACTACATGTTTTTAAGTTTTTTAATTTATTTCATTTTGTTGTGAATAATTTCTTTAGCAGGTCAAATTTGGTAAATTCATGTTTGCCAAGTTAGATTTAATCCATATACATGTTGTTTTTTCATTAAAATAATAATTTATTATATTCTTTTTTGTAACATGTTTTAATAAGTTATAGAAAAGTAACATATGCTGATAATATTGCAGAAGCCCTGTCTCATGTAGATGAAAATATAGGTTTCTTCTCTATTATGTTAATATTGGTAGCTTTTCATTTATGAATTTATCATACCCATAGCAGGAAACAAACTAAATAAAATAAATAAGCTGAAGACCAGCTTTCAGTCCTTTACCCATCCAAATCAGTCTTTTTTATATATTTTTTTCTAGTTGAATCTGCCTTCCAGTTAGCAGATATTTTCTTGAGTAGTGAACAAGATCAGATACTTATTCCTCAAGTAAAGAACAAATTATAGTTAGGCCCATGTTTATATTTGTATTACAGATAAGTTCTATACATGCCTACAATGAAAACTTATTAAATGAAAAACAAGCATGTTGCAGCTATGAATTTTTCAGATAAAGGAAATACAATCTTGCTTATTGAAAGGAGCCTAACATTCTTTGTTACAGTATACTCAGCAGCAGTACATCTTATCCTAATCCACTATTTCAATCCAAAGCTAGCTAAATATTGGATTGTAAGGACAATAAAAATTTCCCTGCTATATCATTTAACTGTCAGTTTGTTGGATTGGTTGGTTTGTTTGTTTTGATGATTTACTTGCTTCAAAGAGATCTAGAAGTTATATTTGTCACTCTCCAAAGTAAACCTCTTATAGGCAGTGATTATCAGAATATAGATGGATGTTGAAGTACTATAAAATCTAGTACTTATGATTTCAAACCTTTTCTTATTTTCTGAAAATATTTCAGTTTATCCTAATGTCTTATAAGAATATAAAATCTTTCTGAAAATAAGCGTGAGTATATGAAAACTCACTTCAAAGGCTACCTTCAAGGAATTGTCTTTACAGTCGAATCATTCTTCAAAATTATGACTAATGGGACTTCCCTGGTGGTCCAGTGACTAAGATTTTGCACTCCCAATGCAGGGGGCCTGGGTTCGATCCCTGGTCAGCTCACTAGATCCCACATCTGCAACCTGACACAGCCAAATAAATAAATAAAAATAGTTTTAAAATAAATATAAAATTGTAACTAATGTTCTTTTGCATATTTGCATATTTACATATACCTTTACCATAAAAAAAAAAACTACAATAAGGTGTACTTTGTTGACTAAAAATTTATTCTGGAGATACATGTAATACAAAAAGTGGACTCATCATGAAAATACAAAATTTGAAATAAAACATTAGTTTTAAAACTGAAGAATTGGTGTCTGGGGAGTCTTAACATAGAGGATAGAGTGGAAAATAGGTGAGAGATAAGAGCCTTTCAGACCAAGGCTGTAGGTTAGTTCTCTAGAAAGGGACCTCAGCTGTCAGGTATGTCTTTGCTAAATAAAGCTGAAAGTGAAGTCACTCAGTCATGTCTGACTCTTTGCGACCCCATGGACGGTAGCCTGCCAGGCTCCACGGTCCATGGGATTTTCCAGCAAGAATACTGGAGTGGGCTGCCATTTCCTTCTCCAGGGGATCTTCCCAGCCAAGGGATCAAACCTGGGTCTCCTGCATTGCAGACAGATGTTTTACTGTCTGAGCCACTGAGTAAACCTCATTCTCAAACTTTCCAGAAGAGTAGGAATCTTAATCTGTTTTATTCATTGCTCTCTCCATAGTGCCTAGAACTGTGTCTAGCACAAAGTAGATATTGTATAAATATTTGTTGAATGAATGAGTGATGACAGTGAAAATGAGCCTGTCCTCAACCAGACCAGAGTTTCCACACATTGGCCTTTTAGCAGTCAGATCATCAGTTATTCTCTCTCTTAGATTCAGAAAACACTTGTCAGTCTCTCCCTCACCTACTTTACAAAGATCTGACGGTTTCTTTTTAGCACTAGCCAACTATGCAAGCCTGTAATGAGTTAAATATTTTCCGCAAAGTTTTTCTTATACCACCTTCATACACACATAGTGTGTGCTGATACACACAACCTTCATTAGCTACAGCATCCTCTATAGATCTTTGTTTGATTAAACAAATCCTATTCCTTTTCAAGACTCAAATTAGACGTAATGTCTTCTAAGGAGCTCCTATACTCCCTACCCTTCAGTCTGTCTGAGCTGGGTGCCCCTACTAGGGGGCACAGCTTCTTTTACTTGTCTTTTTAAATTTCCCAACCAGACAGTTTTTGAAGAAACAGAATTGAATCCCATAATGGCATCACATCATATGTTTTGGTTTCAGAAGTTCGTTGTCTGGTAAAGTGTAATTAATGCTATTTATTATACATTGTAATATGCAGTTATGTATCAGACCTGGCAAAAAAAAAAATTTCTAAATTTCTAGGTAAGGTACTCATCTATTTAGGAAGTAACCCAATTTACTTTTTTACATTTACATGAGTTATTGGTCACCTGTGCAAATTTTAAGTTTATTCCAGTGAGTTTTTTGTGAACATTTAAAATTGAGGCCCATGACGTGTACCTGCTGGCCTTTCCCTAATTCTTGTCTGAGCTGCATCCCTGGCCAAATTCTGAGAAGTAGGGCAATGCCATTATATCACATAATGTATATCAAAATGAATATAGACATATTTTCAAGAGACATAAACAGAAATACTAATTTTAAAGCATACATATTCTATGCCATCTTTCCAAACTTTAGTATATAGAGGTTAGCAATGTAAAAATGAATTCCTTTTAAAGTTGGAATATAGTGCCTTATAGTTGGAGTATAGGTCCATCTAGTCAAGGCTATTGTTTTTTCAGTGGTCATGTATGGATGTGAGAGTTGGACTGTGAAGAAAGCTGAGCATCGAAGAATTGATGATTTTGAACTGTGGTGTTGGAGAATACTCTTGAGAGTCCCTTGGACTACAAGGAGATCCAACCAGTCCATCCTAAAGGAGATCAGCCCTGGGTATTCACTGGAAGGACTGATGTTGAAGCTCCAATACTTTGGCCACCTGATGTGAAGAGCTGACTCATTTGAAAACCGTGATGCTAGGAAAGATTGAGGGCAGGAGGAGAAGGGGACAACAGAGGATAAGATGGTTGGATGGCATCACCAACTAAATGGACATGGATTTGGGTGGACTCCAGGAGGTGGTGATTGACAGGGAGGCCTGGTGTGCTGCAATTCCTGGGGTCGCAAAGAGTCGGACACAACTGAGCGACTGAACTGAACTGACTAGTGCCTTACTCTCTCAAAGCACCATGTTATTAAAGAACTCTTAGAAAGGGTTTTAGGTAAGATTCAGAAACCATTCTTTCATAGTAATTGGTTCATCTAATAATATCTTTAAAAATTAACTTCATATGTCACTGATAGTAGGTGGCTATTTCTGTTCTATGCACTAGCCATGTCAGGCCAAAAAAAATGTATACACATTCCTTTCAGGCCACCACAAAGTAAAATAAACATCATCCAAGTATTGTTAAACCCGGTGTTTCCACCTCAAATCTGGCACATTTGTAAAATTTTTTCATTCTAAAAGCTTAACTTTAAACTTTTTTGTTTTCACATTTTTTTATTTATTTTCAATTTTAAACCTTTTGATGTAGGATGCCTCTTAAAAGGCCATTAATTTAATACAATGCTTTGAGTCACGGGTTCTTATTTGATACTTAGAATAATTTGTGGCTTTCTGTAGTTAGGCTATTAAAATTCATACTTTGTAAAACAGTATTTAGTAGTAAATTTAGTGTTAAATTTTTAAACTGATAAAATGAGCCTCATTTCTAGAAAGATTCTAAACAGTTATCAAGATTCCAATAAAATTTAAACCTGAAAAGATTTCTTCCAAATTTAAAAAAGTTGTCAGGTTTGTTTGTTTGTTTTTGCCGAACCACAAGTTAAAGTAAGTGAAACAGGAGGGCCTAAGAATTCAGAAATTCAAAAGGTAAAGGTGTAAAACTCTACCTTTATTGTGTTGAATAGAAAACAAAAATCCAAATTCCTTCTGATTTTTACAGGGCATGTAGCAACTCTGTAGCAACAGAAACTTTATAACATTTCCTGATGACAACAGCCTGCGATGAGTTTTGAAAAAGTCCGGTGCAGTGTTTAGTAGAATGAACNTGGTGTTGGAGAATACTCTTGAGAGTCCCTTGGACTACAAGGAGATCCAACCAGTCCATCCTAAAGGAGATCAGCCCTGGGTATTCACTGGAAGGACTGATGTTGAAGCTCCAATACTTTGGCCACCTGATGTGAAGAGCTGACTCATTTGAAAACCGTGATGCTAGGAAAGATTGAGGGCAGGAGGAGAAGGGGACAACAGAGGATAAGATGGTTGGATGGCATCACCAACTAAATGGACATGGATTTGGGTGGACTCCAGGAGGTGGTGATTGACAGGGAGGCCTGGTGTGCTGCAATTCCTGGGGTCGCAAAGAGTCGGACACAACTGAGCGACTGAACTGAACTGACTAGTGCCTTACTCTCTCAAAGCACCATGTTATTAAAGAACTCTTAGAAAGGGTTTTAGGTAAGATTCAGAAACCATTCTTTCATAGTAATTGGTTCATCTAATAATATCTTTAAAAATTAACTTCATATGTCACTGATAGTAGGTGGCTATTTCTGTTCTATGCACTAGCCATGTCAGGCCAAAAAAAATGTATACACATTCCTTTCAGGCCACCACAAAGTAAAATAAACATCATCCAAGTATTGTTAAACCCGGTGTTTCCACCTCAAATCTGGCACATTTGTAAAATTTTTTCATTCTAAAAGCTTAACTTTAAACTTTTTTGTTTTCACATTTTTTTATTTATTTTCAATTTTAAACCTTTTGATGTAGGATGCCTCTTAAAAGGCCATTAATTTAATACAATGCTTTGAGTCACGGGTTCTTATTTGATACTTAGAATAATTTGTGGCTTTCTGTAGTTAGGCTATTAAAATTCATACTTTGTAAAACAGTATTTAGTAGTAAATTTAGTGTTAAATTTTTAAACTGATAAAATGAGCCTCATTTCTAGAAAGATTCTAAACAGTTATCAAGATTCCAATAAAATTTAAACCTGAAAAGATTTCTTCCAAATTTAAAAAAGTTGTCAGGTTTGTTTGTTTGTTTTTGCCGAACCACAAGTTAGAGTAAGTGAAACAGGAGGGCCTAAGAATTCAGAAATTCAAAAGGTAAAGGTGTAAAACTCTACCTTTATTGTGTTGAATAGAAAACAAAAATCCAAATTCCTTCTGATTTTTACAGGGCATGTAGCAACTCTGTAGCAACAGAAACTTTATAACATTTCCTGATGACAACAGCCTGCGATGAGTTTTGAAAAAGTCCGGTGCAGTGTTTAGTAGAATGAACGGGCTAGGTGGCTTTATGCTTTGAGTTGGCATTTTGCCACTGAGAGAAGTTTGTTGGTGGTTTGTTTTCCCCTCTTATGTTTAAGTGATGGAGTGCTGACTAAAGTGAGCATTTTTCCGTATTCTCATTTGGTCTTTTTCTGAGCAGGATGAAATCCAGATGCTTTTACACCTACTTACTATATTGCTGAGCAAATCATTTATGGAAGAGAAGGCAAGATAAAGTTGCTTTTAAGAGTCCTTTAGCATATCAGTTTGATAACTAGCAAAACACCTCTACTGCCATTAAATATTTACCAAGACTCAGCTTTGGGCAGGGAGGCAGTTTGGTGCAACAAATTTGACTCTGTGCAATGCCATTGATTAGCTATCAGAAGGACATAGTTAATAAATAACTTTAGGTATTACAGAGCACTCTACATTCTTGTCAAATATTTTCTCTGAAGATGACCTAAAAAAAAAGTCAGTTACAACCAGCATTCATCCCAGCGATGATTGCACAACTATGAAAGAAATAAAGGCCAGGCAAATCAGTTGAGCAGTAAGTACTTAGGCAATCTTTCCTAGTGACTGTTGTCATTGCCGCTGGACTTTAGAACTGAACATGTTTACATTTAATTAGAAAGGACACACAGTTGATAGCACAGTAGCTATCAATATCGGATCCGAATTGATTTCCGCTTTCTCCCCAGTGATTGCTTCCTTCAAGCTAATTAAAAAAGGCATATAACCAAAATGACTCACATAAATTTTAAAGCAAAGTAAACAATATTTCCTGGAGACCAAAACAAAAGTAAATGACATTCAACCTGATTATTAGCTACGTTTTTTTTTTAAAGAATTCTGATGCCTATAAATGTGATATAAGGCACGTTTAGTGTTTATCAGACTGCTGATAAATCACATATTCCCTTCTGAAGAAACCTGAATGAGTGCTTTACTGAGTTCTTTAGCTCTCAAAGAACAATAACCTTACTTTTATCTTTATAATCCCTAAAACGTGTCAATAAAGCAGTCTGATAGAAGCTTGGACTGATTTTATTCATGTCTTCAATTTTCACATATTATACAGAGAAACTGCTAAAAATATAACAATAATAACCAAATTGATTTCCTTTTAAATAAGTTATATAGAGCACACGTGTAATTTGCTAAAATTAAGGAAATCGTTCCAGTGTATGTGAGTGTGTGTAGTATGTACACACCTAGTCGTGTCTGACTCTTTGTGACCATACCCACCAGGCTCCTCTGTCCATGGAATTTCCTCGACAAAAATACTGGAGTGGGTTGCCATTTCTTACTCCAGGGAATCTTCCCAACCCAGGGATAGAACCCACATCTTTTGTGTCTCCTGCATTACCGGGCATACTCTTTACCACTGCACCACCTGGGAAGCCCTGTATGTGAATAACATTTCTCTACAATTACCATAGCCAAAGGTATCAGCAAAATCATGAAAAAAAGATATTTTCTTATAACTCTATTCATTATAAAGGGAACTGTTTTAAATTTCACAAGCTAGCATTTGTTGATTATGCTATATTATGGTAAAATTGATTTCAAAATTAAAGATATAAAAGAAAGTAAGGGAGCCAGAACGATTACCCACTGGAAGAATTGTGTTATAGCCGTCCTTCTTTTTCTATGCATCTGCCTTATAATCCCTCATCTAAAATGCAAGGCCATCAAGATGTAAGGAAATGCAGAATGATTCAGATTAGAAGCAGGCCTTAAGCAACATTCATTAGTCAGTTTGCAAATATTAAGCAGTTCTTCCAGGCACTAAAGATAAAGGTAGTGAGCAAAATCTCTGTATGATCAGACATTTTTATCTGCTTTGGTTACTATTATATCCCCAAGCTTTTAATGTATAGTCGATACTCTATATGTTTAGTTGCTCAATAAGTATTTATTAAATGAACGACTCCTTTCAGGCATTATTTCAGTACGAGCAAATATTCATTCATCCACCAGAGGGGAGTCCAGTAGCGCTTGTATCTAGCATTCCGGGAAAACTGCTGAAATCCACAGTGGTACCATAGCAGTTGAGAGTCAAGGTGAAATCCCCCTCCAGAGGAGAATAATTCGTAGGAACTATTTTTGCTTGCTTTTCTTTCTTTCATTTTCTTTTTGTATCTTAGGCTTTTTCTTATTGTTAGTGTTCACTGAGCAATCAACCTGGAAGCCACATTGGTTAGCCACTATAGACCAGTACGTATCCATAACTTAGATTCTGCAGGGCATACACCAATCACAGAGATTCGAGTCAGCCATTAAAACATTAAAAAAAAATAAGAAGAAGAACCACATGAAGCAGGCCGTCAGTTCCACAAATATTTATTAAATCCTTTTCTGGGCACTAGAGATCAAATGGTGGGGGAAAAAATTGCTTCACAACTATCCAGTTGAAAGGTCAGAATGCTATAGGAACACGTGAGAGGATCAGCTAATCTGGACAACAGGTCAGATTTCTTAGAGAAACTCATATCCTTACTGAGATCTAAAGGATGAGTAGGGGCTAGATAAGTAACAGAGAATAAGGTCGTGTTCTGGGAGACATGAGTAGTTCATTCTGGCCTGGAGTGTAGAGATTAAATAGGTGAATAATGAGAAATGAGCTAGGAAGAGAGGCGTGAGTAGCTTTGTAAATGATGCTTAAGGAATTTGGACTTCACCCTCAGAGCAGTGAGGAGTCATTGAAGAGTTTTAATCCATGTAGTCATACATTCACATTTGTGCTTTAGAAAACTCACTCAAGGCAAAGAACAAGTGAAGACTACTGCAGTAATCCACTTAAGAAAATAATGGCAGACACTCTAAATTATGATAATGGTAATGGGGCTAGAAAGAAATACGGGATACAAGGGAGATTTAAGTTTAAATCAAAAGGATTTATTAGATTGTGTGAGAGAAATAGATGTCAAGGATGATGCATAGGTTTTGAGCATGAACACTAGCAGTACCCAGTGAGAAGACAGGGAAAGAAAAGGCTGATTTGTAGAGGAATATAAAATGAGATCATGAGTTTAGTTTTTAGATATACTGAGTTGTAGATATTTGGAGGATGGCCAAGTGAAGATGTCTACTAGGTGGTTGTGTAGATCTGCTGCTGAGGATAGAAATCTGAGTTGGAGAGAAAGACTTCTGAGTTAGGAGTCATTAGTGAAATAAATGATTGAGTGAAACCATGGGACTGAGTTAAAATCAAGGGAGAGGGACTAGAAGTGAGAAGATACCAACAGTTAAAAGTTCGGTAAAGAGAAAGAAGCTCCCAGAGGAGATTAAGAAGTGTCAAGAAATACTTTTGATGAAGCAGAAAAGCCGAAGTGTATTTTTATAGAAAGCATTTTCAGAAAGAATTGGCTTCTAACAGATAATAAAACATAGAGATTGAAAAATGAGCAACAACATCATTGGAACAGTTGTGGACAGAGCAGATAGCAGAGCCTTGAATAGAATTTGAGGTGAAGATAGCAAGCACAGTTTGTTTCTAAATGAGATGATCCCAAAGTAAGTCCAAGAAAAATCTCATCTTTTAGACCAGACTGGCAATGGCACCCCACTCCAGTACGCTTGCCTGGCAAATCCCATGGACGGAGGAGCCTGGCAGGCTGCAGTTCATAGGATCTCGAAGAGTCAGACACGACTGAGCGACTTCACTTTCACTTTTCACTTTCATGCATTGGAGAAGGAAATGGCAACCCACTCCAGTGTTCTTGCCTGGAGAATCCCAGGGACGGAGGAGCCTGGTGGGCTGCTGTCTATGGGGTCACACAGAGTTGGACACAACTGAAGTAACTTAGCAGAAGCAGCAGCAGCATACCTTTGAACTTAGTCAGAATCTCTGGTAGAAAACAGAACAAAGCAAAAAAACTTCATAAATGGAATATCTGAGCCAAGGAAAATAAATAAAATGTGAGTTCTAGAACTTTATTTCCCAGATTTGAAAAGAAATGAAGTCACTCAGTCGTGTCCAACTCTTTGCTACCACATGGACTGTAGCCTATGAGGCTCCTCCATCCATGGGATTTTCCAGGCAAGAATACAGGAATGGATTGCCATTCCTTCTCCAGAGGATCTTCCCAACTCAGAGACTGAACCCGGGTTTCCCACATTGCAGGCAGACGCTTTACCATCTGAGCTACCAGGGAAGCCTCAATATAATTCCATGCCCTTGAAATTCCACTCAGAGAAGAAGCAAAGTGCATCTTAGCAGTTAGAGGCTGTTTGTCATATAAGGTAATGAAGAGACACCAAACACACCCTACCCAGACTAGAGCAATTGTTTTAAAAGGTAAATCTTGTTCCCCTCTCCCTAAAATCCTTCAGGAGTTTCTCATTTGCCTTAGGAAAAGAAGCAAAATCCTCCTCATGTTCTGAAAAGGCCCTCTGATCTAGTCCCAACCATTTGTTCAGTGATACAAACACTGGTTATAGCTGGGCTTCATTGAGCTCATCAGCCATCCTTATTATATATATAAAGTACAGATAAATAGGTAAATATATAATATATCCTTATGTAATAAGAGAAGGAAATGGCAACCCACTTCAGTATTCTTGCCTGGAAAATTTCATGGTCAGAGGAACCTGGTGGGCTACAGTCCGTGAGATTGCAAAGAGTCGGACATGACTGAGCGACTAACACTTACTAACTTACTATGTAATAAGATCCTCATGTTATTATGAAGCCTTGGTATATGCTTTTTCCTGTGCCTGAAATGTTTCCATCACCTCTCTTCTAGTTAGTGCTACTCTTACCTTTAAATTTCAACTCAAATGTCACATCCCTTCCTTGATAGCACTTGCAATCATTTGAAATGTGTGTTTAGTCACTACTCTAACTCTAGCAAAGTGCCCCAGCACACTCTAGTCATTCATTTACGTGAGGAGGGGAAGCAGGGCCTGACATGTCACCGTGCAGCCGCCCAATTCCAAGTAAAGCAAAGCACATGCTTCCAGTCTGTGTGTACTGACTGAACCCTACTCAACAACTCAATTAAACAAACAGTGGTACAGCAACAGCTGTGTATCAAGCACTGTGCCTTTGTAATGGTCTCATAAAATGAATTAATTTAAACTTCATAGCTGAGAGCAGCATCAGTGCTTATCCTAGGCTTTCTGTAATGTGAAATAAAACTATATATATAGGACTTAATTTACTTTTCCTAGGGGAGTCATTTAGGATCATTAATAAAATTGAAAAATATTTACCCTATGTAAGAACAGTTGGTCTGCTGTTTTTACATTTTCAGTAGAATGATTTATTCATGCAGATGGTATGGAGCATAGCTTTTCAATAGTTGAACATACTTCTCAGCCATTTGCTAAGAAATAGGCTAGTAAGTGTGTGGCCAGGCTCCTCAAAACCTTTTGTCTAGAACTGACCCTTATGTGGGTGATATTCTTCCTTTGTGACTGTTCGTAGATGGAGTGCCCCATCTCAGTTGAAGGAGGATGACAAATTATGATTGTTGACATTTAACTAGGCCTTGGCACTGTGAGATCACTTATGTCTGGAGCTGACTGACACAATCTTCTACATTGTGCAGGGATTTCTTCTACACCATTTCTAACAGCTTAGTTATCTAGTGTCTACATAAATGTGATATCTGATCACAGGTAGGGCTTATCTTACCTGATAAGGTGCTTCGATTTATAACTTAGACATGGCTGAATTCAGGTATGATTAGGTCTGATTTGGATATTATGCCATGGCTGGCCATACTTACCTTTTTTTTATTCCTTTCTCATGTCACTTGGGATTCTTACTAAAATATGGTTAATATGATCATCTCTAGTCTATCCATGTTGCTGTGAAGATTTTCTCTCAGTCTATGGATTGTGTTTTCATTCTCTTAACGGTGTTTTTTGCAACATACAAGTTTTTGGTTTTAATAAGGTTTTATATCTTTTTTTGTGTGTGTGGATTATGTCTTTGGTGTTGTATCTAAAAGCTCATTGTTAAACCCAAGATCTCATATGTTTTCTCTTATGTTATCTTCTAGATGTATATTGTTTTGCATCTTACTCTTCAGGCCTATAAAACGTTTTTAGTTACTTTTTGTGAAAGGTGTCAGTTCTCTGTCTAGATTCTTTTCTTGTGTGAATGTTCATTTGTTCCAGCACTTGGAGAAAAGGCTATTCCTTGTCCATGGAAGTGCCTTTCCTCTTTTGTCAAGATCAGTTGGCCACATTTGTATGTCTGTTTCAAGACTTTCTGTTCTCTTCTTTTGCCAGCATAATGCTGTCTTGATTGGTGTAGCTTTAAGTCCTAAAGCTGGACAATGTCATTCTTCTAACTATTCTCCTTCAAAATTGAGTTGGCGGTCCTAAATCTTTTGCCTCACCTTATAAACTTTAGAATCAGTTTGTCAATATATAAAATAATGTTCTGGCCCTTTGATTGGAATTTCATTGAATCTGTAGAACAAGTTAGGAAGATTTGATATTTAATGGTATTGAGTCTTTTTAATCATGTACATGGAATATCTCTCCATTTATTTAGGTCTTTGATTTCTTTTCCAGTTTTCTTCCTGTTGGATTTATATCTAAATATTTCATTTGAGGGAGTGGTAATATAAGTGGTATTATGTTTTCATTTTAAATTGGAACTGTTCACTGCTGCAAGATAGGCAAGCAATCAACTTTATATTAACCTTCGATCCTGCAGCCTTATTATAGTCACTTATTGGTTCCAGGAGTTTTGTTGTTTTGTTTCTGTTGAGTCTTTGAGATTTTCTACATAGACAATCATGTCATCTGTGAACAGTTTTATTTCTTCCTTCTTAATCTGTATACATTTATTTTCTTGTCTTATTGCATTAGCTACAATTTCCAGTACTGTGTTGAACAGAAGAGGTAAGCCAAAATGTGTTTGCTTTTGCTATGATCTTTGGGAGAAAGTATCTGATTTCTTACCATTAAGTATGATGTTAGCTTTAGAGTTTTTTTGGCAGATGTTCTGTATCAAGTTAAGAAATTTCTTCTCCCTCTAGTTAGCTGAAACTTTTTATTATGAATGGATCTTAGATTTTGCCATTGCTTCTTCTGCATTTATTGATACAATCAGATGATTTTTTTTCTTAGATTGTTTTATGATAGATGACAATAATCGACTTCTTGATGTTTTATACCTAGAATAAATGTTATGTGTTGGACTGCATAATTCTTTGTGTACTATGTTGGGGTTGATTTACTAATATTTTGCTGAGGATTTTTTGCATCTATATACATGGGAGATAATATTCTGTAGGGTTTTTTTTCTCTTAATGTCTTTATCTGATTTTGGTTTTGGGATAATGGCAGGACTCATAGATTGAGTTTGGAAATATTTCTTCTTTTTCTACTTTCTGGAAGAGATTATGAAGAGCTAATTGATATCAAAAGAAAAAGAATTAGTATCATTTCTTTCTTAAATGTTTAATTAATTCATCTGGGCCTTGTGCTTTCTTTTTTGGGATATCATTGACTGTTGATTAATTTAATAGATTAAAACTTATTCATACTGTCTATTTCTTCTTGTATGAGTTTTGTTACTTTGTATCTTACAAGGAATTTGGTCCATTTTATCTAAGTTATTAAATTTGTGAACTTAGAGTTGTTCATAATGTTACTTTTAATGTCCCTGGGATCAGTGAGGACCTCTCTTTCATTTTGCTATTAGTACATTTTATCTTATTTTTCTTGGGTAGCCTGGCTAGAGGTTTATTGCCTTTATTAATTGTGATAGGCTAAAAATGCCTCTTCTCAAAGATATCCGCATTATTTTTTTTCTTTTTGAATTAATGTTTCTGCTTTCTTTCTTTCTTTTTTTTTACTTTACAGTATTTATTGATTTTGCCATACATCAACATGAATCCACCATGGGTGTACACGTGTTCCCCATCCTGAACCCCTCCTCCCACCTCCCAGATATCCACATTACATCACTGGAAACTTTAAGTGTTACCTTTTGTGGCAAGGAGATACAGGAAAGTTCCAAACACTTGGGAACTAAACAACAGATTTCTAAATAATCAATAAGTCAAAGGAGAACTGTCAGGGGAATATATATATGTATGTATGTATGTGTATACACACACATGTGGAAGTGAATGAAAATAAAACTGCAACATAGCAAAATTTCTTAGACACAGCTAAAGCAATGCTGAGAGGGAAATTTTTAGCACTAAATTCATACCTTAGGGAAATTTGAAATGTATCAAATTAGCAATCTAAGGTCCTACCTCAAGAATATGGGAAAAGAACGTTAAAATAAATACAAACCAAGCAGAAGGAGGAAAATATTAAAAATAAGAACAGAAAGAAGCACATAAGAGCAGAGAAGACACATGACGAATATCAGGAATGATAGGATATCACTATGGACTTTCCAGAGATAAAAAGAATAAGAGATTACATATTGTATCAGTTTTTGCCTAAGAAGTACGTCAAGGCTGTATATTGTCACCCTGCTTATTTAACTTCTATGCAGAGTACATCATGAGAAATGCTGGGCTGGAAGAAGCACAAGCTGGAATCAAGATTGCCGGGAGAAATATCAATAACCTCAGATACGCAGATGACACCACCCTTATGGCAGAAAGTGAAGAACTAAAGAGCATCTTGATGAAAGAGGAGAGTGAAAAAGTTGGCTTAAAGCTCAACATTCAGAAAACGAAGATCATGGCATCCAGTCCCATCACTTCATGGGAAATAGATGGGGAAACAGTGGAAACAGTGTCAGAGTTTATTTTGGGGGACTCCAAAATCACTGCAGATGGTGGCTGCAGCCATGAAATTTAAAAACGCTTACTCCTTGGAAGAAAAGTTATGACCAACCTAGACAGCATATTCAAAAGCAGAGACATTACTTTGCCAACAAAGGTGCGTCTAGTGAAGGCTATGGTTTTTCCAATGGTCATGTATGGATGTGAGAGTTGGACTGTGAAGAAGGCTGAGTGCCGAAGAATTGATGCTTTTGGACTGTGGTGTTGGAGAAGACTCTTGAGCGTCCNTGCTGGGAGGGATTGGGGGCAGGAGGAGAAGGGGACGACCGAGGATGAGATGGCTGGATGGCATCACTGACTCGATGGACGTGAGTCTGAATGAACTCTGGGAGTTGGTGATGGACAGGGAGGCCTGGAGTGCTGTGATTCATGGGGTCTCAAAGAGTTGGACACGACTGAGCGGCTGAACTGAACTGAACTGAACTGATGAGCCGCTCTACATGCATAAAAATGGAAACTTAGAAGTGACAGACCATTTCCTCAGAAAAAACTACTATTTCATTTTTGATACATGCAACAACCTGGATAAATTCCTGGGGAACTATGCTGTGTGAAAAGAGAAAAATCCCCAAACCTTTCTATTTGTATAACACTCTTGAAATGACATTATACAAATGGGAAACAGATTAGTAGTTTTAGATTTAAGGAGAGAGTGAAGTGGTAAGGAAGTATGGAAAAAGGAGGTTTTTGTGGTGAAATAACTGTTTTGTATCTTGTCTGTATCCATGTCAATATCTTGGTGGTGTTATCATGCTATAATTTTACAAAGTGTTACTGTTGGGGGGAAGGTGGTTAAGGATACCAGGCATCTTTTGTATTATTTCTTGCAACTCCATATGAATTTGCAATTATCTCAAAACAAAAAGGTAAATCATTAAATATTTCTCAAAAATGGAATGGAATCGGAGTCGGGATGAGGGAACGCAGTGGAGAATGAGGCTTCACACAAACATAAGGACAAAAAGAAGGGAAGTAAAACGAACACTAGAGTCCACTTGTTCAAATGGAGCATTTAAGCAACAATGTTCAGTAGATAATTTTTGCAAGCCTCTTACAGAAAAGCCACTGTGCTTGGCCATAGAAAGAAATAAAGAAGTGTAAAAGTATTAAAGTAGAAAAGATAAGACAGGCATAACGTAGGTATGAAGGATAGTGGAAAATGATGAAGTTGTGTCTCCTTGGCAGGATATGGGAGAGTGACTTCATGATGGTTGTGACAATTCATCTGGGTCTTAAAGTGTAGTGATCAGGCATTCATGGTGGAGGCAACAGTGTGCGCAGTAATCCATAGTGAAAAGCATGAGGGTGTTTTTAAAGAATAGTTTATGTTACCATTTGACTAGAATAAAAATTTTTGATAGCATAGGTAGGATGAAGCCTGAAAAGAAAAGCAGAACAGAGTTCTGGAGCACCTTGAATTGTCAGACTAAACCTTGGGACGTCAGCCTAGAATTCTACATCCAGGGAACTTACCCTCCAAAAGTGAAGGAGAAATAAAGACTTTCTTAGACAGACAAAAACTGAGGGAGCTTGTCACCAAAACACCTGCCTTGCAGGAAATGTTAAAAGAATTTCTTCAGAGAAAAGATACTCACAGTAAGTCAGCAACTCAGATTCAATTAATTGATGCAATAAACCAGGAAGTAAAAAAGAGGCTCTGTCTTCTCAGAAAATGTAGTTAGGGCAGCATAGCTCATACTTCTGCTTTCCGTACTGGCTTTGTCTTTATTTACTTTTATTCAGTAAAACAAGCCAAACCTGCATGTTGGTTTTTTTTTTAATGATTTAATAATGTTATCAGTGAGTGATAAGGTTAGGAAAACTAGGTTACTTCTCCCAGTTCATGAAAAATCTGTAACAACAGGCAGGTTTTTTAAATCATAGTATTTATAAAATATCTAAGCGTTATATGATATCTTATACAAAATAATTAGATATAAATTATTTCTTTTAAATTATATAATATAAAAAATTATATAGTGTATAAATAGCTGGTTTCTGCCAGATGTTGTGCTAGATTTTTTCATATAGATAGATCACCTCATTTTTTTTCTCATATAAACTTAATGAGGTTTTTCTCATTATTTTACAGTTGAGGATAACAGTCAAAGGGGTACTGTATTTTTCAGACAGAGTGAACAGCAAGACTGAAATTTGAATCTCTTTCTTCAAAATCCAAATCCAATCTCTTTTTGTTTACCAGATTTGACATTCTTGACATATTAGATTGGATAATTCTTTGTCGTGGGGATCTGTCCTCTGCAATGTAGGATGTTTAGCAACATCTCTGGCCTCTACTCACTAAATGCTGGTAAAAATGTTTTTAAAGGCTCACTTCCTATAGAAACATTCAGTAAGAATTACATAATTTCAAAACTGGAAGAGTTGATTTAATTTTTTATGTTACTTCGTTATCTTCATAATAAATAGGGTTGGTTACCATCCTGTGTTAATGCCCTGTAAGCCACAGTTTCTGGGGGTGATTAACAGCTTTTCTGTTGTTGTTTTATCATTTATTCTTACTGCAACTTAAAATATTTTCCTATACAATGTCATTTAAGTGCCATTAAATTGCAATGCTGCCGCATGGGAAAAGATGCATCTGAAAGCAATGCATCTCAATCAACTTGGAACAGAGGTTAAATGTGATATGACTCTGAAGAAAACTAAACAATGTGACCCTCTTGTCAATTTAGGGAAGAACTTTCTGAAGAAAAGTGTTAGTGCAGGCTTTCCTCGTGACTCAGATGGTAAAGAATCTACCTGCAATGCAGGAGACCCGGGTTCCATCCCTGGGTCTGGAAGATCCCCTGGAGAAGGGAATGGCTATCCAATCCAGTATTCTTGCCTGGAGAACTCCATGGACAGAGGAGCCTGGCGGGATACAGTGCATGGCGCCATGGAAAAACAGCAATGAAACAAAAATTTACTTCAGTGGTTATAGATTTATACACACTAGGAATATATCCACTCTACTTCACCTTTATTCCTCTAAGAAAATTTCCCTAAATTATAAACATTCTGATTTAATGACGTTTATGAATATATTCTTCAATAAAATAAAACTTCCCTATGTAAGTTAATATGTTGGAATTAGAAAGTAGATCACATGATGATACTGAAAAAACTGCAAAGTATTGTAAGTTCTATGGAAAAGAGGTTCTATGAGGGAGCATATAAATTTAAATTAAGAGACATAAAAGTTTTATCTGAGAAAGCAGTACTTATACTGAGACCTAGGAGTTTAGTCACTTAGAAGCGTGGAGAGAAAGGCATTCCAAACAAATGCTTCAAGCAGGAAAAGCTTGCTATACCTGAGAAATGGAATGTCTGCTAAAAGGTGGCACGTAGAGAGACCAGATGACAGAAGGCTTTGTAGCCCATGGCAAGTAGGGGAGGATTCCAGCCCAAGTAAAAGGCTGTGATGGTTGTTCAGATCCTGGCTCTGCTAGGGGTGAGATTAATTAAATTACTTATGTCTTTGCTTCAGTTTTTTATTAGTAAAAAAGTAATATTAATAAGACTTTCAAAGTTGTTGTGAGGTTTAGTTAAAATGTGTAGTTCGTTATTATCATCAGAGATTTATTCTGAATTCAGTGAGGAACTATTATAGGATTTTGAGTGACATTATCTAATTCATCTTTTTATGAGATTACTCCAGCTACTACTTCAGTCCGAGAAAGACTTGATGGGGATTTAAAGGTTTCCAAAACACACTGAATGATGAGTAGCTTTTTGAACTTGAAAATAAAGGGTCCCAGTCACAGGTCCATATGAGAGGCAAGTTAAAATCAGGTAGTATAAACTTACTCCCCAAAAGGAAAATATTAAATGATAGAAAACTAATAAATGGTGAATGATTAGGGAATTAAATTGGGATAACATTGATTTTAATAATGGTATAATTTTTAAAACTGAGTAATTAATTGTTTATAATATACTAGATAGTGTTTTAGGTATCATAAACAAATGCAGAATTCCCCAAAAAAGCTGACCGACTTTAAGTTTTAAATGAGGAGCATATATGTTAGATTAAAATACAAAAGAACAGGATAGACTAAGATTTTTTTAAATAAGACACAAGAAAACACTGCCATAAATGGAATCATAATAAACTGGATTTCATTAGCATTAAGAACTTGTATTCATCAAAAGACAACATTAAGAGAATAAAATATCACTGTACCCATATTAAAATGGCCACAGTTTAAAGGACTGGCAATCCCACTCTAAGGTTGCACATAGAGCAACTGGAACTCCCTTGTGATGGGAGTGTACATTGGTGTGACTGCTTTGGGAAACTGCAGTATCTGCTAAATCTGGACATACATATACCCTAAGGAGAAATTCTCTTCCAGGTATGAGTGCTTATGTCACTTATATCTCAGTAAACCTGGAAACAAAAACCAAAACAAAAAAGAAGCAAGTGCGTAGATCCATCAAAAGATGCATACGAGAATTTATTCATGGCAGCAACCGTGGAATGGTGGAATAAGTTACTGTGTATTTATGTAACAGAATACTTAATAGAATTTTTTTAAAAGGGAATTACATGCAACAGCAGGATGAATCTCATAAGCTTTATGTTATGTAAAATAAGTCAAACAAAAAGTTCAAAAACAGGCAATATTAATCTTGATAGGGGTTGAATTAGTGATTACCTTTGGGAAGGGGATCAACTGTAAGGACCGGAGTCTTCTGTATTTGTTCTGTATTTTGTTCTTTACATTTTGTCAAAGCTGAATATTTTAGATTTGTGCACATTATATAATTTAAAATGTAATTGACATTTAAAAGTAAAGAACATAGACTTTTTAGAGGTTTTGTTGGAAGTTGGGAGAATGTAGAAAGTATGAGAAGACAGAGAAAGAATAGGAAAATGAGCAAGAGACAGAAGTCTTTAGAAAGAAGAATGAAGTAAGAGATACGTAAATAAGGAGGTGAAAAAGCACAAAGGAAGATACTTTCTTTGCACTCCGCCAATCTGGCACCATATACCATTTTTATTTCATACGTAGTAATCAATCACTTGACCACAGTGTAGCAGCATTCTCTCTTCCAGATTAAGTTGAATTCTGGAATGATTTCTTTTGGTGTGCTAACTGTCCCTGCCTCAGGTCCATCTTATTTCCTTGTGACACCTTCTCCAAAGTGAACACCTTCGAGAGGTGTATAGGTTGCTAAAGCAAGAAGAAATTTATAATTACTTTAGTTTGAAAAGTTTTAGATAAAGTACTAGGCTAAATATTTGGCCAGAGTTAAAGTTCCCTGACAAGCTTTCTGCAGCTTTAAGGATTAGATTACTTTCTTTCAACATTATCAATCTGTATTATATAGTTGGGTTGTTTTACTTCGAGTCTCCCATCGACATTTCTTTTGTATGCATATACTGAAATGATTTTATTTAATAAAAAAAGAACATCTCCTGTGTGGATTTTAAATTTCCCCTTATTAAATATTTATATTTTCAAAATGTCTTTATTTAATTGAGTGAGGTGCTTGGTGCCATTTCAAAATAACCTCAGGTGGTAGGTGTAATGACATATCAAAGATTTGACCTTTAGCATTTTAGGATTCTATTTGTCTGCATTTTCTTCTGCATTCATTTGGTCTTAATTTATATGCTGTTTCTCTGTATGACTTAATGAGTGGGTGTATTTGGGGTAAGATTCATTAATAAAAAGAAAATATATCTGAATACATATTATTTCTGTGCGATCTGACTAGTAATTTTAACCTCATTCATATCTCAACTGTGACAAGTAGAAAATGCTATGTATAAGGCTTCTCAGTATTTGTACAAACCTCATTCATTCTCATTAAGTGTTCAGCTGAATTAGACCCTGGATCTACTAAACTGATGCCCATTCTCTTACTTCTCACTTCTTTGCAGTCAGCTTATTACATTCTTTTATTTACCTAGAGATACTTTATTTTCCAATTCTTTGCTTTTCCTTTTAAAGAAAATTGAATGTAATATTTACACTGATATAATTAAATTAACATCTTACAGCATCTTTTTGTATGCTTTGGTAGGAAAGATAATCATTTGTCTGGGTAGCTTTCAGCTTAGAAGCAGAGAAATGGATAATTATCAAGTATAATATTATGATATAAAAATTACTTTCATTTATCCATTTAAGTATGCCTTTATTGATTTTTAGAAATGGATCTTTCTAACTGGAGATTTTTGTTTAATAGATTATTGGTTTGTAAGCCTACATATTTATGTTTAAATTTTTTAATTTTTATATTTTCTCAGTTTACACAAATCTTTATCCCAAGAAGAAAATCTGAAGGATCAGTTTAATCTTACACTTAGTACCTATGAAGAAGCTCTAAAAAGTAGAGAGAACATTGTTTGCATCACTCAACAACAAAATGAGGAACTGGCTACCCAACTGCAGCAAGCTCTGACAGATCGAGCAAGCATGGAATTAGAGCTTCAGCATGCTGTAGAGGCCTCCCGAACGGCCAATGATAAAGTTCAGAAGTAAGTAAAATGATCTTGTATTATTTCAAAAGTATGAAATAAAACAAGGCAAAAGCACTTTGTTTTAGCAACTAAGTAATATGTTATTCATGTTATTAATAGTTTCAGACAAAAGTAGATTGAACCAAATGAACTTTTTTAGACTACCTGTCATATTTAAATTTGGGGTCAAAAAGTCATTTATTTGGGAATCGTGGTTACTGTTTAGGGCAAACAACTTTATTTTTGTGTGTTTTTAACTTTGCTTAACTTAGTAATTGATCTTCATGAGTTCATGGAGGCCATACGATAAAAATCATTTCATAGGTAATACATGAAGTTATTAGCAAAGGGAAGAGACGGGCAAGTTACCAACTTTATTCATTTAGCATCAAAGTAATCCTGCCTGAGCTGAAATCTATGATCTTGCAATTTGAGACCTCTAGGTACATAGAATCCAGTACAGTGAAATTCATTTTCTTGTGTTGTTCCTCTGAAGAATTCAATACAGCTTTCACAGTGCACGATATTTATTTTAAATAATCTTTGCATTTTTATTCAGATTTAAATAAAGCTGCATAATCCATCAGTCTTTAATGATAGCTAGCAAAATGATAACAACTTATCAGATAATGAAGTCGCTTGTTAATTGATGAGACTTGAACACTGTAGCAGAATTTTCTAAGGCAGCTTTAATGTAATAGAACTTTGTCATTTTAACAGAGCCTTTTTTTATGTATTGCTAACAGCATTGCATCATTTACCCACCTAATCGCAATCAATTCTAAGACACTAAATTCTAAGACAGAGAGTTCTAAAACATACCCTTTTCCTTAGCAATTTTTTTCGTTTTTACAGTATGAAGTGTAAGTGCTAACTTCAAGATTTCTTACTTCTCACTACTTCTTATTTGAAAATAGGTCTCAAACATTTCCCTCACACTGCTGAAATTATATCTTATATCTTGATTCATAGCCCAAGGTCAGGTACATATGTAGTCAAGACTTTTTAAAACCAGATTAGAATTTTGCATATTAATCTTTAAATCAATGTTTTCTACCTTGAAACTTATGATTTATGATATTACATTTTTATAGGTTTAAAGATTAAGTTTATATTTGACCAGCAACTGTCTATAATTATTCACAATGAAAAACGTTCTAAGAACACCAAGATAGATATTTAGGTCTATCTCATTTCATTGTCAATTACAAATCAGTAACTTTTGACAGTCAAGATCTATTTTGGATCAACTAGCTTAAAAACTACAAGTACTTTAAAATTTCAAAGTTTTCTTTACATGTAATCCTTTAATTTCTTTATATAACTAAAATTCCCTAAAATTGTGTTTCCCAAAGAGCATTAGATTTCTAAAATATTTGGAAATGTTGTCAGTTTTCATTTTTAAATCTCATCAGCTATCTTATTATTTTGTAAAAGAAATAACTTTGTACCCCAAGAAGCAGAAATAACATTTTCTCTTGTAATGCTTAACCTTTTGAAAAACTAGTGATATTGCCCTTATTTTTCACATTTAACAACAGACAAATCAAGAGTTGGAAATGGCACCAACCATGAACAGGGTTTAAGTGCAATAATTATGTCAGTTACCAGAGTTAAATGTTAAATTTTAATTTAAATGTTAAATCTTTTATTCTGATTTCTAGCAATCAGACCTAGAGGAAGTATTATCAGGCTTTCCTTTCCTATTTTATACACTATCTTTCATCTCAAGTGTGCAGTGTATCTTCATCACAGTTATGGTGGGCATCAGCCTATTTTACTGGATATAAGATGATAACCTTCCAGGAAGCCAACTTGTAAGATTTTATTAGATGGTATTAGTATCCTCTGTATAATCTGAATTACTATTACTAGCAATTATTTTTGAAGGTCCCTTGTAAATATATCAGTATTCCAGGCAATAATTAAAATTTAAACTAAAAATGTTCACATTTTCCCTTTCCCTTCATAACTAAATTTCTTAAATAGCTGATCTGTATTCACTCTAATTTTTCAATTCCCATTAGCTCGTCTACTACTCAATACACTATGGTTAGCTCTTATACTAAAATTGTTCTTAAGATCACCAGTAGTTTCCTAAATATTAAATTCAGCAGCCCATTCCTAACTATACTTTATTATAAAACTAGAATAAGATTATGGTAAAATAAGTAAAAATGCTCATACGTCTTCAACATGTTAATTTAAAATCTCAGGCTCTGGATTCAGAATGTATAGGTTTGTGAACTAGGACATTTTATTTTGAAACATTGTGCTGATGTGTACAATAAAATGTGGACAGTAATACTCCTGCTTCATCATGTTGTAAGAATTAGATGAGATAATACATGTGATGCTTTTAGAAGAATGTGCATCGCATAGTCCCTCCTCTTGCCATTTCACTCACATTGCACTATCTCATTCTTCAGAAGGGCACTACCTTTTCAAGGCTAAATGCCTTTATATATGTTGGCCTCTCTCCTTGGAGCCTTTGGCCCTTTTCCTTCATGAGAATTGTATTCATCCTGTGAGACTCACTGCAGTGTAGAAGATAGTCAAGATGTGTAGTCAAATCAGACAGACCTGTGTTTGAGTCCTTGCTTTTCCTACCTATTTCCTCTCAGATTTGGGGCAGATTACTTAACCCCTGAAGCAAAATTTTTTCAGTGAAAGAATTTGGACAGCTACACTGACTTCACAGAGAGACTTTATGTGAAGAATAAACTGGATAGTATGTAAAGATGCCTAGTTTGTAATAGTTACTGTAGCATTCTGCAAATTATATTATTAGTATGACCACATTTATCAAACCCATAGGAGTAGTTCAAACTGCCTTTTCTCTACCAAGTCTTCTCCAACATCCTAGAAAGTTAAATCACAGTCTTCTGTGTCATAAATTTTTTTGGTGAAAAATTACTCCTCTGAAAATAAAGCCTTCCCATTCTGTATTTCCCATCTCCATCATAGTCCTCAAAAGCTTCAGCCCTTTCCTTCTTTCCTCACTCTTTCTTGTCATTCACATTCACTTTGCCATCAGTCTCTGTTGTCTACTGCCTAAGTATCTCCTGATTCCCACCACTCTTCCCTTGTTAATTTCATTAATTCAGACCCTCATCATCCCTCATGGCTGTTGAAATAATTATTCCTCTAGACTATTGAAATAATCTTAGAACTAGTTTACCTGCCTGTAGCTCTCTCAAAATTTGTCTTCCTTACCGCCACCAGAGTTAATTTTTCTAAAACACAAATCAGGTTATGTTATTTCCCTATTTTAAATCTTTCAGGGACTCTTCAGCCCCTGCAAGTTAAAGTTTAAACAACTTAGCATGTTGTTTAACTTAGCTTAGCATGCTGCTGCTGCTGCTAAGTCGCTCCAGTTGTGTCCGACTCTGTGCGACCCCATAGATGGCAGTCCACCAGGCTCCGCCGTCCCTGGGATTCTCCAGACAAGAACACTGGAGTGTGTTGCCATTTCCTTCTCCAATGCATGAACGTGAAAAGTGAAAGTGAAGTCTCTTAGTCATGTCCGACTCTTCGCAACCCCATGGACTGCAGCCTACCATGCTCCTCCAACCATGGGATTTTCCGGGCAAGAGCGCTGGAGTCGGTTGCCAGAGGCCTGTTAATGGGCTTCTCCCATTGTTTTAGTATCATCTTCCCCCATGATGCCCTACCACAGTATCTCTGCTCATGCCATTTCGCTGCCTTAGAAAATACTCCTCCCTCTTAGTGCCTTGCCAGATTTTTGTTATTCCTTAAATTCTGATCTAAATGTTACCCCTATGATGGTTCTTTATATTTCCATTCTTTAATGCTTTTGTAATACTCAGTCCACACCTTTATTAGAAGTCTTAATCAGCTATATGTTAAAATTGCTTCGTATCTGTATCCTATCTACTCTGATCCCTGCAAAATTAGTCATCCTGGAGCTTTTCCAAGCCATAGATGGTGTTCTGTTCATCTTTGTATCCCCATTGCCTCCAAATACTTGGCACAGATGCCAGCTGTTAAGTGGGTGCTCTATAAATGCTTATCAACATATAGACTAGAACAATTTAATAGTTTGATATAATGACAGAAAAGGGTTTCCCTGGTGGCACAGTGGTAAAGAATCCACCTGCCAATGCAGGAGACACAGAGACAGGGATTTGATCCCTGGATCAGAAAGATCTCCTGGAAGAGGAAATGGAAGCCACTCCACTATTATCTGGAGAATCCCATGGACAGAGGCTCCTGGCAGGTGCTACAGTCCATGGGTCGCAAAAGAGTCGGATGCAACTGAGTGATTGAGCATACACACTTGCTAGTGATCAGCTTGTTCTAACCACAAACTTCCATCAAGTTTAATTACATTTAAAAGACCTGAAATCTTCAGTAAATAGGACAGAGAGACCATAAACTATTTCTAATAATTGTATTTTAAATTTATATTTTATTTCTTTGCGTAAATATTTTTCTTAAATTTTTTAACCTATAGGAGTATATTTGGAAAGGAAAGTTGTACAGAATTACTATCCATAAAGTAGCCAATATTTATAGGCAGATAGTCACTTATAGGGTAAAATGTGATGAATGCCAGACTTCACAAACCAAAAATAACTTCTTGGCCCAGGTATCTGGGTGATAACCTAAAATTTCACCAATGGAAATCCATTCCTTTGCCTTCAACATTACTTTCTTTAGGTAGATCTCTTTTAAAAATGCATGTGTTTGTGGAAGAAGAGCACATAGTGATTTGCCTTTTAGGGTGGTTTTTTTTTTTTTTTTTTTTTTTTTTTTTGCCAATCGTGGATGCAGAGATTTACGTGGAGGCTAAAAAACAAGTTAAGAACATGAGAACTTTGTTATAACAAACTTCTCTTGATAGTTTTGCCTAGACCATCCATAGTCCTCATTTATTAGAAAGAAAACTGATGCACTAGTCCACTAAATGATGTTTTTATCACATGAGATTATAAAATCTGATTCTTTGTGCTGTTTTTTTCTATCTGTCTTTCCATCTACAGATACGCTTCTTCTGGCCTAGAGCAAAAGTTCCCAAAGGGATTTTTTAATATATTTCACCGTAATTAACGTATTTAAGCTACACAGTTACCTAAAAGTATTTACAGCCAGACTGATGTGGTTAGAAGACCTCTCAAAGATCTAGGTTTTAAAATGAAATAACTTTCATCACATACCATCTTTACTGTGGGCCAAATTTACAGTGATGTTATTTATTTCCTCGTAAACTATAACTATAGAATGAATAGGTTGGACTAAAATTGTAAGCTTTTAATATATCTTCAAGAAGAAAAATGTTATCAACTATTTAGAATTTTCTTTCTCTACTTTTAAAAAAATCAGTTACTTAACATTTGTAGGCATTCTAATTTTTAATTGCATAATTAAAATTTCAAAGATCAGCATAAAGCATTTCCTTCTGAAATATAAGGCATCCTGTGGCTTCTGAGTGCTATTTAAAAAAAAAAAAAAGAGCGTGTAAAGCTAATAAAAGTCTTTCCTGCCGTTGGCCAAATACTGATTTCTATGAAGAAGTTGAGGTTACAAAGAAGTTGTGAATTCTCAGCCTGGTTTCCCTGCTGATGAGTGAGAGCAGTCTGTAGTTCACGTCGAGGTATCAGGGGAGTCACCATAGTGTCACACAACGGTTCTTAGCGGAGAGCAAACATACTTTTCACAAACTTAGCTGCTTAATCTGTTTGCAGGTTGAATTATAAAACAGGGTAGATGACTCTGGGCGCTGGGAAGGGGAACAGAGCATTTCCAGTTTCTTGACTTTTTTTTTTTCCAAAGCCTGCTATTATTTAAAAAAAAAAGAAAACCTACAGTTTTCATCAAAAGACTTTACTAAACTTTGTAGTTTTGTTGCTAGTTCCAGAATCTCATATTAACTATAATGATAAATGATTCTGCTCAAATAGTCTTACGTAGTTTAATGTGAAAAGCATCAATGAATTTTTTTACATAGTTGCATTAATATTGTATTCTACTTCTTGCCAACTTTATCTTGCTATTTTCCCTGTAAATTCTTGGTTGGACTACAAGTTGCAAAGCAAGACTAGATGTACTGTGAATGCTTTGTAGATATGATACTTGTTAATTGAATCAAGGAATACATTTCATAAATTCTCAACTCAGCATAAGGTTTAAATCAATATTTAATAAAATGTTGAAAGTTTACTTGGATTTATTAGTATTATTAGTAAATGAGGATTTAAATTTTTTCTGGAAATTTCTTCACAATCTTTTTTGTATTTGAGATTTTAAAAGCACTGTGAAGTATGATATATACCTCAGCAAATAATAAGTCAAATAGTTAATTTATTTGTGATAGTTTATGTACAACTGAACACCCCTGTCAGCTTTGGACAGCACCTTCTGAATCTAGAAGTAATTAGATATAGCTTTTTTATGTCATTTATATATGGAAAATGGACTCAGATGCCTCCTAAACAATCATTGCAAAATATACACGATCTAACGTGCTTAATTTTTATTCTTGAACACATGATATGATTTTTAAGAATTTAATGTTCTAGGTTTTTTAATCATAACACATGTTTTTAAATTAAATACCTATTTAACTTATAAAATACATCTTATACTCTATCAAACAAGTATGTATTTTATAAAAACTTTAATTCCATTATATATTTTTATAGTGGATCACCTCTCTAACACACTGAATACATAAAGTAGCTTTCCTTAGAGATACTTTTATTATATACAGAAATACCTACCATGTTTGATAGTTGATATAATTATATTCATTTCTTTATAAAAACTAGAGAATTGAGGTTCATACCTTGATCTTCAAGGAATGTCTCACTTTAACATGAAAAAGAAACATAGTTTTAATTGTCTAGCTCATTTATTTCTACCAGGGAAGGATTAATCTGTGATTATTAAAATTGAGAAATTCCAATGAAGTGTAAAGTAAAAGATCCAGGCTAAAGAAGAAGAGGGATTTTCTAAACCTAAGTATCTGCCTGTCCTTGTTGAGTTCCCTTTTATAGTTAATTTTATGGAATGAATCATAAACAGGCTGAAAGTAGGGCCTAAAAAGTTAAATCACAACATGACTTCTTACATTTGATTGGCTTCTTCATTTCAGAGTGTGTCTTTACTAGGTGATCTAGAGTTGGACTAGTATTCATCTCAGCCTACTAAGATAGATAAAACACGTTTCAGATGATCTTGAGAGGAATGAGAGAAAAAGAATAGAAGTGTTGAATAAGAGACTCGTATAGTTTCTGTATAAGACTAAATAAAATGGAAGAATTTTTATTGTTTTTTATTAATCCCCGTGTTACAGTAATTGAAATCAAAGATAAGAGTTCCTGTTATTTTAGGGAAATTATTTATTGGTGTTCAGTCACTAAGTCGTGTCTGACTCTTTACGACCCCATGCACTGCAGTACGCCAGGCTCCTCTCTCTTCCACTATCTCCCAGAGTTTGCTCAAATTCATGTCCATTGAGTCAGTGATGCATCTGACCATCTCATCCTCTGCTGCCCTCTTCTTTTGCCTTCACAGTCTTTTCTTCAGGTCTTTTCTTCAGCATCAGGGTCTTTTCCAGTCAGTTGACTCTGCATCAGATGGCCAAAGTATTGGAGCTTCAGCTCTAGCGTCAGTCCTTCCAGTGAATATTCAGGGTTGATTTCCTTTAGGATTGACTGGTTAAATCTCCTTGCTGTCCAAAGGCCTCCCAAAAGTCTCCTCCAGCTCCACAATTTGAAAGCATCAATTCTTTGGTGCTTAGCCTTCTTTATGGTCCAACTCATGTCTTTACATGACTGCTGGAAAAACCATAGCTTTGACTATATGGACCTTTATTAGGGAAATTATAGGAAGCACTTAATGATGATCAAGTACACTTTAACTGAAACTTGACAAGCTGAAAAAAGTATGAGAGTTCTTACACTGCAGCCATGTCCTATTGTGATTTTCATGCATATACATGAAATGTAAATTCCTTAAGAGTGGTCTTATGCTCTAATCAGTACCATTTTCTTAGGTTCTATTCTTAGCTCCAGTTAAAAGCCTTCTTAATTGTTTAACCCTTGATGCCAGGGTACTTCATAAAGATAGGAGAACTCATCTATCTTACCTGAGAATAGTTTTAGAATTGATAAAAATAAGATACATAAAGTGATTTGAACTTCCTAGGAGAGGTACTTAATATCACCAACCACTGAATATTTTAGCCTACTTCTTTTGTAGTCAAGGAAAAAAAGGAAGCTGTTGTAGAAATTAGATTTTTTAAAGTTTTCATCGTTCCTGCCTGGATGTTGCTCAACCTCATTATACTTGATAACTCATTCGGAAATTCCTCTTTTGCTTTCTCCATTCTTAAAAGCACAGATGAATGGATATAATGTATCTGTCTATTGATGCAGAGAATGTTTACATGCTTGCATAAATCAAGGTCTGATTTTTAAAAAAAATAAATTGTCAGTGTATTCATCTAAAGTCTGATGTATACTTCTTTACTAGATATAGGTTTTATTCCCAGAATATAATTGAAAAATTCTAAATCGAACCCAAGAACAACTAGAAATACAAATTTTACTTGGATTGTAAAATTCCATGTTTGATTCTTTCTTCTCAATATTCTATGTTTGTTTATATCCCCCACTAAAGGATTTTTCCCGAGTGCACATTTGGCCCTCTATAAATGAAAGAATATTGTTTCTTTCAGGGTAACTCTGTCTGATAGTGAAATCATAAACATAGTCCTCACATAAACTTCATTCTTCATCATTTACATTTACAGAGAAAAGAATGCATTCTGTAGCAATATAGTATATAATAGCAGCTGAAATCCTCCTTCTTTCTTTCTTATATTGTTTTATTAATATATTCCTGAGCAACTCAACAAATATCATTTTTTTCTTCAGCTCTTAACCTAAGTATAAAGAAAAGAAATATTTTGCTACTATAGATTACTTCATTAGGTGTTCCTATGGAAAGGTGTTCACTTCCTAACTGGAAGTGAAATTTTTATATATTAAATAGTATTTTAGAACCTATTACTGAACTATTTTAATTTTTTAAATTACTTTGACATGTATAGCATTCAAACTAATAGTTCTTGGAACAGCATCATCATTTGACTTTTTCCTTCACATACAATAGTATCCAAAAGCATAATGAAAGTGTGCCTTCTTTCTTTTTGTGTTATACCATTTGACAAGCTACATAATGGTAAAAATAAACATGCTCAAAATCTTGAAATGTCACCTTCTTTAGTTTAAACTAATCTGCCTTCTGAGCTATGTGTATTTCACATCAGTGTTCCAAGAAGTTCTCCACTACTGACTGGAGGGCCTAATCTTTCTCAGAATGATGGGAGTAGCTCAGTTCAAGAACAAGACTGAATCTCTGTATAATCACGCCACAATGTGAGGTGACCCTAAGACTGAGAACTGCCCAGATACACATATGGGTTTTAAGAAGACTTTCCGATGCTCTTTTTGACACAGCTGTGAGAAGAATGTGGCTAAGGCCCAGTAGTCATTCTTGAGTAGAGCTGGCAAAGGAAACCATGAGGAGAAGAGAATTTAACACATGGGTGTAAGAGAGTACGGCTTCATTGATGTGATCTGAGGGGAATGCCTAATGACTGGAAGAATCAAACTTGGCAATGAAAACACAAAGCTCTTTTCATCAATTCAAACACAGACTCTCAAGCTGCAGATGGTCACCTCCAGCCTTGTCTATTCAGTGTGAGGTTTTATAAAATGGCACTTTGGTGAATACTAATAGATCAAAACAAAGATTTAATAACGTAAAGATGTGGTGTTCATTTTTAAATGAATATACAGGTCAGCGTCTCAAAAAGGATAAAAAGAATACCTTTTATATGTGGGTCTAAAGTCTTTTTGTTATTTTTCAACTTCAAAAATAAATGACATTTATCTTCAAAACTAAATGACAAATGTACAGATTGTGTTATATGGAAAACAGTTTACATTATGAAACAGACCAAAATCAGAGTTTATATTTACACATTGATTTTACTACTTTTGTTTGAGGACTCTCAATTTATAACATTTGTTAATGTCATCCTTTAATATTTTCTTGAAACTCACTTGATAGGGCAAATCTGTGTTGCCATTCTCAAGGATTAATCAGTCTAATTAATTTAGGCCAAAATATTTTACAATTGGAATAGAACTTTTTTATTGCCTTTTTAGAAAATGCAGAGAGACATTATTTAGTACAAAGGAGCCTTTGAACTTTAATGCATTCTTGAAAGGTACTTTGCATTTGATTTTGTAAGATTTTAGAAGGTTAATAATTGTATATATAGTCGAGATGTAGTCTACTATACTCACCTGTTACTAATGCTTACATAACTGAATCTTACTTTAAATTAAAATATGGTGTATTTTTCCAGAACAAATTTTATTATTAGACTTGTCTAGCACTTTACAGTTTATAAAAGTCTTGAGCTAAACCCAAACAAGTAAGCTTTATTTTCTAAAATATGCTTAAGAGATGAACATGACTAATAGCCTTCATATTTCTATTATATGTGAAGTAAATATAATGAGTAAGTCTGTGTTCTTAATACTTCTATCTAATAAGTGACACTAACATATAATAAAATACTAGAATTGAAACTTAAGAGGAAGGCAACCAAGTATTTAGTAGAAATACCAGTAAACTAAAGGCCCTTGACTGTCATTAACTGGGTGCATACAAGTTAATTAGATTGTGTTTCTTCTCAGTTTCCTCATCTGGAAGATGGAACTGATAGACTTGCTATAACTACTTCCAGACATGATTGTGAGAATCAAATAATATGCATCTGCATAAAAGTACTTTGAAAAATATATACTTTCTAAATGCAAGCCATAGACTGAAGAATATCTTCTATTTATAATATACATTTTAGATTAAAAATTATTATTACCTCTTTGGAATCAGAAATGAATGAATTAGAAAAGTAATATTTTAGCCTCAGAGATGATATAGATGTCATGTAACTGGAAAAAGTGATTTTCCACATAGATCTTGGAAACCAAAAGTAAAGAGGATTCTGTGCTTTCGCATACATTACTGGTGAGATTGAAAAATAGTGGGAGAGAAAAAAAGCCCTATGGTGGAGAATTTGATGGTATCTAACGAAAATCACAGGATTCCCAGGTGGCGCTAGTGGTAAAGAAATAGCCTACCACTGCAGGAGAAATATGAGACGCCAGTTTTGTTCCAAGGTCAGGAAGATCCCCTGGATGAGGGCATGGCAACCCACTCCAGTATTCTTGCCTGGAGAATCTCATGAACAGGGAAACCTGGCGGGCTGCAGTCTATTGGGTCGNCCGCCAGAGTCCTCTGTCCTTGGGATTCTCCAGGCAAGGACCCTGGAATGGGTTGCTATTTCCTCCTCCAGGGGATCTTCCCAACCCAGGCATTGAACCTGTGTCTCCTGAAGCTCTTGCACTGCAGGTGGGTTCTTTATCACTTAGCCACCAGGGAAGCCCCTAGTTGAGGCTAAGGTTAGCTTAGTAGATCTTTTTAGTAGATCCTTCCCAAATACATTGATGCTGAGCTGGGTTTTGGGAGGTGGGAGTGAAGAGGTGAGATGGGTGACAGAGGTTACTGGCTGGGAGGACCTAGGAGGTGTGGGGCGCAGAGCAGGGTGATGAGACAGGGCAAAGCCAAGTTCTGTGGCAAGTCTGATGAGAAGCAGACCCCACGCTGGCCTCAGAAGCCACGCCATCCACCCAAGAACTGTGTGCTATTGCTATCGAGCGCCAGCTTCCAAAGAGAAGGAGAGGCACAGCCTCTGCCTGCACACAGCCTGCTGCTGCTGCTAAGTCACTTCAGTCGTGTCCGACTCTGTATAACCCCACAGACGGAAGCCCACGAGGCTCCCCCATCCCTGGGATTCTCCAGGCAAGAACACTGGAGTGGGGTGCCATTTCCTTCTCCACACAGCCTAGCCCCTCTAGTTTTTGGCTGTTGTTAACGTGTGTTTTGTATGTGTGTGTGTGTGAGATGTGGGATCTTAGTTCCCTGACCAGGGATTGAACTCATGGCCCCTGCAGTGGATCTGCCAGGGAAGACTCCCTATTCTCCATTCGGATCTAGAACTCCTCTGCCTTCACCTAAATCAATAAACAAACATGTTTTAATCTCTCACAGATTCTGAGAAGAATGCCCTTTGAAACAAAACAGTCTAACCTCCCTTTCATCTCAGGAACTTCTTGCCTTTTGGATAGTCTAAGAGGACTAAATTTAGGAGTCAGGGAGAACTGAAATTGAATTCTTGCTCTGCTATTTACTAGAAGGATAACTTTTGTTTTTAAATTAAAAAAATTGGAAGATAATTGCTCTGCAATGTTGTGTTAATTTCTGCTGTACAATGAAATAAATCAGCTATAAGTAAACATATACCCCCTCCCTCCTGGACCTTCCACCCACACCCCCTTCCACCCCTTTAGGTCACCACAGAGCACCAAACTGAGCTCTCCTGTGCAAGCTCGCTAGCAGGAAGTAGCACAATGACGTGGACAAGATGGTTAACATCTCTGAAGCAGTGATTTTCACATATAAACTCTGTGAGGAGGTGCTTGTCTCATCTGTGCAAGGATGCTCTGAGCATGAGTTCAGGTGTCATACAAAATCACTGAGACTAAGTAAAGGATGAATAACTGCTGGGTTAATCAGAACTAGGACCATAGCAGCTAATTTCTAAAGTAGCATCTTTGGTGGGGCTCATGTTTTAAATAAAGACACCATGTATGTACACTGGATTCTCAAAGATAATTGCCAAGCAAACGTGACTCTGGCTTAGCAAGCAAGCGACTGGTCTCTCCTGACAAGACCAGAGGTGGCTCCATCCACAGGTTAAGCCTTCTCAGGGAAGGCCAGTTACTCTGAGGAGGTATAATTAGAAGCCCAGCTCTTTATCTGGGAAATCCCCACATTTAAGAAATCATTATTTACTCTTAACAATGACCCACTCCAACAGAATGACTCTTAGAAACATCAGATTAATTACACATTTTTTCAGGGATAAACTAAAAGTGAGAACATGTTGTTATGCCCTTTCCTCTCATTTTACCCTCCTCATCACTAAAAATGTATTTCTTCCTTCATTCCTGCTGTTGAGCACCTTTGAAAATAAATACTCACTGCTGCTGCTACTAAGTCACTTCAGTCATGTCCGACTCTGTGCAACCCCATAGATGGCAGCCCACCAGGCTCCCCTGCTCCTGGGATTCTCCAGGCAAGAACACAAGTGGGTTGCCATTTCCTTCTCCAATGCGTGAAAGTGAAAAGTGAAAGTGAAGTTGCTCAGTTGTGTCCGACTCTTCGCGACCCCATGGACTGTAGCCTACCAGGCTCCTCCGTCCATGGGATTTTCCAGGCATGAGTACTGGAGTGGGGTGCCATTGCCTTCTCCATAAATACTCACACAAAGACACAAAGCCACAAAATCAACCATGAATGACAACAATGACAACTGAATACCTTGGGGACATATGCAGACAAAAATGAGCTAATCCTCGGCATACAGAAGAGAGAAAGAGACAGAAATGATCAAGAGATAAATTCCAGAAATGGTAAACATCAGAAAGGTCAATCATTCTGTCCGTATTGTCTGCTTTGGAGGTAAGGTTTTTATGGCCATGTGTGAGGCCCAGCAGTGGTGAGACAAGTGAATAAAGAAAGAGGCAAACAAACAAATGAATAAAATAAAGTTCACGTGGAGAGGCTACTCACTGTGTTGAATTAAATATACTATACCTTATAGATTTTTAAAAAGCAAATTTGGTCGAGGACTTAGCATAGACTTAACCTGCAAACCCAGTTCTCTGGAAAACAAGAGTGGCTGACCTCAAGGGCAGGCTGATCACACTCTAGAGGAACAAGGGTTGAAAATCAAAGCAACCAAACTCAGCACAAAGCTCCCAGCAAACTATATAAGCTTATGGATGAGATCCTGTTGTGTAAAAGATTTTGAAGCTTAAAAATGGAAGGGCCCAGATACATTTTTTAAAAGTATCTTTGATATTAATTTCTTATTTTGATATTAATTTCTCATTTAAATGCTTTCTTCTATGCAATCATCCTCTTTGTTTTTTCAGTCTTCTAACTTTATTGAGGGTTTCAATGGCTAAGTCAAAGATCTCTCTTGGTAAATGCCACATTTCTCTTGAAAATGCATGGGTTATTTTCAAATGTCTTTTGATATTGATTTCTAGGATAATTCCACAGTGATAAGAGAACAGACTCTGTATGATTTCAGTACCTTTAGACCACGAAAATTTTGCACCTTCTTTGATGTCCCTGGATATGTTCCAGTGTCTCCTAGTTTATAGTTTTTGGGAACTTGAATAGAATTTGTATCTTACTGTTATGTGAAAATTATATAAATCTTAATTATGTTGAATTGTTTCAAAGTGCTTTTCAGGTCTACTATATCCTTCTACTTCTCTGTATATTCATTAATGAATTTTCAAGAGTTTGATATTGAAACTCCAACTAAAAGCCTTATTTACTTAAAAAACTGTAATACATAGTGGAACTATGTGTACTTTTTTCTGTATTCTCCAGGTTTCCTGTAAATGCGTTATCATACTTTCATAATTTAAAAATAAAGAGAAAAACTGGAGGGTCCATTACAAGTGGGAAAGGTATTGAAACGGCCCCTTGTTTCTTCCTGTGATTGCAAAGAAAACTGGGCACAGTTCTTCAGCAAGAAATTCGATAGCAAGGTGTAGCTGTAATCCTACTAAACTAGCAGGAGGTAGTATGGTCATCACATTAAGAGGAAAAAAAGAAAAAAAAAAAAACGGGTGAGTTGAACATGTAATAGCACAGTGAGATCAAGGAAGCATCTGAAATCTAAGAAGATACACTTTTGTTCTGAAATTTAGATGAGTTTTATAAGTATGAGTGTGAACTATGTGACCTTCCTAATGAGGAACCAAAAGGATAATGATGTTCTTGGTGATTAAAGAGGAGTGAGGAAATCTAATTAGACGATNAAGAAGATACACTTTTGTTCTGAAATTTAGATGAGTTTTATAAGTATGAGTGTGAACTATGTGACCTTCCTAATGAGGAACCAAAAGGATAATGATGTTCTTGGTGATTAAAGAGGAGTGAGGAAATCTAATTAGACGATGCATGTGTTACTCTTGTTGGGGAAACGTAAACCTCTTTTCAGCAGGGCTGGCTGATGAAGGCGCATCGCTTGCTATCAAAGGGAGCTGTTCCTCCATTGTCTTTAATTACAGCAGAAACAGGGCCTGGTATTGTTCTGCAAGGAAGATGAACCAGGCTTCATGCTCTGGGAAGGCGTGGGCATAAAGAGGCGAAAATGGCAGTCACTCCCACAAAGCCCAAGGCCTAGGAAGTTCATAGCAGAAGTTAATTCAGACCCATCAGTTCATCACAGCCCTGAAAGAGGCAAGGCTCCAGTCTGTGCCGAACCAGAAGCTCCAGCGTGTGCTGACATCAGCATAGCCAGGCACTCTGTGTTAAAGCCTAAATGCTCTGGCTGACGGCCAGATGTCAGTGATTTAGACAGAGGGGAGCAGGGTGCGAGGGAGTGACAAGGAGCCTCATCAGGAATGAAATGTGAAATGTCTGCATATTTTTCCCTAATATGTTGACATTTTGCAGGTTGGGAAAAATACAAATGATGCTGCCGCTGCCACCCGCCAGAAGCATTGGCATCTCTCTCTGACTCATTCCCTCCCACCTGGATTTAAATAGTGGATTTGGAAAACAAAAGTCATATGTGTTATCAGCAGGAAATGGACAAGCATGGATGTCTCTGCAAGAACAAACCACTTGATGAGCACCTTCTTCAACAGTCTGTCAGGATATCTCCCTTACACTGCCTTACATTCCCTCCTTTACAAGGAAGGCCTGGTTGGAGGGGACCCTAAATTTCAAATTAGAACTGGGACATATTTCGGGGGGGCTGGAATGCAAAGGATAGTGTGAGAACAATGTGTTGATTTGGCTTCCTCATGGGGCGGTGGGGGAAAACTTGTCCCCCCTTTGGTTAGTGAACACTTACACTCTTTTTGGAGGCTGTTATGGACTCCCTGTTGACTGGAAGATATATTTATTAATCCACTCAGGATTAATAAATTACTGGACAATAACAATTACAAGGTTCAGGGCTATATCCTTCAGTGTAGCAACAAATACAGCCTAAAGGTAAACTATCAGGAAAATCTAAACGATGGGTGAACGATTCTTCAGTGGGACTCAAAAATGCTTGGTAGATGGGGTACCATTTAGGAGAAGCTTCAAAGGTAAGTGTAACTTAGGCAGAGAAGAGACAAATGCTTCCCTCTGTGATCCTACAACACACTGGAAGAGACTGGGTACTACGGGTTAGAAAGAAGCACAGGATTAAGGCCAGACACACTTGGGTGCAAAACCTGATGTTAAGGTGTCCTTCCATGGGGAACTTTCTATCTGAGGCAGGAAGGGATTCAGTCACATGGCTTAGATCCTCTGCGCTCCAGGCAGAGCTTCCTAGAGGGTTCTGAGCTGTATAAAGCCACGTCTGGCCAACACCTGCTAGCCAGTAGCTTCTTCATTCTTCTGATGTAGCACTTATGTTTTATATTCTATTGTAAATGCCCATTTACTTGCTTATAAAAGGTTGGGAAGTGTGTTCCTCTCCATATCTCAGTTCAGTTCATTTCAGTAGCTCAGTCATGTTGGACTCTCTGAGACCCCATGAATTGCAGCACGCCAGGCCTCCCTGTCCATCACCATCTCCTGAAATTCACTCAGACTCATGTCCATTGAGTCCGTGATGCCATCCAGCCATCTTATCCTCGGTCGTCCCCTTCTCCTCCTGCCCCGAATCCCACCCAGCATCAGAGTTTTTTCCAATGANGCACACCCATGTGTGCTCATGCATAACGTCTTGCTGCTACTCTTTGGGGCAACCACATGCATGTACACAAATAGGTGCGCATGTACACACAGGGGAACAGATAGGTATACTCTCACAGACACACACAGACACATACACACACATGCAGTCTGAGTGAAATATTTGGAAAAAGAGCAGCAATGAATCCCTTCCCTGCATCTACGCTCTTTGTAGTCTTCCTCCTCCACACTGACCTCAGGCTTAATCATGTGACTAGATTTGGCCAGAGGGAAAGAAGCAAATGCAATGCAGATAGAAATTGAACATTTGAAATTGAAATTAACATTTGCTCTTGGAACCCTGTGAATCAGCTCTGGATAGCTTTCTGGAAGCTAAGAGTGATACAAGCCACTCCTTGACTTTGAGTCAACTGCCAGTGCCAGACAAGGGAGTGATGTCTCTTTAGCCCAACCCCCAGCAGAGTCACTAGCTGCCCAAGACACACGAACAGGCTCAGCAGAGTTTAGCCAAACTCAGAAGAACCTCCAAGCCAGCCCCCAAATTTATGAGCAATCATAAATGCGTGTTGCTTTAGGCTGCTAAGTTTGGGGGTGACTTGTTACACAGCACAAGCTAACTGATACAAACAGTCACTCACAGGAATATACAGAGACACACCATGAACACTCCCCCACACGCTCACANCATAAATGCGTGTTGCTTTAGGCTGCTAAGTTTGGGGGTGACTTGTTACACAGCACAAGCTAACTGATACAAACAGTCACTCACAGGAATATACAGAGACACACCATGAACACTCCCCCACACGCTCACATTGTATACAAGAACACAGATAGGGAAACACATATTCTGGTGATCACACACAAAGCACATACATGTGCATGCATAAACCACAGGCATACAGAAGTACACCTATAACACATGACACATCCTGTGGATTGACCACACTCTATGAGCAAGTGAGTGGCCACGAGCCTTGCCCCCTCATGCTTCCTGGAGTCCAGTTGGCTGAGAGAAGGCAGTGGTCCTGGGAACAAGTCCCATCCAACCCAGCCAGGACCGACGGTCACACTGAGGCGCTACTGAGAGGAGGCAGAGCATGCTCGGATCTGCAAGCGCCCAGTGCACTGCAAATCCTTCTCTGTGACCACGTCCATCTGTCTCCCTCTCCCTTCCGGATGCTAAGCCTTGGACTTAGTGCACAGCAACACTGTTAGAGGCTCACTACCTCCCATTCCAAGGCACTCCCATGCCTGCGTATGACTCAGACCCCCTCCTACTCTGGAGTCCCAAGGGCCACGGCTCTAGTAGCCTCTTGGAATGAGTGTCAGCTAGGTCCCATCCCATCACGGAGACAGGAGTGCTTGAGTGAGGGGTGGCGGTCCAGGTCCCTTGCTCCTCCCAGTGCACTGCGCTTTCGTGTGTCTCCTGGCAGACGTGCACGCAAGTAGAAACAGGGATTGAAAGCACACAGGTGCTCACAGGTGAAGATCCTTCCAACTGTGTCTCCTTTCTGCAGAATGTCTGTTTGCTCCCTCCTCAGAAATATACTCTTATTCTTCCTTATACAACACGTACTTCAATTTCCTACACTTTTCCTGTTTCTTCTCTCTGGGGACCATCCGCTTGCTCCTCTCTGACCCTGTGCCACCCTCACACCCCTGCCCTGGTCTAGACCACTATGAACACTTGCCTGGGAGATGGCCCTGATCTACCTGACCCATTACTCCAGGCATGGCCACTTCATCCTGTAAACGGGATCTTCTAATATGCACAGCTGGTCCCTCAATGACCCAAGGATGAAGCCAAGCCCCTTAACACGGTCCACAAGGCCCTTGTGATCCTAGTCCCGAGTCCCTCTCCATCAGCTCTCTCTTCACCCTACCTCATCCATCATTCCTGGGTCAGCATTGCTTGACCTGCAGTTCCTCTGCCTCCAGTCACCTCTGGGCCTTTGCACCAGCTGTCCATGTGACCAGGAATGCCCTTCTTCAATGGCCTGCACTTCACTCCAATCACCCATTTGCATGCTTAGCTGTTCCTGACTCAGCTTAGCTGCCACCTTTTCTGTAAGGCTTCCTTGAATTCTAAGGCTGGGTGGATTCCCAGCTTATACTGTGCCCAGTACTTAACAGACTGTGACAATTAATTGTTTAGCTATTGCACACACACCTGCATGCAGTAAAACAGGAGATCCTTGGGGGCAAGCCCTGTGTTTTGATGACCATTTTTGCCCCCAAGTACTTACCTGGAATATAGTAGGCCTGGAGTAAATGTGTGATAAAGGAAGGAAGGAAAGGAAAAAAGTAAGGAAGGGAGAGAGGGAAGGAGGAAGGAAGGAGAAAAGCTCAGGGAACAGTGGAGACTATGTCCTTGGCCCAGTGTGGTGCTGATGTGGATGGGTGGGTGCCATCTTTATCCCCTCAATAGAAGGGTGATGCATGCAACTCGCATGCTCTGAGCTGCATCTCCTTCTTGGCTAAGGTCCTCCCTCTCTCTGGGCAGAACTGCTTACCTCTCTGAGATGACAGCTCTCCTGGCACCTGCCTGATCCACCCCAGACTCACTTATGTGTCAGGCACTTCAGGGGACATCTGCTTCTCTTGCATCACTCCTATTCAAGGACTCAGGTGCCAAGTGTCTGGCTGGTGCTGATCACAGGTGGGTTGTGACCTGCAAGCCAGGAATATAGCAGAGTACAGGCAGGAGAGGCACCAAGACCCAGATCCTGCATTGGCAGGGCCCCTGGCTGCAGCAGCTGAGGCTCTGCAGCACAAGTAGTGACTCTGTAGCCCAAGGATTTCAGATCAGAGATGAATAGGGACTTCTGAAGGAAAGGCTCTGCTTTCTGTTTGTTTTGGTCAAGAGTTTATTGCAGCCCATATGTCTGAGGAAGGAGGTGTCCAGGGAATGAGGGATGACTGAGTTGTGACCCATGGCTTCTACCCACATGCAATCTCCTGGCTTGTTAGGTATGTGTGAGTCTTACACCAACATGCCAAATACCCACGAGATGAAGAAATGTGTGAAAAACGTCAGGCAGCTGGTACCAAGCTCTGAGCTGAAATAGTTTCCTCCCAGCTGGAGAGATGGGAAAGGCATCATAGGAAAGAAGAGGACTGAGCAGAGTAGAATTGAGCTAAACTGAGGTTAAGCTGTAGGCCTGGGTCATGTTCTAGTTAGAGGGAATAGTAACACAGCTATCATTTATCTAGAACCAGAGGAATGAGGGATGTTGTCTCGACCTTTTCCCACATCAGCTGTGAACCTCCAAGCAAGCCTACTGTGCTAATATTATTGCTTCCGTTTTATAGATGAAGAAGCTCTGGACCAGAAGGTAAGTGATCTGGCTAAGACAGCTTGTCTTAGAGCTGGGCTTTGAAATGAGGGCTTTCCAGCTCCAGAGCCTGATGTGTTAGCAGGCTACTGCTGTGTAACAAAGCATTCTAAAATGTGTGGCTTAAACAATAATAATCATTGATTATAATCTCATGGTTTGAGGGTCACCTAGGCTCACCTAGGTGATTCTCTGGCATCTTTCAGGCAATTCTTCCCTGCCTGACACTGGTGGGGCTGGAATCATCTGAAGGGCCCTCAGTGGCATGAGATGGTGGCTGACTCCTGGGCCAGACGCTGGGATGGGGAGTGTCCTCAGGCACATCTTCCTCCATGTGGCCACTCCAGCATGGTGGCTCAGGATTCCAAAGGTGTATGTCCCAAAAGAGGATGCCAGATGGATGGTATTGACATGCATGGTCTGGACTTGGGTGTCACCTAGGGTCATCTGTACTGCATTGCTTCAGCCAAGGCTGTCATGAAGTTATCCACCTCCTCAGGCTACAGGGGAGGACTCTTTATTTAGCATTCACCTCTTCTTGGGGGAGTGGCCAGGTTCTTGAAAAGTATGTGGGACAGGAGATACCGTGCTGAATACTTTGCCTCACCTGGGTTCCCTTATGCCCAGAGGTCAAGAAGCAGGGGAGAAGAAATGGCGTCTGGTATGGGAAGTTGGGCCAGCAACCACTTGAGCAGCAGCAAAAAGTTTCCCTTGACGAAGTGAGAAAAAGCTGCTTCAAAGATGTAGACAACAGCCACAAGTTATGAGCCAGGTGGCGGCAGTGTCTACAAAGAGGTGGAGAGGGGGGCCGTACAGCAAAGAGCTGCAGACTGGGAACCAGGTCAGAGGGTGGGACAGNTATACACATCTAGACAACAGCCACAAGTTATGAGCCAGGTGGCGGCAGTGTCTACAAAGAGGTGGAGAGGGGGGCCGTACAGCAAAGAGCTGCAGACTGGGAACCAGGTCAGAGGGTGGGACAGAGACGAGGGGCATCCAAGGTGAAGTCCAAGGTCTGGGCCTGAATAATCCAGGGTCTGGGGGCCCAGAACCAAAGTAGAGGGCATTAGAGCAAGAGCTGGTTTGGGACAATTTACTTTGGTGTCCTGTTGAGTGAAAGCCATGAGGCAGGCGTGTTGGAAGACTGCCCAGAGGAGGCAGGATTCTAAGTCTGGATCTAATGGACTGGGGCAGCAAAGGCAGACTGCCGGGACTGAGGTGCAAGGGGAAGCCATCAGCATGGTTGAGCCCAGACCATGCTCGAGAGATCAAAGCATCTAGAGAAGACAGCCAGAACCCGAGAGCTCTGGTGCTTGGAGGTGGTGCCGAGAAAGGAGTAGGAGTGGCTGATCTGAAGGAAAGACGAAGACCTTTCCAATCCCAAGACTCTGTGGAAAGTGGAAGGGTAACACTTATTCAGCCCAAGACCCATCTCCTTCAAGTCTTCTGCAGGCCCCACCTGTCTGTTCTTCACTGGATCCGATTACTGAGCTTTTTGGTTGGCGTCAACTCTATTCTTAGGGTATTAGCAGCCATGTCACAGGCACCTGGGGCGTCACTGGTCGTCTTGGCACCCAGAGCTTGGTGTATGCAAAGAACTTCGGTTAAATGGATGTGAAACACGTAAGAAAGGGGCTTCTCTGAGAGTTGAGGGCCTGGGGCTTCCCTGGGGTTTCATATGGTGAAGAATATGCCTGCAGTGCAGGAGATCTGAGTTCAATCCCTGGTTTGGGAAGATTCCCTGGAGAAAGGAATGGCTACACACTCCAGGATTCTTGTCTGGACAATTCCACGGACAGAGGAGTCCAGCAGGCTACAGTCCATGGGGCCACAAAGAGTCGGACATGATGGAGTGATTAACACACGCCAAGCTATTTCCCTCTGGCCCAAGCTCCCTCCACCAAACTCCCCAAAGCAAGATCCCAAACCACCCTTCTTCCCCGAGATTCTCATGGTACAACAGAAGCCTAGGAAGGGATGTGACTCTCTAAGGGGTCCCACAGATAGATGGTCAGGGCTTGCAATGGGCCTGGGAATGAATGACACCAGGTCACCTCATGCCCAAAAGCCCCCTGGGCTGTGACTTAGAAAGAGTGGGAGAAGGGGAGCCTGCCCCAGAAGGAGTGATAAGGGGATGGCAGGCCTTCCTGATGAAGTGGGCGCCCCATCCCACTCCTCACCAGAAGCAGCCCTGGGCCTGGCGGCCAGGCCAGCGCAAACAGCAGCTGAGGCAGGATGGGCTGCTGATGGCTGGAGCGCCAGCCGGAGCGCCAGGCTGGCTGAGGCCCCTCCCTTGGCAGCGGTGGCGCCTCCGGGACCTTGCAGCAGGCTGATCTCCGTGCAGACCCTGGGTCCGAGGGCGGAGGGGAGGAAGGAAGACATTGCTGTGGTTTTGCGGCCAAGGAGGGAACATACTTAGGATATTTAGGGGATGGACAGGGAGCGGCCCCGCTGCCCCCAGGTCTGCCTGCCAGCGCTCCGCCTCTGGAACATGCCATTTGCGAACTGTCTTCATTTTGGCTCCGCTGTTGGCCGGGTTCCCGCCACACTCACTGAGAGCGGGAAGAGGGGGGCAGGAGAGGGAAGGTGAGGGCCACAGAGGGGAAAGGGGGACTGGAAACCTGGTTCCCCAGAGCGTGCTGTGCAAAAAAAAACACCCCCGGGCCTGCCAAAGCCAGCTGCCACACGGCCTGTAGCCACCCCACGTGGCTCCCCAAAGCCCTCCCGCCATCTCACAGAAAGTCACATTTCACCCCAGCCGGCCGTGGCCCGGTGAGGACACACCTCGAACCAGGCCCCCAAGGTGTGGAGCAGGCTCCGTCTGTGTCCAGTCACGTTGCAGAGCCTGGTTACAAGGACGCCAGTGCAAGAGTCCTGTGAGGCTGGGCGCCTGGCCCGCNCGCCATCTCACAGAAAGTCACATTTCACCCCAGCCGGCCGTGGCCCGGTGAGGACACACCTCGAACCAGGCCCCCAAGGTGTGGAGCAGGCTCCGTCTGTGTCCAGTCACGTTGCAGAGCCTGGTTACAAGGACGCCAGTGCAAGAGTCCTGTGAGGCTGGGCGCCTGGCCCGCCAACAGTAAACCTCTCAAGTCAGTCTGTGTTTTTATAGACCGTAGCTTAAAGGCCCCAGCCACTGTGAGTCCTGGCTTCCCTTGCTGAATTGTAATTTTCAAACACCTTGATTTATTGCTCAAAAGCCCCTGACTGTTGCCACAGACACAGGATTTCAGAAATGTCAGAGCTGGCAAAGAAAGTGCCGGACTGCTTCCTTCCAATTGCCTTATTCATTGATGGAGAAACCGAGGGCCAACGAAGTGCCCAGAGCAAAGCTGTTGTTGCTTATGTTGTTGAGTCTCTTAAATCATGTCTGACTCTCTGTGACCCCATGGACTGTAGCCTGCCAGGCTTCTCTGTCCATGGGGTTTCTCAGGCAAGAATACTGGAGTGGGTTGCCATTTCCTTCTCCAGGGGATCTTCCTGAACCAGGAATCGAATCCACGTCTCCTGAATTTGTATGTGGATTCTTTACTTCTGAGCCAACAGGAAGTCCATAGTGAAATTAGACACCTGGAAATAAACTGCAGATTGATATAAGGAAATATTGGCATTGGTGGGAAGTATCGACTGTGGGGAGAAGAAATAAACTTTAAAATCAGGTGTACTTTGGTTCGAATCCTCACTTTGTCACTTTAGCAGCGTGATCTTGGGAAGTTACTAAGCTCTGCACCTCAACATTCTCATCTATAAAATGGGAATTAGCCTGCCCATCACAGCGTGAGGATAACGGGCTGAAATCACCCACCGTCCATGTGGTTGGTCCGTGTGGTGACTGGCATGTAGTAGGTGCCCAAGAAACATACTCTCTCTCTCCATATCAGAGAGATACCTGGACTCCTGCAGTCCCCCGTTATTGATTTTTAATGAATTCGAGAACCGGCCATTGCACAGAACACCCGACTCCATGGGATTTTGTCATGCGATTGTGACACAGCTTTATGGAGACAGCTGGAGCCAGGCCTAGGGATGGAACCTTCCTCCAGAGAGGGCCAGAGGGGACCAGCAACGGGGAGAGGGGGTGTCAGAATGCCCTCCTTGCTTGGGTACCCGAGCCGTCACTTGATCGGGCGGATTCAGTGGTGGACCGCTCCGCCCGAGGCATCGGAAAGTAGAACCCTGGCTCAGAGTGTGGAACAGAAGATTTACCTTAAAGATACCCCGGTTGGGGCCTGATAGAGATCAGCTGGCATTTCGTGTGGCTGAAAGAGCGGCAACTGAATCCTTTGCCCCACCTGACCCGGCCCCTGTACCAACGCTGCAGATCAATTTCTATTTTTTCCTTTCTCTGTAAACAGTGGCGCTGAGGCAGGTCTGCCTGGACGGCTTGCCCACAGCCCGCCCCCAAATCCGTGATCGTCTATGGCAGATAATACTGGCTTGAATGTGCATCCTTTCCCCATTTTCATTCACATTGAGTTTTTTTGGCACTATAGTAATGAAAAACGAGAGAGGGAAGAAAGAGAAGGGGTTGTGGGGTTGGGGCCGGGGGAGGTGGTGATGGGAAGAGCCATCGATATGAAACATCCCGGCTCACTTTCTGGGCAAACAGCTGCTTTGTGTTTAGAATTTGGGGCTTGACTGGATTTCAAGGCAAACCACAGCACTGAAGCAAGCCTTTCTTCTCTCTGCCAACAGGCACCCACGAAAGCCTAAATTTAGAAGCTGGCAATTGCCCTCCTGTGGGATTTTAGGGGAAACTCAGGTAATACAAACTATCTCAGATCAGAAAGGTTTATGGTCTCTCTGTGTTGATGTAGTTGATGGGTCTCCCTGCTGGTCACGCATGGTAAGCAGTCTTTGAGGCTTCACCTCATACTCAAAACACAAAAGAGGCTTCCCATCCTGGAAATGAAGATGACATCCTCTCTTTTGAGACACTCTAGGGATCACCTGGAGCTCATCTGCCAGCTGCCTCCCCCCGCCGCCCCCACCCCCGCNTGAGGACTCTCAATTTATAACATTTGTTAATGTCATCCTTTAATATTTTCTTGAAACTCACTTGATAGGGCAAATCTGTGTTGCCATTCTCAAGGATTAATCAGTCTAATTAATTTAGGCCAAAATATTTTACAATTGGAATAGAACTTTTTTATTGCCTTTTTAGAAAATGCAGAGAGACATTATTTAGTACAAAGGAGCCTTTGAACTTTAATGCATTCTTGAAAGGTACTTTGCATTTGATTTTGTAAGATTTTAGAAGGTTAATAATTGTATATATAGTCGAGATGTAGTCTACTATACTCACCTGTTACTAATGCTTACATAACTGAATCTTACTTTAAATTAAAATATGGTGTATTTTTCCAGAACAAATTTTATTAGACTTGTCTAGCACTTTACAGTTTATAAAAGTCTTGAGCTAAACCCAAACAAGTAAGCTTTATTTTCTAAAATATGCTTAAGAGATGAACATGACTAATAGCCTTCATATTTCTATTATATGTGAAGTAAATATAATGAGTAAGTCTGTGTTCTTAATACTTCTATCTAATAAGTGACACTAACATATAATAAAATACTAGAATTGAAACTTAAGAGGAAGGCAACCAAGTATTTAGTAGAAATACCAGTAAACTAAAGGCCCTTGACTGTCATTAACTGGGTGCATACAAGTTAATTAGATTGTGTTTCTTCTCAGTTTCCTCATCTGGAAGATGGAACTGATAGACTTGCTATAACTACTTCCAGACATGATTGTGAGAATCAAATAATATGCATCTGCATAAAAGTACTTTGAAAAATATATACTTTCTAAATGCAAGCCATAGACTGAAGAATATCTTCTATTTATAATATACATTTTAGATTAAAAATTATTATTACCTCTTTGGAATCAGAAATGAATGAATTAGAAAAGTAATATTTTAGCCTCAGAGATGATATAGATGTCATGTAACTGGAAAAAGTGATTTTCCACATAGATCTTGGAAACCAAAAGTAAAGAGGATTCTGTGCTTTCGCATACATTACTGGTGAGATTGAAAAATAGTGGGAGAGAAAAAAAGCCCTATGGTGGAGAATTTGATGGTATCTAACGAAAATCACAGGATTCCCAGGTGGCGCTAGTGGTAAAGAAATAGCCTACCACTGCAGGAGAAATATGAGACGCCAGTTTTGTTCCAAGGTCAGGAAGATCCCCTGGATGAGGGCATGGCAACCCACTCCAGTATTCTTGCCTGGAGAATCTCATGAACAGGGAAACCTGGCGGGCTGCAGTCTATTGGGTCGCAAAGAGTTGGACACTATTGAAGCAACTTAGCACGCACACACAACAAAATTACATTTACCCTTTGACTAAGAAAAATCACTTTTAGGAATTCCTCCTAAGAGTTGTAGTATTATTATCATCATTACTATTATTTAGTGAATGCACTGTGCGGCATGTAGGATCCTAGTTCGCTGATCAGGGATCAAACCTGTGCCCCCTGCAGTGGAAGCACAGAGTCTTAACCACTGGACCATCAGAGAACCCCCTACAGTATTATTTTTAATAGCAAACAGAAACAACCCCAATAGGAGAGTAGATGAATAAACCATGCATATATTTTCATAGTGTAATACATGTGTTTACTCAGTCATGTCTGACTCTTTGCAACCCCATGACTGTGGCCTGCCAGGCAACTCTGTCCATGGAATTTTACAGGCTAGCACACTGGAGTGGGTTGCCAGATCCAGGAGATCTTCCCAATCCAAGAATCAAACCTGCATCTCCTGAGTCTCCTGCATTGCAGGCAGATTCTCTACCACTGCACCACCTGTGGTAGTGCTTAGTGTGATACAGTGCAACTTTAAAAAATAGAATAGTAAGTGAAATTGAAAGTTCAGTCGCTCAGTCATGTCCGACTCTTTGTGACCCATGGACTGTAGCCTACCAGGCTCCTCCATCCACGGGATTTTCCAGGCAAGAATACTGGAGTGGGTTGCCATTTCCTTCTCCAGAGGATCTTCCTGACCCAGGGATCAAACCCAGATCTCCCACATCATAGGCAGACGCTTTACTGTCTGAGCCACCAGGGAAAATAGTAAGGAAGATGTCTATAAACGAACATTGATTGACATATTGCTAATTGGAAAAAAAAATCAAGTATTTATAATATAAGTGAGAAATAAAGATAAAAAGAACAGGAAGGATGTTTATCCTTTGGAGGTAAGTAAAGAGACACAGGCATGGGATGGTAATGCAACTTTTTGAACTATGTCTTTTTGTATAGTTTGACTTTTGAACCACGTATATGTTTTAAATATTCAGAAATTAAAATCAAATGAAAAAATTAAAAAGCACCCATGAAAATGAATACAAATAGAAATAAATGTACCTGACTATATCAGATTGGTTAGATTCTTATAGAGAGAAAATAATTAACTCCAGTGTCTTTTGACTATTAGACTGACTATGCATCATTAAAGGCATATGTTTTAAGGACAAGAAGAAATGCAAAATAATCTTAAACTTTGCTCAGTATATTCATACTTAGTTGTACTTCTGGTTATTAAAATCTTAAAACTTTTCTCTGTATTGTTGGACTAAGCAGCTATGCAAATATTATTAGGAGCCAAAAAGTTACACTGTAAAATAAATGGCATTAAGAAAAAGAAACTGTAATACTCAATTTGAGTTGAAACTATCAGTATGAATTTTGATTTTAAAAAATGTATATTTTTCCTTAGCTTTATTTATTGAAAAGGCCTTAGAAGCAAGGAACACACCTAAATACCCAAATTTTGGTTTCTGACTACATTTCTTATTAAAGAGTATCAAAGCTTCTGGGTCTGGATCATGGAAAGTACAGTGAGTCTAGATTATCATTTGTACCAGAAAGCAAGAACTTTCTGGGTTTTGCTCAGAGACTAAAAGAATCATGTAGAAAAAAGAACATGGAAACAGCTTGACAAAGTTCCCATAGACCAAAGTTGAAATAATGGATGCATCAAAGGAAGTGTATTTGATTATAGAATCCTTAATTGTTACACTTAAGATCTATAAAGATACTTTTTTGTAAAAAAATGGAAGTTAGAAAGGAAGAAAGCCTTTTGTAAAGAAGAATGTGCTGTTCCGTTGTGCTCAGTCACGTCCAACTCTGTGACTGCATGGACTGTGGCCCGCCAGGCTCCTCCGTCCATGGAACTTTCCAGGCAAGAATACTGGAGTGGGTTGCCATTTCCTAGTCCAGGGGATCTTCCCAACCCAAGGCTTGAACCTGCGTCTCTTGTGTCTCCTGTTTCGGCAGGTGAATTCTTTTACCACTGTACCACCTGGGAAGCCCCATGGAAGGAGAATGGCAGTTAACATAGAGTAATAGAATCAGAAAATTATCATCCTGTAATCCCTGCTGTAATTAATTCAATCGAAGACCGTTCCATCAGCCATGTAATGAGTTAAAAGAAGCTACTTTGGCACTAGAGTCAGTCAGTCTAGTTTGGGGAAACTTACTTAGCATATACCAAAGAGTTTAGAGCTTAAAAATCAGAGAGAGCTTAGACATGGGGATTTAAGATGTCAAGTGCCTTCAAACAATATTTAGGGATTTATTATTAAAATTTACTTTAGAAATTTTTCTTACTCAAATATTCTGTGCTTATGTAAATCATAGAAGATAGACCTAAACCATTCAACCTTTTATCAAAATTGATCTTTTAAAGATACTCACTATAAAGAAGTTTTACCTTAGAGATTTTATCAATCTTAGACTAGGTACTAATCCTTTATTTAAATTTTGGGTTTTTTTTTAATCATGGGGCTTTTGTGTTAATTTTTATTTTTTGAAATGTTGCATTAAAGTATTATTTATCTTGATAATGAGCATTTTTACACCTCTTTAAGTTGTTCATCTGAATTGAGTGTCCCATTCAACTCTCCCTAGATTTAGCCCTGAATACTCTGTAGATGAAAAAGATACTCTCAGAGAGCACTTCTCGATTACCCTCATTCAAAAATAAGAACCGCTTACTTATTTTTCCTAGTTTGTATGATTTCTATTGAATGGTGTTTCATGTTCAGAAATAATAGTCATACAGTGGAGCTGAAAAACTATGGTTCTTTCCACTCTATGGAAATTGACCAGATTTTTAATTATATACTGTCCAGAAAGCCTACCACTCTCTGAATTTCTGTTTTTTACTTTATGGTTATTGCCTGCACCACTTTTTTCGACTGTTGCTTTGTCTTTATTTCAATCATCTGGGTAGATGGGTTATTATATCTATCAACAGTAAGACTGTGATTGTATTCTAGACCCTAAGTATTTATTTCAATTTGAGAATATTTGGTTTTTATGAATCAAAGATAAGTTGGATAGAAAAAATGACTCTGCTGATTCTGCTTAATAAGTTGAATATTGCTTTTACTTTGTAGGTCCCTGGCTTAGTCTGAAGTTTGAAGGTACATTGATGTATTATCTCTTCTAGTCTCCCAAAGGATGTTGCCAGTCTTTTGAATTAAACTTGAATAAGGTTGATTTGTATTCCCTCTTAATCAAAATTTGAAATGTTGACATTAGAAAATTTCATTCAGTGCTAATTATATATGACTTTTATGAAAGTTAGGAAGGAAAGAATCCTACATTTTAAAGTTTAGTATCAGCATAAAGCCCTGTGAAAACAATAGTGAGTAGCTTAATAAGCCATCTTAATAAGATACCTTAATAAAACTAACCAGTTATTCTAGCTTGCTGCATTTCACTTGGCAGTATAAAAATCAATGACTTTACTTCCTCCATCATTAATTGAAACTTTTCTGGGTTTAAAATGATCAAAAACCTCAGCAATGTTATAGCAATGTTTCCTAACCTTTCTTGACTCTTAATTCCCTTTAGTAGTAATGCATATTCACTAGGCAGAGTTTTAAGTATCCTTCTTGCATTGGTATAAGATAAAGAAGTTAATATGCACGATTGTTTTTTAAGTTTTATGTTAAGTACACTCTTTAGTATTCATGTGTAATATCACATGGTATTTGATATACATATAAGGAAGTATTAATAGATTAAAATTTCATAATGTCTTATGGCATTAAATAACTGCTTGTGAGATAATATTTGAAATTCATAGCATTTTACTTTTAAAATAAAATAACAGTGGTTTTTCAACCTTTGTTTGCTAAAATATTTCCACAGGTAGCACATTATGATTGTTTTGGGTCTGTACTCCAATGTATGTAAAGCTAAATTAAATATTATTATTATATATTATGGGCTTCCCTGGTGGCTCAGCGGTAAAGAATCCTCCTGCAGTGCAGGAGACCTGGGTTCGATCCCTGAGTTGGGAAGATCCCCAAGATCCCCTGAAGAATGGAATGGCTACCTACTCCAGTATTCTGGCCTGGAGAATTCCATGGACTGTAATCCATGGGGTCGCAGAGAGTGGGACTCAACTGAGCAACTTTCACTTTCTTTTTTTCATTATTTTATATAATATTCCTTTCATCATGAGCAAAGTATACAACTCCAAGACCTGATTTGTTAGTGAACTTACTAAATATTATCTTTACTAGTCCAGTTTATGCATTTAGCTTTTATGCCAACCCTAATTTTGCTCTAAAATATTCTGCAATTTGCTGTTACATGATACTAGCCCCATAGCTAGCTTTTTCAGTCTACTAAGTATGCTTAGTATATTCTATAATAAATCAATAAAATCTTGTAATGTACATATTCCTATCTCTATGAAGCAATTGTAAGCAAACTGTAAGTGAATGCATGAATCAGAAAGGTATGTTTTGATGAGACTGACTCTGAGAACATTTGATTTTAACAATATACATCATTTATTGTATGGTATAAATTGGTTGTAGCACTGATTATAAGTTTTTGAATAATAAATAAAAATAGTAAAACAAAATGTTTATATCATGGGAATACATTTTAAGTAATTATTCTGAAAAGCTACATGTTAGTGATCTTTAACCAAATTAATGAATCATATTTCTTATTTAGGGAATGAAACTGGCACCTGTTAATAAAATTTTTATCTTTAGTCATTGAATTTTATATTGGTTTCATACATTTTCTATTACCATATTATAATAGATGGTAGAAATGCATTGAAAGTGTGTTAGTAGCTCATTTGTGTCTGACTCTTTGCGACCCCACAGTCTGTAGCCCACTAGGCTCCTGTGTCCATGGGATTTCCCAGGCAAGAATACTAGAATGGGTTGCTATTACCTTCTCCAGAGGATCTTCCCAACCCAGGGATCAAACCCAGGTCTCATGCATTGCAGGTGAATTCTTGACCACAGGGAAGACCCCAAATGCATTTTTTTAATGCATTAAAATTTTTAAATAAATTTAAATACAATTTAACACAGTAAACTCTACATTGATTAAATAACTGTGTTATAAAACTGGGAATAAAATGAATGCATCAAAAAAGTTCCTTTATAATCATGTTGTCTTGATACTGGGACTTCCCCTGTGGCCCAGTGGCTCAGACTTCACACTCCAAAAACAGGGGGTATAAGTTCAATTCCTGGTCAGGGAACTAGATCCTGCATGCTGCAACTGAGAGCCAGTGCAGCCAATATAAAAAATAATAGTAATAATAGTTCCTGTAATGCTTCATTACTTGTTAAAATTTTGTTGTTTTAAATAAGTAACCCATTCAGTTGTCCAATTCTTTAAAGAAACTGTACTTTCATGATAAAACATAGCTTTGACACTCTTTTCCAGANATATAAAAAATAATAGTAATAATAGTTCCTGTAATGCTTCATTACTTGTTAAAATTTTGTTGTTTTAAATAAGTAACCCATTCAGTTGTCCAATTCTTTAAAGAAACTGTACTTTCATGATAAAACATAGCTTTGACACTCTTTTCCAGACAGATTTTGTCACTTTAAGAAATAGCCCTTTTGACTACTTGTATTATTTGTATTCATGACTCAGTGATTATTTGTATTCATAATTAGTTGATATAGATGCCCTAGTTACTGTAAAGTGAACAAGTAAGAATAAATCATTACAGTTGAACTGACTGAGGAAGTGAATAGTCATGTCAATATAAATATTAGAATTTTTTCACTTCTCAGAAATTAATGTGTTTTATTATAAATAAAAAGATAAAAGAGAAAGTTCCTTAATGGATGAAAGGCCATAATTTAAATATTTCACCAATAATAATAAGCAAGATCTTGAACAATTTTATTCATGTTTTTATTCTGCAAATATTTTAAAAACACATAATGTCAGGCATGCGTGAATGAAGACAAACTGTACATTGAGTTCATGAAGCAAACCTTCTTTCAGAAGAGATAAGTAGTAAATAAGCATACAAATAAGTGTATTACTATAATTTGTACTTAATATGATGAGGGAAAATTCTCTACAAACTGTAAGAGAATAAAACAGATCTAATTCATAGCAAACACCCTCTTCCAACAACACAAGAGAAGACTCTACACATGGACATCACCAGATGGTCAACACCGAAATCAGATTGATTATATTCTATGCAGCCAAAGATGGAGAAGCTCTATACTGTCAACAAAAACAAGACCAGGAGCTGACTGGCTCAGATCATGANGGGCAGACCTCAGGAAGAACTTTGGGACGCTGGACTCAGAGAACAGAGATGTGCAGACAAGCAGGAAATGGAAGCAGACACAGAGAGACATGAGGATGGGAAAGCTGAGGGAGTCAGAACAGAGATGAGACAGACAACGTCATAGAGGACAGGCAGGAAGAGACTGATGGACACAGGATGAGGGACATCATAGAATCCTCTCAGGTGGGAATTACTAGCAGCCTATTTTAGAGAGGAGGAAACTGGGGCTCACAGAGGCTAAAAGACGCCCAAGGTCACACAGCTCACACATGGCCAAGCTGGGATGTGAGCCTACCCCTTGCCAGCCTCACGCAGCTGGAGCACCAGGCTGCCCATCATTAAGACAGAAGAACGGGGCCCAGATGCTGAGTCAACAGAGGAGACCCTGGAGGAAGGGGACCCACAGTCCCAGAGGGAGCTGAGTCGGGCTGGGCGGGGCTCACCGGGGGTTGACCTGGCTGACGGGAATGTTGAGCCTGGCAGCGATGTCCTCCACAGTCTCGTTGCCCTCAGAGATGATGCCCACGCCCTTGGCAATGGCCTTGGCCGTGATGGGGTGATCGCCGGTGACCATGATGACCTGCGGGCATTGGGTGCAAATGGTCCAGCCTCACCACTAGCCCCTGGAGCCCTGGCCCTGCCTCCCCCGCTGCCCCCCGGGCCACACCTTGATGCCTGCACTGCGGCACTTGCCCACCGCATCGGGGACAGCCGCTCGGGGAGGGTCGATCATGGACATGAGGCCCACAAAGCAGAGGTTGTCGGTGGTGAAGTTCACATCGTCACAGTCGAAAGCAAAGCCCTTGGGAAACTGCTCCTCGGGCAGATAGTAGTGGCAGAAACCTGGTGCGAGGAGAAAGGAAGGGGGGCTCCAGCCTCAGTACCCCCTGCCTCCTGCCCACAGCTCCCGTGGCAGCAATCAAACTCCCCAGCTGGCCAGTCAGTCCACACTCATTTCTGAAAGATGGCTTCCCCTGTCATTCATTCAATCAATCACGGTGCATTCTGGGAGATCTTACTCTGAGCCAGGCTGTGGGCAGCACCACATCCCTCCTTACCCTCTGGCCCCTGCCCCAACTTGGCCCCACCCCTGGTGCCCACCAAGCACGCGCTCGCCCAGGCCGCCGAGCTCGAGGTAGGCGTTCTGGAAGGCCTCCTTCATCTCTTCATCCAGCGGCTGCTCCTTGCCATGCAGCAGGATGGTGGAGCAGCGGTCCAGGATGCGCTCGGGGGCGCCCTTCATCACCAGCAGATACCGGTTGTCATTGGGGTCCTCGGTCTCGTGGATGGAGAGCTGCCAACAGAGCAGAGGGTGGCCGTGCCTGATCCTCCCAGGGACCTGGAGGCTACCTGCACCCACCCAGGGGGAGGAGGACTCCCCGCCACCCCCTCGGGTGCCAGGATGCTACGGATGCCAGGATGGGCCCCAGCCACGCTCGCCAGAGGGCACTGCCTGAATCTCCCTACCTGCTGTCATCTGTTTCTCGGACTCTCTCACAGAGCTCTCTGCTCATCCCTGCCCATTTCTGTCTGTCTGATGAATATTTCTTCTCTGTGTCTCTCTCACAGAAATCTCAAGGGTCCTGAGGATACGTGCATTTCTCCCTGCCTCGCCCAATGATCTCTCATCTCACATTAGACCCCATCACTGAATCTGTTCAGCTCACCTTTATGTACCCAGATTCTGACCTCTTCTCACCCCTGCTGCCTTCCCCTTCAGCCACCAGCACCTCTCATGTGAAATGTCACAGCAGCACCCCCACATCGAGTCCCTGCGTCTGTCCTCCCCTCCCCACTGTATTTTATTTTCTTCCTATGGTAGGCAGAAGGAGACTTTAAAATATGAGAGTCAGTGAAAAATGGTGCAGCCACTTTGGAAAACAGCCTGGCTATGCCCACAAAGCTTAAACATAGGGTTACGACGTAAGCCGGCAATCCCCGGGTATACACCCAAGAGGCGTGCGGACTATGTCCACTCAGAAACTTGTAGGCGGATTTTCACAGAAGCATTATTCATAGTAGCCAAAGGGTGCAAATAACCCAAATGTCCGTTGACAGATGAATGGATCAACAAAATGTGATCTCGCCATACAACGCAAAGTCATTCAGCCATAAAAAGGAATGGAGTACTGATATGTGCTACAACAAGGAAGGGAAGGGAAGTGAGAGTCACTCAGCTGTGTCTGACTCTGTGACCCCATGGGCCATGGGATTCTCCAGGCCAGAATGCTGGAGTGGGTAGCTGTTCCCTTCTCCAGGGGATCTTCCCAACCCAGGCATCAAAACCAGGTCTCCCGCATTGCAGGTGGATTCTTTACTGTCTGAGCTGCCAGAGGAGCCCTGAGGAGCCTGGAAAACATGATGCTGAGTGAGAGAACTCAGACACTCAAAAACACATATTGTAGGATTCTCTTTACATGAAGGGTCGAGAATAAGCAAGGGCATACAGACAGGACGTAGATTAGTAGTTGCTTAGGGCTTGGGGAGACGGGGGAGGTAGGGGAGTAAAGCCAGAGAGTGTGAGGGTGTTTTTTGAGATGATGGAAATTCTCTAAAACTGAGTGAGTAGATGCTAGCTATACTATGTTGTATATACTATACTATATACTATGTGTGACTATACTAAAACTCTTGAATTATGTGCTACGTGGGTGATCTATGATGGTGTATGAACTAGATCTCAAGAAAGCAGTTTTTAAAAACGTGAGTCAGGTCCCGTCTCTACCCTGCTCCTTGGCTCATCCCCCCCGCTTAGGGTCACACCAAAGGTGTGTCCACAGCCCATGAGGCCTGATGGGACCCGGCCCAGCACACACAGCCCTCGTCTCCCAGCGTGCTTCCTGGCTCCACAACCCCTGACTATTGTTCAGACATCTCAACACATTCCTGCCTCAGGACCTTTGCACATACTATGCCCACTGCCCCCAGATACCTGCAGGGCTTCCTCCCTCAGCCCGGTGACTTCCTGACATATTCCAAATTTCCTCCAGTCCTCATGCCTCTGTCATCGTCTGTCTCCTGGCACAGGAGCATAAGTTCCCCAAGAGGAGGAACTTCACTGTTTCACTCACTGCTGTTACATCTTCCCAGCACCTAACACGAGCGTCCCAGACATATGGTGGCTGCTTAAAAATATATCTGCTGAATGAATGAATGAGATCGCTGGCTGGTTCCCACTCTGCTGCAGGAAATCTTTACTCCTCTGCCTCCCACTCCCACAGAGACCTCGCTCTCACTCCCATCTCTGTTCCTCTCTCCACTATCAGTCCCATTTTACAGATGGGGAAACTGAGGTTCTGGGAAAGTTAATAGCTTGCCCAAAGCAGGAGGGCAGTGGGATAGAGCTGACTGCTTTTTGGGCATCACAGAGAAAGTGGAGAGCCCCACGGTACCTGGTACTTGTTAGTGGAGTTGAAGGGGATCTCGGCCACTTTCTTATTACGTTCACGCATCAGCTTCACGGAGCCAGAGGACAATTCGATGCACTTGAGCAGAGCAGATTCGGAAGCATCCCCAGCCACATCCCTCTGTAGGGCGGAGAGAGGGCTGTCAGAGCAGAGAGACACGGGGTGGGCAGGAGCCAGGCGGAGGCCAGTGGGAGGTGGGACCCACCTTGAGCACAGGGACGTTGTCCTGACCCCCCTTGAAAACAGCACGGTTGCAGAGTCCAGCGATGTGGGACAGGGCTACCCAGGTGTGCGAGCTCTTGTCGAATGAAGTCCCTGAAAAAGCCACCAGTCAGGGCAAGGGGCACCCGGGGGGCGGGGCAAGCACCCTCTTGTCTGGGCTCCACCCTCACCTGACTGGTCCTCAGTGGTGTCGGCCTCGTGGATCTGGTTGTCGAACCACATGTGGGCGACTGTCATGCGGTTCTGGGTGAGGGTCCCTGTCTTGTCTGAGCAGATGGTGGACGTGGAGCCCAGGGTCTCCACAGCCTCTAGATTTTTCACAAGGCAGTTCTTCCGAGCCATGCGCTTGGCAGTCAGTGTCAGACACACCTGGGTCATGTGCAAGGACAGGTGAGTTACAGGTAGAGTCAGTGGCAGGGGTGAGCCGGCAACACGACTGTCCAACAAACTGACTGCTTAGCCCAAAGAGAATCCTGAGCAAAAAATCACCCAGAGACTCCACCCACGGCACAGACTCATAGAAATGGGCTCAGATGCACACCCCAAAATATACTAGAATATCCACAGCAGCAACATAATAGTCCCAAACTTAAACAACCAAAATGTTCTCTAACAGCAAAAGAGAAAATTGGAGAAATAAAAGATGGGAATACTATACAGAGATGGAAAAGGAAAATAGATCAGTGCCTACAACGTCATGGGTGAAGCTCAAAAAGAGCGTTCAGCAAAGAAGAGCCAGAAACAAGAGTTGCTGCTGAATGAGTCCATTGATGTGAAGTGAAAAACTACTGTTTGAAACCAGGCCATCCTAGGTGTAATCCTGGGGTTGCAGGGAAAGGGCTGAACAAGGTCTTGAGAGGGCCTCTAGGGAGCTCCATCTGGGTGCAGCTTACCTAGGGTGTGTTCAACTGACTCCAGCTCATCAGGTTGTATATTCATACGTGTGTACAGTGTAGGTCAATAAAAGGCCTTGACCTTGACCTAGAGTAGCTTTGAGTATGCTAATATGGAAAAGTTTGCAGGATCTATTGGTTCTAAAAGAATCAAGGAGCAGAACAGTATTCCTAGGATGGTCCCTTCTGTGTATGCTGAAAACAGTTACTACATATGTATGAATATGCCCACCTCTGCTGGGAACAGTGCAGTGAGCCTGCTTCTGAAGGGAGGTTGATGGCTAGGCTAGGCAGTGGGTCCAGACTGTTATTTTACTCTTGAACTATTTTAATGTATTCTTTTGATTTTTTACCATGAGGGTGTGCTTCTTAATTTTGTAAGTTAACTTCAAAAATGATGGGGTGGTTAGCTTGCGGGATCTTAGTTCCCCAAACAGGGGTCAAACCCAGGCCCTTGGCAGTGAAAAAATGAAGTCCTAACCACTGGAAAGCCAGGGAAATCCCTGTTGGTTTGTTTTGTTCATGAGGCCCGCTGAGTCCCAGGACCCTCCTTCTTCAATGTCTGGGAGGATTTGGCCCTTGATGTCTTGATTGCAATTCAGTCCCCCAAGTTGCAATCAAGATCATTGCCATTGGACTTCAGTGGTTAAGAATTCGCCTTCTAATGCAGGGGGCACAGGTTTGACTCCTGGTCTGGGCACTAAGATCCCTCATGCTGTTTGGTGCAGCCAAAAAATAAACAAGTAAATAAAATAAGATCATTGCCTAGGGGTTCTGCATGCGGCAACTAAGACCCGGTGCAGCCAAATAAAAAAACATTTTAAAAGAAAAGATCTTTGCCGTCAGGCCGCCAGCCCCCTCCTCCCTCAGACGCAGGGGTCTGGGCCTTACGGTGACAGTGGCCAGCAGGCCCTCTGGGACATTGGCCACGATGATGCCGATGAGGAAGATGACAGCCTCGAGCCAGGTGTATCCAAGAATGAGGGACAGGATGAAGAAGGAGACGCCCAGGAAGACGGCCACGCCGGTGATGAGCTGGATGAAGTGCTCAATCTCGATGGCGATGGGCGTCTTGCCCACCTCCAGCCCCGAAGCCAGAGTGGCGATGCGGCCCATGACGGTGCGGTCACCTGTGGCCACCACCACGCCCCGAGCCGTGCCTGTGCGGCCNTCCTCCATCCATGGGAGTTTCCAGGCAAGAGTACTGGAGTGGGATGCCATTGCCTTCTCCTCTAATACTCTGTAAATCATAATCATTATAAATATATGAGGCCTCATTTGTTGTTATTTGTGACAAATTCAAGGTAGTTTCTAGAATATAAAAATCTGTATGTATTGTTAACACTACAAATACGGTAAGTCTAAAGAAAATTATGTAAAAAAAAAAATCCTCCTCAGTGAATGAATTACTCACTGTAAGCAAATTTGAACATAAGAATAATTCACATTTCAGATCTTTGTAACTCAGTCCCTGTTACAATTTAATAGTGTTCTGTCAGCTCGCTTCTTCCACCAAGTATCTTCCCAACCCAGGGATCAAACCCACTTCTCTTATGATCTCCTGCACTGGCAGGCAGATTCTTTAACCACTAGCACCTGGAATCCACCTGCCAATGCAGGAGATACAAGAGACGTAGGTTAGATCTGTAGGTGGGGAAGATCCCCTGGAGTGTCAAATGGCAACCCACTCTAGTATTCTTGCTTGGAGAATTATATGGGCAGAGGAACCTTGCGGTTACAGTCCATGGGATACCAAAGAATTAGACATGACTGAGCGACTAAGCACACACAGACACAGCTCAGAAGAGTGGATGTGTGTCTGTGTAACTAACTTATTGATGTTGTTCAGTCAATAAGTGGTGTCCAACTCTTTGAGACCCCTTAGACTATGTAGCACACCAGGCTCCTCTGTTGTCCACTACCTTCGAGAGTTTGCTCAAATTAATGTCCATTGAGTCGATGATGCTATCTAACCATCTCATTCTCTGCTGCCCTCTTCCTCTTCCTTCAGTCTTTTCCAGCACCAGAGTCTTTTCCAGTGAGTCAGCTCTCCCTATCAGGTGACTGAAGTATTGAAGCATTAGCTTCAGCAACAGGCCTTCCAGTGAATATTCAGGGTTGATTTCCTTTAGGATTGACTGGTTTCATCTCCTTGCAGTCCAAGGGACTCTTAAGAGTCTTCTCCAGCACCACAGTTCAAAAGCATCAATTCTTTAGCCTTCAGCTTTCTTTATGGTTCAACTCTCACATCCATACATGACTGCTGGAAAAACCATAGTTTTGAATATACAGATCTTTGTCAGCAAAGTGATGTCTCTGCTTTTTAGTATGCTGTTTAGGTTTGCCATAGCTTTTGTTCCAAGGAGCAAGTGTCTTTTAACTTCATGGCCACAGTCTGCAGCCCAAGAAATACTTCTACTTTTTCCCCTTCTGTTTGCCTTGATGTGATGGGACCAGATGACATGGTCTTCGTCTTTTGAATGTTGAATTTCAAGCCAGTTTTTTCATTCTCCTCTTTCACCCTCATCAAAAGGCTCTTTAGTTCCTTTTCACTTTTTACCATTAGAGTGGTATCATCTGCATATCTGAGGTTGTTGGTATTTCTTCCAGCAATCTTGATTCTAACTTGTGATTCATCCAGTCTGGCATTTCACATGGTGTACTCTGCATATAAGTCACTAACTTGCCACCAGTGACTAATCTAGATACTGAGAATAAAGTTCATTCATCCTTCATATTAGCACTTTAACACATAAAAAAAAAGATACATGCAATTTAGTTTTGTCTTCTCTGGTGCTTGAAAGTATTAGCTGTGAAGTGAATGGATATTAAAGAATAGTAATTATATTTACAAATTGCATGTAAAAATCAAAAATCAAGAAGAAGTGAAACTTATAAATGCTCTCTTAGAAGGCGTTCAGAATTCCTTATCCATAAATTACCCCCCAAAAAAGGGGAAATGGTTGGGATAGACACTCTTTTGAGATAGATGAAAATATAAACCTCTTTTATTCTTTTATATATGTATTAGTATAAATCTTTATAAACATTTTCCTTTAATATGTTCTCATGGCAACTGTAAGTAAACTGTGTGTTTTATGACCAGTATGCATCACAAACTTTTCAGAAAAATCTTCTTTTTCGTGATTATATTACTTAGCTAAATTTTGATATTTTAGAAAGATTAATTTTTCTCATTCATATTAAAATTAGACTGTATATAAAATATCTAAGTATTGTAACATACAATTTTAAACTGACAGAAGCAGTGACTGTCTAGCTATCTAATGATACCATGAATGAGATTAACTTCAAACTTTTATTTACTGTATCCTTATCTTGAAACCAAGGATCAATTTCTTCATGGAGGAAAAAAAAAACTTTTAGGAGAATATAATTGAAGTTTTTAAAACAGTACTGAAAAGAAAATGACTTATCATCCTTAATTTTTAACAAAAGGCACTCTAAAAATAGTGAAACTATTATATTTTAAATAGAAGAGTGATGTAATCAGTAGTCTTTCATCTAAAAGAAATAAAGATCTTCTGTGTGCCTTCCACATCATGGATCATGGCCTTGTCATGGTGAAGGCCCGTATGTAACAATGAAGCTGTGAGCCATGCTGTGCAGGGACACCCAAGACAGAGGGATCATAGTAAAGAGCTCTGACTAAATGTGGTCCGCTGGAGAAGAAAATGGCAACCCACTTCAATATTCTTGCCTATGAAACCCCATGAACAGTATATAAAGGCAAAAAGATATTACACCAGAAGATGAGCCCCCTAGGATGGAAGGTGTCCAATATGCTACTGGGGCAGAGTTGAGGGTAGTTACTAATAACTCCAGAAAGAATGTAGCATTTGGACCAAAGCAGAAAGGACACTCAGATGTGAATGTGTCTAGTGGTGAAAGTAAAGTCCGATGCTGTAAAAAACAATGTTGCATAGGAACCTGGAATGTTCAGTCCATGAATCAAGGTAAATTGGACATAGTCAAGCAGGAGATGGCAATATTTTCATTTTAGGGATCAGTGAACTAAAGTGGATAGGAATGGGTGAATTTAATTCAGATGACCACAATATCTATTATTTCGGGCAAGAATCCCTTAGAAGAAATGGAGACACCCTCATAGTCAACCAAAACTGTCCAAAATACAGTACCTGCATGCAGTCTCAAAAACAACAGCATGATCTTGGTTTTGTTTCCAAGACAAGCCATTCCACATCATAGTAATCTAAGTCTGTGCCTGTGCCCCAACCACTGATGCCAAAGAAGCTTAAGTTCACCAGTTCTAGGAAGACCTACAACACCTAGACCTAACATCAAAAAAAAATGTCCTTTGCATCATAGGGGATTGGAATGCAAAAGTAGGAAGTCAAGAGATACCCAGAATAACAGGCAATTTGGCCTTGGTAAAGCAGGGCAAAGGCTAACAGAACACATTTGCTAATAGAGCATGCTTGTCATAGCAAACACCCTATTCCAATGACACAAGAGATGACTGTACACGTGGACATCACCAGATGGTAAGTACCGAAACCAGATTGATATGTACTTTGCTCTGATGCTGGGAGGGATTGGGGGCAGGAGGAGAAGGGGACGACCGAAGATGAGATGGCTGGATGGTATCACGGACTTGATGGACATGAGTCTGAGTGAACTCCGAGAGATGGTGATGAACAGGGAGGCCTGGCATGCAGCAGTTCATGGGGTTGCAAAGAGTCGGACACGACTGAGCGACTGAACTGAACTGAACTTGCAGCTGAAATGGAGAAACTCTATATAGTCAGCAAAAACAATACCAGGAGCTGACTGTGGCTAAGATCATGAGCTCCTTAATGCAAAATTCAAGCTTAAATTCAAGAAAGTAGGGAAAACCACTATTTAAGTATGACCTAAATCACACCCCTTATTACTATACAGTGGAAGTGACAAGTGGCTTTAAGGGGTTAGATCTGGTAGACAAAGTGTCTGAAGAACTATGAACGAAGTTTTGTATTGTATAGGAGGCAGTGACCAAAATCATCCCAAAGAAAAAGAAGTGCACAAAGGCAAAATGGTTGTGTGAGGAGGCTTTACACACAGCTGAGGAAAGAAGAAAAGCAAAAAGCAAGGGAGAAAGGGAAAGACATACCCAACTGAATGCAGAGTTCCAGAGAGTAGTACAGATAGATAAGAAGGCTATCTTAAATGAACAATGCAAAGAAATAGACGAAAACAATAGAATGGAGAAGACTAGAGATCTCTTCAGGAGAACTGGAGATATCAACAGAGCATTTCATGAGTAGATAAGCATGATAAAGGACAGAAATAATAAGGACGTAACAGAAGGAGAGACTAGGAAGAGGTGGCAAGAGTTCACAGAAGAGCTATACAAAAAAGGTCTTAATGACCCAGATAATCAGAATAGTGTGATCACTCAACTGTAGCTGGACTTCCTGGAGTATGAAGTCAAGTGGGGCTTAGAAAGCATTACTATGAACAAAGGTAATAGAGGTGATCAAAATCCAACTGAACTATTTCAAATCCTAAAAGATGATGCTGTTAAAGCGCTGCACTCAATGTGTCAGAAAATTTGGAAATCGCAGCAATAGCCACAGGACTGGAAAAGGTCAGTTTTCATTCCAGTCCCAAAGAAAGGCAGTGCCAAAGAATGTCCAAACTACCATACAGTTGCACTCATTTCACATGCTAGCAAGATTATGCTCAAAATTTTTCAAGCTGGTCTTCAGAGGAATGTAAACCAGAAACTTCTAGATATACAAGCTGAGTTTCAAAAAGGCAGAGGGACCAGAGATCCAAATTGCCAACATTCACTGGATCTTGGAGAAAGCAAAGGAGTTCCAGAAAAAACATCTGCTTCATATGAAATGCTGGGCTGGTTGAAGCTCAAGCTGAAGTCAAGACTGCTGGGAGAAATATCAATAACATATATGCAGATGACACCACCCTAATGGCAGAAAGTGAAGAGGAACTAAAGTACCTCTTGATGAAGGTGAAAGAAGAGAGTGAAAAAACTGGCTTAAAATTCAACATGCAAAAAACTAAGATCATGGCATCTGGTTCCATCACTAGATCCTAGAAGCTGCAGAGCAGGGACAAAACACAAGAATCGGAAAAGGAACTGGCCGAAATTTGTTTTCTTTTTAAAAATACCACTAACATATCCCTTTTTCAATTCTTCTAAATCAAGAGTTTTTAATGGAATCGTTAAAAATATTTTACCTTATTTTCAGTTTGTTTTCCCTACATTGTCATGTACCTGCTTGTTTTTGACTCTGATGCTTCTCCCATAGAAGGTGCATCTATAGCAATTTTATTCCTTTGTATGCTTCATTTTTTTCTCCTTATAAGTTATGAAGTCAAAAAGAAGAGCTGGAGTTCCTGGGTTTTGGAATTAATAATTTATTCTTATCACATTGACAAAATTCCTCCTGATACAAAAAGCATAACCTTGGTTCTAAGAGTGAAATTTCATTTAACATCTTTCCTACCAAGTCCCCAAATTCCCTACATTCTTTTCAAATAACTATTTTATCATTCAGTATGCTTCTGCAGAGATCCTTAACATATGCATGTGTGTATAATATTTATTCACAAACAAATAAATAATGTCCTGTTGATTTTTGAGAGCCTATTCTGCTAGTTACAAGAATACATTTATGAACAAAACACATAATGTCCCAGCCCTCATGGAGCTTCATGAGGTTGTTACTGGCGTTGAGTTTTCTTGGGAATCTTACATATGGTTTAAATATCCTCTGATAGACAGTTAAAGAGCCCAATAAAATTGTCACTTGATCTTAATTCATTCTATTATCTCAATCACTTTATTATGTTAAGTTAGAGGCTTAAGCAAAATAACTCCATTATCTTCAGTAAGTACTTTCCTAATAGTATCATCCACTGCACTAGCATTGCCTTGGACAGTTGGAATCCAACAGACTATCTAGACGTCTAACTTACTAACAAAGATTTAATTAAGCCCTGGATAAAATCATACCAAAATTATCCATTTAAAATCCAAAATTTGAAGCAGAATTACCTTAGAGCTCCTGTAAAGAAGGAAATATAGCTTTAATTCTTCTCCCTCTTTTAATTTTTAAGTGGGATGAAATAAAAATAAGGCCAAGCTTTATGTATTTTGGTTGTTTTCCCAACTTTTATATTTATTAGTCATCTGAATTGATGCTAATCGATATAATGATTGTTTAGTGAAACTAATTTTTCAAGGTTACATAGAAAATAGCAAATGTTAGTCTATGTTTAAAATATAGGTACCTTTTCATTGCCCTGTCTATGCTGATAGCTCAGTTGGTAAAAAAATCTGCCTGCAATGCAGGAGACCCCAGTTCGATTTCTGGGTCGGGAAGATCTGCTGGAGAAGGGATAGGCTACCCACTCCAATATTCTTGGGCTTCCCTTGTGGCTCAGCTGGTAAAGAATCCACCTGCAATGCGAGAGACCTGGGTTCAATCCGAGGGTTGGGAAGATCCCCTTGAGAAGGGAAAGGCTACCCACTCCAGTATNGGGAAAATTGAGTCTAGCAATGATGAGTTCTGTCAGTTAAATGCCTCCACCTCTACAGAGTTATCCACAGCCCTATTCCCCCAACCTCTATATCCTCTAATCTCCATTTAGGAAAAGTTTTCCAGTCATATTTTTAGTGATAATGCTGCAAGTTGTGCTTAAATGATTCCATCCTCTGAGACCCTCCTTAAAATATATTGTCTTCCTCCCTTTTACTTTAGCTTCTTCCCGTAGTCTTCTCTTCTATCGTCCATAAACATAATCACATGCCATCCATTTCTTTAAGGACTTCCTCAGCCATACATTTTCCTGCAACTATAATCCTCTTTAGTTTCTACCCAAGATCTTTCTATAAGATCTATACTTCATCTTCACTTTTTCACATTATCCTACTTCTATCATGCTATTAAAGCTGCACAGAGAAGGCTGTCATTTCCTAATGTTCATTTGTCACTTTCATCTTATTTAAGTATTTAACCCTGTTGATCACTCTCTTCTTGAAATTCTCTTCTCTGCTTTCTGTGACAGCACCTACTCTTGGTTTGTCTTTTGCTTCCCTGTTTTCTCAAATCCTTTTGTCCGTCCTTGTCCTTTAAATGTTTGTTTTCATTTGGTTCTATCTTCTTCCCACCCCAACACCCCTCCACCTCCTCCTTTCTTATGTCTCTCTTAGCATTTCCATCCACTCCTGTGGCTTTAGTTACCACCTAGGGCGAGACCTAGTGATGACCAACCACTCCAGTCTCATTTCCCAACATCCTCCATGATCCTGAGAAACCTGGGAAACCATCCTACTGGTAGGGCTTGACACACATCATGCTTTTCATACCTCAGTACCTGTACACATATTATTTCCTTTGTCTGAAATTCCCATCCTACCCCCTCTCCATTCCCACCCTTCTTATCCTTCAAAACTTAACTCGGGCATCATCAGAAAGCCTTTACGGGCCCTTCTTTTTCCCTGCCCAAGCTAGGTTCTGTGTAATATCCATGCTTACCCTTTTATTACAGCATTTACCAATAACTGATTGAAGTTACCATATAAAGATGTTTCTCCACCTTACTGCTCCTATGATCAAGCCATGTCCTAGTCTTTGAATAATCAATGCCTTGAATAGTGACTAGTTCATGCTGCTAAGTCACTTCAGTCGTGTCCAACTCTGTGCGACCCCATAGACGGCAGCCCACCAGGCTCCCCCATCCCTGGGATTCTCCAGGCAAGAACACTGGAATGGGTTGCCATTTCCTTCTCCAGTACATGAAAGTGAAAAGTGAAAGTGAAGTCCCTCCGTCGTGTCCGACTCTTCACGACCCCATGGACTGTAGCCTATCTACCAGGCTCCTCCACCCATGGGATTTTCCAGGCAAGAGTACTGGAGAGGGGTGCCATTGCCTTCTCCAAACTAGTTCATAGGAATTACTAAATAAATGTTTGTTGATTGAACTTAAATCTGTATCATAAGCTTTTTAGGTATGCAGTTTTGTGACCATAAGTACCTCCACATTGTTGTGCTCCTAAGAAATTATCTGGACTCCCTACCTGTAGGCCAACTTACCTCCATCTCATCTATATTCTATATTCTTGCCAAGGGGAATCTTTCTAAAATGTAAATGATGTTACTAGATGAGGTAAACCCTTTTATTGCTTCCCACTGTCTACATTAGTGGTTTTATCACAATCTTTTCATAGATCCAAGCTGCAGTGAGAAAAAAAAAATCAATGAACCAAGGTTTTCTAAATTTTTTCAACTTAAAAGTTGGTTGACGTTATCATCTTTCTAAATTCCATATATATGTGTTAGTATACTGTATTGGTGTTTTTCTTTCTGGCTTACTTCAGACTTTTTGACTCTGTGGGAGAGGGAAAGGGCAGGATGATTTGGGAGAATGGCATTGAAACATGTATAATATCATATAAGAAACGAATCTCCAGTCTAGGTTTGATGCAGGATGTAGGATTCTTGGGGCTGGTGCACTGGGATAACCCAGAGGGATGGTATGGAGAGGGAGGTGGGAGGGGGGTTCAGGAGTGGGAACTTATGTACACCCGTGGCGAATTCATGTTGATGTATGGCAAAACCAATGCAGTATTGTAAAGTAAAAAAAGAAGAAAAAAAGTTGGTTGGGTTAATGAATGGCAACAGTAATCAGAGTAAGAAATACTGAAATATGCATGGGAGGTAAAATAAGCTTTATTTTAGATATGCTCANCCCACTCCAGTATTCTTGCCTGGAGAATCCCAGGGACGGAGGAGCCTAGTGGGCTGCCATCTATGGGGTTGCATAGAGTCAGACATGACTGAAGCGACTTAGCAGCAGCAGCAGCAAGAGTTTGCTATTGCTATTTTCCCACTCACTCAGCTTAGTATGCTTAGGTTGACCACTTGGGATTACTTATTTACTCCTCAGATCAATTTTAGTGAGTGTTTATGAGTGTCCAGGCCCTGTGCACAATGACCCAGCTCGTTTACAGTAAGCCTTGTCATGGTCTCTGAAGCCCTTTTGCAATCACAGATATGCTACTTACTAAGGAGGCAATAAGACCTCAGAGAAGAAACCACCGACCAGAGACTGGCAGATCCCTAAGAGCCTTTCTTGATTTCCTTGCACACAGCACAGCCTGGGCTTCCCAGGTGGCGCCAGTGGTAAAGAACAAGCCTGCCAATGTAGGAGATGTAAGAGACGTGGGTTCAGTACCTGGATTGAGAAGATCCCCTGCAGGAGGGCATGGCAACCCACTCTAGTGTTCTTACCTGGAGAATCCCATGGACAGAGGAACCTGGCGGGCCACAGTCCATAGGGTTGCAAAGAGTCAGACATGACTCTGGATGAACTCAGCACAGCCTACGAAGAACATAGGCAGAGGACATGGAAGGCACAACATCGTCTTAAATAGATCCTCTTCCCCTTCCCCAAACTTCCCATTCACCCTGGAACTTTGACATATTCTCAGGTACAGGAAGAGGCTGGAGGGAGGACAGGAGTAGATGAAGGGGGGATGTGTAGAGGAATCCTGCATACAGCCTAGATTATCTTTCCAGTCAGTGCAACAAGATGAAGGTCCTAAGTAGAATTAACTTGATTTAGAGAAAATTACTAAAGTGAAGCATATGAAATTGCTGATGTTTCACAGTTTCAACTTAAAAACATAAATTTCATATGGTTCATCTTATAAAAGTTACAGTATTTCTTCTGTCCCCTCAATTTGCAAACCTTATATCTGCCACACCCGTTTTAAATTGTTCGTTGTCTCAGAAAAGCTCAGGCATAAGAAATCATCATCATGAAAACTGGGCCTCACATTGAAACATGAAGACAAATTTGGACTACCTGTGTTAGAAATTGAATAAGGTCTCAAAAGCCTATTTAACAACAGAAACATGGAAGATTTATTTATTCAACTCTATAAACCAACATGNTACCAGGCTCCTCCACCCATGGGATTTTCCAGGCAAGAGTACTGGAGAGGGGTGCCATTGCCTTCTCCAAACTAGTTCATAGGAATTACTAAATAAATGTTTGTTGATTGAACTTAAATCTGTATCATAAGCTTTTTAGGTATGCAGTTTTGTGACCATAAGTACCTCCACATTGTTGTGCTCCTAAGAAATTATCTGGACTCCCTACCTGTAGGCCAACTTACCTCCATCTCATCTATATTCTATATTCTTGCCAAGGGGAATCTTTCTAAAATGTAAATGATGTTACTAGATGAGGTAAACCCTTTTATTGCTTCCCACTGTCTACATTAGTGGTTTTATCACAATCTTTTCATAGATCCAAGCTGCAGTGAGAAAAAAAAAATCAATGAACCAAGGTTTTCTAAATTTTTTCAACTTAAAAGTTGGTTGACGTTATCATCTTTCTAAATTCCATATATATGTGTTAGTATACTGTATTGGTGTTTTTCTTTCTGGCTTACTTCAGACTTTTTGACTCTGTGGGAGAGGGAAAGGGCAGGATGATTTGGGAGAATGGCATTGAAACATGTATAATATCANCATCTTTCTAAATTCCATATATATGTGTTAGTATACTGTATTGGTGTTTTTCTTTCTGGCTTACTTCAGACTTTTTGACTCTGTGGGAGAGGGAAAGGGCAGGATGATTTGGGAGAATGGCATTGAAACATGTATAATATCATATAAGAAACGAATCTCCAGTCTAGGTTTGATGCAGGATGTAGGATTCTTGGGGCTGGTGCACTGGGATAACCCAGAGGGATGGTATGGAGAGGGAGGTGGGAGGGGGGTTCAGGAGTGGGAACTTATGTACACCCGTGGCGAATTCATGTTGATGTATGGCAAAACCAATGCAGTATTGTAAAGTAAAAAAAGAAGAAAAAAAGTTGGTTGGGTTAATGAATGGCAACAGTAATCAGAGTAAGAAATACTGAAATATGCATGGGAGGTAAAATAAGCTTTATTTTAGATATGCTCACTGTCATATACCCATGAAATAAGCAAGAGGAGCTATCTTGAAGGCAGTTGGGTATATGAGGGTGAAACTCAGAGGAGAGTTTGGGGATGATAATCTGTACCATAAGCATTTACATGAAATCAGGGGAACAAATAACATCTTTTAGGAAAACATAAAAAGTGTTTAAAGGTGATAAAACAACATTTAAGAACTAGCATAGACAGGACAGCCGTAATAGTAAAAGAAAAAACTACATTTAAATCTCTTTCTTGTCCCGCTGCCATGGTTTAAAAGAGGGCAAGACCTTTAATACTAATGGACAACCCAAAGCATTTTTAGTGGCTTTGCTGTCTTCTCTACTGGAGGGATGATTTTTATCCATCTCTCTTGAATTTCCCTGGTTCTTTCTCCTTGGGGGGAAAAAAAAATTAAGAAGATAAATATGTTGGATGAGATCATTTTGTTGCCTAAATAGTAGAAATGGAGTTTTTTGCTAAAAAGAAAATTCTCCTGCTAATAAGAATTCTACTCTCACCTTGATAGATAAAACAAAATTTTCTCTCAAAAATGAAATCTAAAAAAAAAATTTTTGTGGAATCTATAGCTTGTTTATCTATAGTGAGATTTTTGCTTCACTACAATTCAAGTGAAGATGAGGAATTTGTTCTATTTTCAGTCCTTTCTCTCACTTTGCAAAAAAACTATCTAGTCAGTAAGAGTGGTCCAAGGCCATAAAAAATCAAAACGAAACCTTAAAAGATACAGTATTTTTGGAAGCAGTGGACCACATCATCAGAGAGATCAGGGATGTGGTAATTACACCTCGCAGCGTACGCCAGCTTCAGAACTCAATAGCAGTGCAGCTCTGGTCAGATTACCTCCTATATGCTTTGGTTTGTCATCTAATGGTAATATCTACTCCATGGAGTTGTAATGAAAAGTAAATATGTGCATAAAGTACTTCTCAGAATGCTGACACATAGTCAGTATTCATTAAGTATTACTTGCCTTTTAAAATGTATCAAGATATTCATTAAGAGTGAAAAATGAGAGTAAACCAACTCAGAAAATTGGTAAATAACTTATGTTCATCTACTTGATGGAAAGCTATTGTAATATGTACATATTATATAGACATAAAGAAAATATAAAAGTGGTGGTATTTGAAAAAGCTAGAATTTCTGTCTAAAATATAGCTGTAAATGTATTTTTCAAGTTCACAAAACATTTGTGTTACACAAGTAAACTGTCTTATTTCCTAATTATGTACAGCGTTATCAGTTTACTTTCCTATAATTGTTACTAAACTAGCAGATAAAATATACCAGTAAATGCTTACCAATTTGACTTAAGTAATAACTTGAGGAAACAGTTTAATGTACTTATTAAGACAAATAATACATTAACCTATAATCTAAAATCTGTAGCTTTCTGTTAGCTCAAACTCTAGTGGAAGTAACTTTGAAATAAAAACAAGGAAACCAGGCCCACATTTGTTACTGTCTTATCTTAGGACCTTGTACAGGGGTTTCCTTGTCTGGGCTTCTGTTTCTTCATTTAGAAGAGAGAAATTCTAATCCTAGAATTCTAATGTAACTCTTTTCCTATTTCATGAATTTTGTGAGAAGCTATCATTGAGCAACATGTAAAGCAATCGGAGCCTATTTTATTAAACTATGTAATTTTTTAAGGATATTATTGATTAGGACAGTAAAGAATAACCTGCAGGCAGATCCTGCAAGGTGGTTCCACAGACAGACACACCTGCCTTCCTGTCAGCACAGTCCGTGTTTGGCAAGGTATAGTCTATTCTTTACAGGAAGGAATAGATGCTTCATTGTGTTTCAAAAGTCAGTAAGCTTTTACAAAACGATGTAATTGACATATTTCTCGTTTCTGAGATCAAATTTTCATAAATCATTCAACCTGGATAAACTGAGAATGTGGTTGATCTAGTAGTTGTTGAAATATAGTAAAGACATTGCAAAACATGATATTTAAGTATTTCCTCCTAACCTCTTACCTTCACAAGATGTAAGAGTTCTGAATGGAAAGATATCCTAATGTATGAAGAAACTAAAGTAAGATGAGTCCCTCTGTAAAGAAAAAACTAAAAGAAGCACAACACAAACTCATCTCAGTAATTTAGCATTTCATTGATTCAGAATTCATACTGACAATAGCTGTGCAAAGTAGAGCTTACTTTTACATTATAAGGAAGTTTTTTTAATAGTAGAGCAAATGATATTGTGGGAGAGAGATATAGTTAACTAACCTGAAAGTACTGTTTTCTAACTTTCGGGACTTCCTTGGTGGTCCACTGGTTGAGAATCTGCCTTCCAATGCAGGGGATGTGGGTTCAATCCCTAGTGAGGGAACCAAGATCCCACGTGCCACAGAGAAACTAACCCTGCATGCCACAACTAAAGAGCTTGCACGCTGCAACTGCTGAGACCATACTCTCTAGAGCCCATGCTTCACAGCAGAAGCCCCTGCATGGCAACTGGAGGGACCTGCACGCAGCAATAAAGATCCAGTGCAGCCAAAAATATGTGCATTGTGATAACTTTTTACAGTCTATGCTGAGAAATTCTATTAATGGCATATCAAGGTTTCTGCTGGCTTCTACAAGGTCTCTAATTGTTAACTGTTAATTCAGGTTATTAGCATATTTTACAATGCAATTAAAATTTCACAGTGACATTTTTCTTCCCTTTCCTCCACAGTTAACCTTAGTAAAACTTTGTCTTAAAGAAACTATGCCATCCTAGGAATCATACTCTTTAGAGAATATAACAGAGCACTGGTTCTTATCACTAGGGAAAGTCCAACTAATACAGAGTCATCTGTAAATACAGTGAATTGTCTAGTAAATCTTCTAGTTTAAGAATTTGCATCACTAGCTTAAAGCTGTTTTAATGGATGTAGAATACTTGTGTAAAATTTACATTAGAGAAATTTGTGGCAATAAATTTAAGCAAGATTTTCCTTTTTCACTATGAGATCATAACTATATTTCTCAAAGCCAAGATTTTTTTATGCCCCGAGTTGTTTCATGTCCCTACTTTCTATTAACAAAACTCTTGATATATGCAGAGTCATCCATTTAACTTGAGCTGTTTTCAATGTTGCATGCAGCTGATGAGTCCATCTAAACCAGTATGTATGACTCTAAGGATACTCTCATTCCTTTAGTGTCTGGCTCAGTGCTCTGTTTATTTGCAAAGGACCCTCATGCATGGATCCATATAAATGAGGCAAGCTGGAGCAGACTAGACTGTGTCGCTCACCAGTCTTTGAGGAGGGAGAATTGTGTATATGAAAGCTGCTGGGTATGAGCTTCCCTTACAGAGATTTCTGTGTGTGTGACATCAAGCAAGATTTTTGGTTGAGGTTTTATGCTTACTGTAAAGAAAATAGTAAGAAAAAGGCAATTGGTGATCTAATTCCATCATCTTTTGAGAAGCAAAACCCTTGCTGATTCAATGAATGTCATCTCTCTCCCATAGAGTAGTCTAAGAACCCTACAGAATGACTTTTGAACTTTTGACTCCCATTTTCCGTTTAGTTGGTGAATTTTTAATCAACTGAAAAATCACTTACATTTGACTCAGAAGTATATAGAGTCAGTGCTAGCCTATTTATATTACTCAGGAATAGAAACTTTTAAAATGTAGTACAGAAAATCTGATTTTATTAGCATCGAACCATTTTTATATATTTAAATTGTTTTGATGCCACTGAGACATCATTTTTCCAACCTAGCCACCTAATATCTGGCTTTAAAGAGAAGAAATGTAATGCATAACAATTATACACTATACCAGCATATCACTTATTAAGCTCAATAACAGGTCTAAGAGTGATAGTATTTCTGTATTGAAAAATGTATTTCTTGGGTAAAAAATCGGTTTGAAACTGCTCAACATTTAATATGCCATCTTGTCATGGCATAATAATTCATAACTTTGATGCAAGTAGGTAGATGTATTAAAACTAGTAGCTTGTGTTTTTCATGTAGCCTCTAAAACTGACGTAATCTGAAGATTGGGTTTAAGTGTGTGTTTTTGCTGTTTTTTTAACCTCAAATACTTGGCACTCTGCACCCGTGTCTCTCACTTACAGTCATGCTTTGTCTCTTCTCATGACGACCAGAAGTGTTTGGTCACAGGTAAATACTGTCCTTTTTCAGTCAAAACATCCCTGACAATAATTGCACTTTCTGTGTTCTTTATTTTTTTCCCCTCCCACCCCACTGCCCTCAACTTAGGTTGGAAAGGCTGGTGGATGTCCTGAGGAAGAAGGTTGGAACAGGGACCATGAGGACAGTGATCTGAACTGAAAAAAAAAACCGACAGTCTGGGGATGCAATCACATCTGGTGACCAGGCTGCTTCATTCAACACTGTGTAAACACTAAAGCCTTAACTTAGCAAACAGTTGTTAGAAGTGGGACACTCCAACCACATTCCAAGCTGAGATAAAATCAAATCACAAATGTTTAACCACTTTGCTGCTGACTTGAGTTATTTATCCAAAGGTATTAACTACAGACTTTTACCAATGAATAGCTGTAAAGTTGTAGCTTATTTGTAATTATTTTATATCTCACTGTATTTAATATAAATATTTTTGCTGGAAGACCATTATAGAAACATAGTAAAGTTGGTCAGGATCATATCTTCACATATGGCCCTTTCTGAGTCAAATGCAGCAAAGTAAATATTGTCTAAACCTTAATCCACTGTGTTAGGTCAAAACTTCAAATACATGCATTTTTCAATATAAAGTTTATTTCTTACCCAATGAGAGAAGCACATACATAAGAAGCATGAATAGTCTTCCTTCGATGCATGCATGTAATCTTTTTTAGTATTAAAGAATAGTAAGTATAGATACCAAGAATCAAATGTATAATTTGCTTTAATAAGAGCTTGGCATATTAAAATTACGTTAATCAAAGCATGATTTTTTTCACTACAAATAATGCACACTGTTTTCAATAAAAAGAAAGTATTGTTAATGTGTACTTATAAATTCTTTAATGTTGGGTCTGAATAATGATCTAAACTCTATTTAAGCCATAGTAGTTGCCAAGTCTGTCTACTCAGGTGGGATACTTTTGGCTTGAAAATTAGCATGTGTCACCATGACACGAAAAGGCAAGCGCCCATGAAACATATGAAGTATTCTTTTTTTTAATGCCTTTATTTAGACTGTCATTTGAATTTTTGTTATGGAAGATGGGAATCTAATTATAATATACAATAAATTATAATGTAAAAATGTAAAGACTTGGGGGAAAAAGTAAACCTGTGATTTGGTTCAGTAAACCTACTTTTTTAAATTTTATGGATAAAACTAAAATTCATGTATTTAGCTACAGGAAAAAATCTTTTTTTTAAGATTGAATAGATAAGAAGCAAATAGAAAATAAATATGACCAGAATAGGATGAAATAGGTAAGTAGAGATGGAATTAGTGAAAATTAAGTAGGCAAGTGAAAAATTTTCTAAGTCCATATAATCTTTTAATTTAAGACTGAGCTAAATTATCTACCATTGCCTATTTTCAAGACAAGTACAGAATTATTCATTGCATACACCATTGGAAATTATGCTTTTGAATTTTTTTTACTCTGCAGAAAACTAGAAGGTGCTTTATCACAGGGGGACAAAAGAATTGTGATGCAAACAAGCTCTATTTGTTTCTTAGTAAACCCATTGAATTAACTGACAGAATCATCCCATTGATTCAAATTTAGAATTTACTCATGTTGCCTGCTTTTAATTTTGCTTAAACTATGTGAAAAATAAGGAAGAATAGGGGTTCAAAATTAACTGGATTTATTCTACAGTCCTAAAGAGAATTATAGCCTCTCTAAACAGCGACTATCTAACTATAGAAATTTAGAATAGTTTTGTCATGCATATAGTTTTCTCTACTAGCTGTCACTGAAACATGTAACAGCTCCCTATGTGAAGGAACAGCCCCTTTCAAGTCATGGAGGTAAGTAGAAAAAAACAGTTCTCATCACAAAATAGTCCATTCCTGAATCCTCTTCAAATAAATCGCAAGTAACTTGAATTTTCAATTTATTCCTGAATAACAGACAAAACTTTATTGAGTTATTTTGCTTGAGGTTTTGTAAAACACAAAGTGTAGAAAAAAGGTGTTTTACAATTTCCAAACATCTCTCTCTATAACTAACCAATCAGATTAGCACAACTAATTCCTATAATCAATATACAGAACCTTTAAAGAATTTGATACCTTGACATTAAATTTACAAAATAGTTCTAGCATCTCCTATTGCTCAGTGTAGGTAATCTCCCCCAGATTACCACATCCTCTTGAAAATGAGTTGTCTACAAAATTACAGATGCATCAAGTAGTACTTTTATTTTGACAGGGCAAGGGGGTATGAAGGAATAATCTTGCCTGCTGAAGATCAGTTCTCTATATATTCAATAATAATGCAACTTCTGAAGTGTTCCACATTTCAGAAAAGAGGTTGCTTTGAGTTTACTTTAAACATCAAGTCTAATTCCTACAGTGAAATGATAATTTACTTTTCCTTGTTAAAAATAAGTAGTTCAAAGGAAAAGCAGAAAAGACCATACAAATGTATAACACTTGATTTACAAAGCCCTTTCTCATCTGCATTTTTATGTGATTCTATAGACAGTAATAATTACCAATATATATGTCAACCATGTAATAATGATAATGATGCTAGTAGTTTTAGTATTACCATTAGTAGTAGTATTAGTAATATATTTTGTAAATGAGGAAACACTCAGTGGAGCTAGGAATTTGGCAAGAACTGGCTGGGACTTACAGCTGAGGTCTTATGACTCAACTCCATGCAACCACAGGTCTCCAAAACTTTCATTTACAAAAATTAAAAATCAAAGATCTAACTGTTGCAATTTCTTTTATTATTGTGCCATTTCTTTTATGCATATATGTATGAATTTTCTGCACATTATCTTTCAATTAAGTACGGTAATGTGAGCTGCATATGTGAATAGCATCACATTATTACTACCTCTCTGTAGTGTTACAGTAGCAATCTTAGCCTTACTTTCACTAATTAGGAATATTGTGATAATTCATTGTTGATTAAAAATCACCAGAGTTCTTCTGTACTCTTTAATTTGGCTTGATGTTAGAACCTGACAATATATTTCTAGCAAATGACAGTCTAAACTTAAAGGCTCACTGTACCTCCTGGAGCATCTGTTAAAGATACAACCAGTTATAGGCAAGTTATAAGCAAAGTATAAAGCAAAGTTATTAGTTAATAATATGGGAGAAACTTTCATTCTACTTCTATATTACATTTAACCATTGTGTTAAAATTACTTAAAATATCTTTCTTTTTCAGTGAGAAACTTGATCCTTTATAGATGTCCTTATTCAAATAAACGGATAAATTTTCTCATCAGATCACTTACCAATAGAATTAGTTTATGGGACAAAAATGTTAGAATATTAAAATTTTATAGTTTTAATATTAACATTGCATAAAAAGCCATTTTTGTAGATAGTATATTTTTAAATATAATTAGTGAAGTTTCTGTCTTTAAATACTCTTGACAAGTGAGGCATTATAATGATAAAATAGCCATGTCCTATACATTTGTCTTCTCACATATGGTTTGTATGGAACCCAAATTTTTCGCAAGACAATTATTGTGTTGATAGCTATTCTCTACAGCTATGCTATCTATCTAGTGATATCGAGAGAGATATATAGATATATAAATACAGAGACACATACACACATAAATACATTTGCCTTTCTAAAAAATTGATTTATAAGTCAATTGTTAGGCTCCAGTGACTTTAGCATTTTGTTCATTTTATTACAAATACACGTGGTTTCTGAGGCTTTTAAACAAATACATGAAATGGTTGAAAGATTTATATTGCTTGAGCTCAGCTAAATATGTCATCTCTAGAAAAGATGTGGTTTATTTTGGCACTGTTTTAAAAACTCAAATATTTTAAACATTTGTTAAGTTGGAGCTTGCACATTTGAACTAGTAGCATACGTTCCAGAATAGCATCTCAGGTTACCAGATTTTTTGTAATCCTTTTACTAGAATAACCTTCTTTGAAAAGGTTTTCTTTAGTTTTTTATTATGTACTTTAAGTTAAATTGATAAAGGTTGAAGTTATTTTTAATGTATGATTTCACAAATAGAATTGGACTGTGATAAATGTGTATTTTTAAGACTCATTAAATTATTGTGTACTACTGATAACTTCTTTGGAGAAATCTTAATATACTTTTTAATGTTACTGTTTTCTCAACATAGTTTTGGAGAATGCTGGTACTTTGGATGTGACCAGTTTCCTGACGGTCAGATTATTAAGAAAGATATATTTTAATGCACAAACTCCAAAATCTGAAATATATATTTACTTTTCAGTCATATAAGCTCTTTACTGCAAATTTTATACATTTCAATACAGTTATTTATACATTTAATCAAGCTTTTATAAGTGTTCAGTCCTGAAGGCACTGGACTGAATATGCCTATAAAATACACTTACAGTAAGGAAACAGATTAAGTTCAGTGTCAAACTGTGTCTGACTGTCTTACAAGTTTAATAAAGATAAAAGTCATTAAGGACAAATTTATTAGGTACTTTACTCCTGGCACTGGTAAAATATTAAAGAGAAACTGTATTTTGGTTAGAAAGAACCTAAGACAGGCAACAAATTCTCTTAATAAAAAAATGATTCGAATCTATTACAAAGCGCCTCTACTAATTTTGGAATTTGTATGTGGAATTTTGCTGTAACCAAGAGCTGAAATCTAATAACATTGCTTCTGTTGTGTTTGGTTATTCAATCAAGATAAGGTAAATATAAACAGACTATGTAACACACTATCACCTGTAGTGAACTTAGAATTTAAGGTACATGGCTACAAGAGGACTAGGGTGGGTTAGGCAGTAGGAATTGTTGGGGTAAAGTTTCTATAAACTGATAATACCTAAACACTCAGGTTGCTGTTTAAAAAAATTGTCTCACCATGTATGACCTTTGTGATATTGTTGTCATGCATTTTACTTTTACATAGGTATACAATAATAATTTAATTATTGTTTTTGCTTTGAATGATTAACTACTTTTAAAGTGATTCAAAAAGTAAGAACAACATTGTTTTATATTTACCCACGTATTTACATTTCTAGTACTCTTCTTTATGTAGATCCAAGTTTCCACCTGCTACCATTTTCTTCCTTCCTGATGTATATATATTTTATACAATGCTGGGCTGTAAATAATGAATTCTTTCAGCTTTTGTATGTTTGAAAATGTCTCTGGCTCTTTTTTGCCTTCATTTTGTTGGGGGAAGAAAGGTTTTTTTCTGGCTATAGAATTCTAGGAAAACCTTTTGGAAAAATATTTTCAAGATGTTATTCTACTGTCTCTGGCTACTGTCATTTTAATTTTTGTTCTCTGTACATATGTCCTCTGGCTGCTTTAAGGATTTTACCTTCATTACTCTTTCTAGCCAATTTGATTGTGATGTGTTACAGATTTCTGCATGTTCCTGTGCTTATTTGTTGAACTTCTTGGACTATAAGTTTATAATCATCATTTTTTTAATTTTAGCTTTTTTCCCCAATACCATTTGTCCTCAAACTCTTTCCTCCCTCTCTAGAACTGCTATTTAATATATATTAGGCCACTTCAGATTGTCCTACGGCTCATTCATTCTTTCTTCATTTTGCCAGTGGCAGAGGAGTGTTTCTTTTTCCTCTGGGTGTTTTATTTTGAATACTTTCTATTATTTTGTCTTTAAAGTTAGCGACCTTTTCTTTTGCAGTCTCTAATGTACTCTTCTTAATTCCATCTAGAGCCTTTTACTTCACAAATATACTTCTCATCTCTAAAATTTTAAATTGGGGTCTTTTTAATGTCTCTCTGATCTCCTTAATTTTTTCATGCCTCACACTATTTTCTGGAATACTGTGCTTGTCTGTTAATTCTATTATCTATTCTATTTCCAAGTCTGTTTCTATTAATTTCCTTATCATAAGTTGTTTTTTTTTTTAATTAAAGTATAGTTGAAGTATATTTGATATTTTATAGTTGAAGCCTGATACAAGCCAGGCTTCAATGGTATGTGAACCATGAACTTCCAGATATTCAAGCTGGATTTAGAAAAGGCAAGGAACCAGAGATCAAATTGCCAACATACATTGGATTATCAAAAAAGCAAGAGAGTTCCAGAAAAACATACATTTCTGTTTTTTTGACTACACCAAAGCCTTTGACTGTGTGGATCACAGCAAACTGGAAAATTCTGAAAGAGATGGGAATACCAGACCAGCTTACCTACCTCCTGAGAAGTCTATGCAGGTCAAGAAGCAACAGTTAGAACTGGACATGGAACAACGGATTGGTTCCAAATCAGGAAAGGCGTACATCAAGGCTATATATTGTCACCCTGCTTACTTAACTTACATGCAGAGTATGTTATGTGAAATGCCAGGCTGGATGAAGCACAAGCTGAAATCAAGATTGGCAGAAGAAATATCAATACCTTCAGATATGCAGATGACACCACCCTCATGGCAGAAACTGAAGAAAAACAAAAGAACCTCTTGAGGAAAGTGAAAGAGGAAAGTGAAAAAGTTGACTTAAAACTTAACATTTAGAAAACTAAGATCATGGCATCTGGTCCCATCACTTCATGGCAAATAGACAGGGAAACAATGGAAACAGTGAGAGACTATTTTCTTGAGTTCCAATATCACTGCCAATGGTAACTGTAGCCATGAAATTAAAGGATGCTTGCTCCTTGGAAGAAAATATATGACAAACCTAAACAGCATATTAAAAAGCAGAGACATTACTTTGCCAAAAAAGGTCGGACTAGTCAAAGCTATGGTTTTTCTAGTAGTCATGTATGGATGTGAGTGTTGAACCATAAATAAGGCTGAGAGCCAAAGAATTGATGTATTTGAACTGTGGGGTTGGAGAAGACTCTTGAGAGTCCCTTGGACTGCAAGGAGATCCAACCAGTCAATCCTAAAGGAAATCAGTCCTGAATAATCATTGGAAGGACTGATGCTAGAGCTGAAACTCCAATACTTTGGCCACCTGATGCAAAGAACTGACTCATTGGAAAAGACCCTGATGCTGGGAAAGATTGAAGACAGGAGGAGAAGGGGACGACAGAGGATGAAATGGTTGGATGGCATCACCGATGCAACAGACATGGAGTTTGAGCAAATTCTGGAAGTTGGTGATAGACAGGGAAGCCTGGTGTGCTGCAGTCCATGGGGTCTCAAAAGAGTCGGACACAACTGAGCAACTAAACTGAACTGATAGTTGATTTACAATATTAGTTTCAGGTGCACATCATAGTGGTTCAATATTTTATAGATTATATTCCATTTAAAGTTAACACAAAATAATAGCTATTTCCCTGTGCTGTACAATTGTGAGTTGTATTTTTCTGCTTTGTATGCTTGATAACTTCTTTTGGACGCAAGTCATTGTAAATTTTATCTTGTTGGGTGTTAGATATTTTTGTTTTTCACTAAAAATTTTGAAATGTGTTCAGGGATGCAGTTACATTATTTGGAAACAGTTTTGATCCTTGCTAGTAGGTTTTAAGCTTTAGTAGGTACGACCAGAGAACCTTAAGTCTAGGGCTCATTCTCCCCCACAGCTTAGGCAATCCCCTTCTGAATACCTGATACCCTGTGCAGTATGAGTTGGCTCTGTTCTGACTAGTCACACCTATGTGTGAGTTTTGGTCGTTGTTCTTCTTGCACCTCTCCAAAGTTCTCACCATAGCCTTGGTAGTTTACTTACACAGGTCTGCTGGTCCATACTCAGAGGAAGACTCAAGGAATGTTCTGTAGCTCTTCCGAGCCCACTTGTTCTCACTCTCTTTCTGTACAGCAATTTTTGTTCCAGAATCTACCCTCTCTAGTTCTCTGACTGCAAATTCTAACCACCTTGACCTCCCCCAGTTCTCAACTCTATGTTCTCAATTCAGGGAAGCTCCCAGACTCTGTTTTGGTCTTCCTCCTTCCACCTGGTCACTCACCAGGTGATACGCTGGAATCATCTTAGCACTCCATTTCTTCCCCTTCTCTCTGGGATCATTGTCCTGTTTGCCTGTTGTCCCAAGTACAAAGACATTGATTCATGTATTTCCACCTGTTTTTGTTGTTGTTTTCCTTTTGGTGGGTCTTTTTGTTTTGTTTTGAGGTTTTGGTTTGTTTGGGGGATTTTTCTTTTGTTTTTTGGTTGGTTGGTTGGTTGGTCGTTTGGTCGTTTGCTTTTTTTTTTTAAGGTGGAGAGGGTAAACATGATCCGTGTTATTCCATCACAACCAGCAGTATAAGTCCTCCTATAACTCTTTCTAAAATGTCATCCTCTTAATGTCTAGCTTCCCTCACCCCTGTTGAGAAATCAACCATCCAGTCTTAATGTTCTTCTGAAAGTAAAATGTCTATTTTCTCTGATTGTTTTTTGGATGTTTTTCATTGTTGGGTTTTGCGGGGAGGGTGTTTTATTTTGTTTGGCAGGTTTTTGGTTTTTTTTTAATTGATGTTCTTTGTTTGAGTTTGTAGACCTATTAAATCTCTGACTTCATAGCTGTTGTCAATTTTAGGAAATCTTTGCTTAGTATCTTTTTCTCCTTCCTTTTGTGACTCCAACTAGATACATATTTTCACTGTTCACACATAACTCTTCTGTGTTTTCCTTTTTTTTATGTACATTAGTTTTAAATTTTCAAAATTACCTTTTATTTCACTAATCCTGTTTCCTGCTGTTAAAGCCATCTATTCAATTCTTAATTTCAGATTTTGTCTTTTTTAATTTACAGTCTTCCTCTTGGTATTTTTGGTGCGTTTCAATTCTCTGGCGAAATACTCATCTTTCTAAATATATTGTCTCCCCTTTGCTTATAACTGTAAGAAACTATAATAACTTAGTTTCTATAAATTAGTAATTAAAAGTCCATACCTATTAATTCCAATATCTGAATCACCCCTGGGTCCTTAATATTTGTTTTGTTTCTAGGTGTCTAGATGCATGGCATGCCTATTAATTGTTGATTTAATATAAGACATCCTGCGCATGCCAGGTACTTTTGCTTTCCACTAGAGAGAGCTTCATCTTTCCTCTATTGGAAAGATTGAGTGGACGTCCACCTTACTCCAGTCAGGTATGCTGAGTTGAAGCTGAGTTGCAGTTTGAATAAGGCTCAGTTTTCTCTGGTTTGCCTCTTTTCCTAGGGGGTAGCTCACTAGGCTTTCAGCGGTGAAAGTAATATCTTCACTTGAGTCTTTTAGATATTCTTATATGAGCTTTTTTAATCTTCCACCTAGGAGAGCCTAGAATTTACCAAATACTTTGAAGGGGAAACTAGGCATAATGCTCCAATACTTTGGCCACCTGATGCAAAGAGCAACCTTATTAGAAAAGACCCTGATGCTGGGAAAGATTGAGGGCAGGAAGAGAATGGGGCAACAGAAAATGAGATAGTTGGATGGCATCACCAACTCAAGGGACATGAGTTTGAGCAAGCTCCAGCAGATAGGGAAGGACAGGGAAGCCTGGCGTGCTGTTGTCCATGGGGCTGCAGAGAGTCAGGCCCGACTTAGCAACTAAACAACAAGGCATGTGTCTCAGGCCCCTTTGGTTTTCTAGGTCTCTCACTCCAACCCTGAAAGGTTGTCCAAAGTTCTGCTGGTTTCTTGTCTCTAACAGCAGCCTTCTGCCAGGACAAACCCAGTGCCAGCGAATGCTTCCAGGGGAAGAGCGGCTGCAGACCATTAGTTTGCCTCTCAGCTCTCGCCTCTGGAGTCTTGGTTCCTGTAGCTGTCTTTGTTTCAGCCCTTCTCTGATACTTTTAAACAAATATATTTTCCATTTCATCCAGCTTTACTAGTTGTTCTTGCAAAGCATTGATCTGCCACAAATGACTCTGTTCTGTCTGGAAGCAGAATTCCAGTGCGTTTTAAATTTTTGTTATTTTATTTTTCATTTCAGGAAGTTATATTTTGTTCATCCCCAAATCTGTTTGACCATTCTTGTGGTCTCTTGTTTCTGTCTCATATTTTCAACCCCTTTTTAATTTTCTTGTACATTTTAAACATGCTTATTCTATACTTAGGGCTTCCCTGGTGGGTCAGTGGTAAAGAATCCACCTGCCAATGGAGGAGACATGGGTTCAATCCCTGGGTGGGAGAATCCTCTGAAGAAGGAAATGGCAACCCACTCCAGGATTCTTGCCTGGAGAACTGCATGGACAAAGGAGCCTGGACGGCTGCAGTCCATGTGATCACAAAAGGCTCAGATACAACTTAGCAACTAAACAAGAACAACAATTCTATACTTCTGACTGTTTTACAATCTCAAATATTTATTGCTCCAATTTTAATATTTCTGCTAGCTACATTTAACTTGCCTCTTTTCTTTTGATGTTTACTGATTTGTGAATATGAGCTTATATGTCTTAGAATTAGTTCCTATGGGAGTTTTCAGGCCTTAATTGAAGGTAGATTCCTTCACAGAGGCTTTGCATTTGCTTCTGCCTGGGAATAAGTACAGGCCTTAGCATACTTTAAGACCTTAATTTGAATTTTATTGGGCTGCTTAAATAATAATGTGGGATGGAAATTCATATGAAGTCTAGCTTGTGTTTATAAAATTCATAAGGGATATTTTTTTCTATCTTCCATTCATAGTCTGAGTTTAAGATTTCTCATCATGTGTGGGCTCTGGACTCTTTCCCCTGCTCCATTAGGAGGCCATGGAAAACCAGAGCTCAACCTCACCTCAATCATAAGTCAAATGCTCTCAAGGTAAAAACCTTGCCCTTCATGCTTCACATACCATTAAAGGTTCCCAGTTGTACTTAGATTTACTCTCTGTATTACTTGCCAATGTAATGATGCATTTAAGAAGATGTTTCTCATTTTCTGTACAATATTTTTAGTTGTTCACTATGGGAGATTCCAGGTCCTTCGTAGTAGGAAACAGTAGCCAGGGCTGAATGTTATTAAATTTACACACACACACACACACACACACACATACACAGGTATAATTATACTGCTGATAAAATGTTCTGAATTTAGTATCACTTGTATACATGATTAAAATGAGTAGGTAATAAATTTACCTTCCAGGATCCATAATTGCAGCTCTTTGTCCCCACCAGTAACTACAAGCAGTTTTTCATTAAAGAGAAGAAAGTGATTGAATAATCCAAATTAGCCTGGGCAAGAAAACTAACAGCTGCCTAAAATGAAATGTTTGAGTTATGAGCCATGTGCCACTTTGGTTTATCTGCAGCCAAAAGGTTCAGAATCCTTATTCAATTAACCATGTTGCTTGGGAGGGCTTGGTTGCCCTGAATAAGAGCTGCCTGGTGATGAGTAAGAGGTATCCGTGACACACAAGTTCAGACCTTGCAGCTCTGTTTTTGTTGTTTGAACTTTCTTCTCTGTTGTAGCTAGGGATCCGGCATGGAATTTAAACACTTGTGTGGTAACTCCATTCCTTCAGCCATTGTGTTGTTAAGCTCTAGCTAACGAACTTTTAACACTGGTTCCATGTAAGGTAAGACTTAGGAAACAGCAGCAGTCAACATTTCTGGCATTATAAATAAAACCATAGGCTATGTCTTTAGGAAAGTAAGATGCTGCTGCCTGTCTATTCTAACTGAACCCCACCCAAAAGCAGCCTTTATGATATATATGAGAAAATAAAAATAAACCAAGGTCGCACCTAAGAAAGCTTAAATTAAGAAGTGGCTTTTTATTTAAAAGAAAAAAAAATAGAAGTTTCCAAATGTATGCTTATTTTAAAACTTAGAAACTTTGCATAAAATTGAGAAACCAAAATTACATAATATTTGCAAAGGTAAGAGCTGCCAAATGCAGCAGTCAAATAGACTTTGTCTCATGTGGACTTTTCTTCCATGCCAACAGTTTCTGTTGCTTAGGGAGATCCTCCTGTAATGTCACAAAGGATGTTTCTCAAACTATATATATTATGTACACATTGGCTTCTTAAAGACAGGTTTGATTTTAAATCTCTAAGCTTCATTTTGCTTCTAAACATACTTTCTTGAAACAAAAGCCAGGTGACTGAATTTTTTTTCCAACTTAAAAACAAGTTCTGAAGATAATTCTGGAGAAGAAAATTCAAATATAGTTTGAACANACAGGTTTGATTTTAAATCTCTAAGCTTCATTTTGCTTCTAAACATACTTTCTTGAAACAAAAGCCAGGTGACTGAATTTTTTTTCCAACTTAAAAACAAGTTCTGAAGATAATTCTGGAGAAGAAAATTCAAATATAGTTTGAACAGCAATATAATAATTTTACAAAAATGTCTCAATGTTATTGCTTTGACAAATTACTCTACTTGATTGTGTATGCACACTAATTAGTAATGTCTCACATCATAGTCTTCCCACTTTACAAAATTAGATTTGCTTTTTGCATCTTATTTTCTTAAGTTGTGGTCACACTACAAAGAGTAATTACATGCTTTTATTTAATGACAGATGAACGTGAATATGTAATCTTGTTTGTGAAATAGAAGTGAAGACAATATTTTGAAATCAGAAGTTTCCTTTCAATGAAGACCTCAAGCATATCATATAATTACTTATTTCTTCTTTTATAAAAATTGTAACAACTTTTTCAAGCATTTATAGCTACCCTGTGTACTGTAAGTCTAAATATTATAGATATTATTGTCTTTAAGTTGCAATAAGACAAACAGTAGTTTTATCATTTCTAGAATCAAAGAATGAAGTGTGCATGTGTGTGCTTTTTATTTTTTATTTTTTTAGGTTTTAGGAAAGTTTTCTGGACCCATTTTTGGGTTTTCTAAAAGAACTAATTGCCCAAATCATACTTTGAAGTTTTGATGTTATTTTGTTTTTCTTTAGATAGCAAGAAAATTAATGAAAGTGACTCATTCATACTAATACCTTAGCCCCTGTGCTCCTCTCCATTCTAGTTCCTACTCTGTATTTTTATTATTTAATTCATTTGCCATTTTTAGTCCTCTACTCAGTCAAAATCACCTTCACAAGTTTAACCTAATTTATCTTTCAAGAACACTTTTATACCAGCCTCTAACATGAAGCTTTCCCTAATTCCCCGCTTCTACCCCACCACCAAGTAGAAGTCAATCTCTTTTTCTGTATGATTTATAGGTCTTCCTTCATCTCTATTAGGGCAGTTAATAAGTTTCCTCTTGTTTCATTATCCCTGTACTATCTCCCATTAGCATATAGCTTCTGGAGGTCAAAAATTCAGTCTTATATTTCTTTGCACAGGTAAATACTTAATCATTTTTGTTGATGATGAAGCCTTAAATTTTCAAACTATATTTTTGTTTTAATAAACATCTATATAATCCGTCTTTCTAAAAAATGCATGCAATGGAAGATTAAGATTTGAGCACCTTTTTTTAAAAATAGTTCTGATAAAATATACTGTTATGTCAAATTATCTAGCACCCAGCCCATTACCAGGTGAGACATTGGGTTTACCTGAAGATTTTAACTTTTAATCATAATCGATTTAAAGTGAAGAGTTTTGGGGATAGAGGGGGTATTTGTTTGTTTTATTTGGTTAGATTTGTTTTTAATCCGAATTTCTTGCATTATTGTTCAATTTGGGTCCCATACAATCCAAATTTTGAAATTTCACTCCATGATAAAGTGAAGATGGGGTTTTGTTGTCTTGTGATGTTTACACAAAATTTCCAGACCACAAGCGAGGTCATTTAAATCTTTTTTGAACAACAGTAATAACTAAGTTGTTTTCTGAAACCAACTATGTTAGAATGCAAAAAGAAGGAGAAGGCAAGCAATGTATAAACCAAGTCATTCTTAGATGCTTTCTGATATTGCTTCAGGCTACTTTAAATCATGATTTCAAATTCAATAATTCCTTATTTCCTAAAAGTAACTGAAGTCTTCTGAATTCCAAGTATTTTGTTAAGTTTTCCTGAGATTTTATTTTCTGGCTGTTTATTATTCTTTCAATACCTAAGTCCTATTCTAAGATACAGTTTTGAGAGCAAAACTAAATTGTGTGTGAACATTACCCACCAAGCTAGATCTTCAAAAATTTATATTTAGTTACTAATTTTATCTCTAGTCTCCACCAGTTTTCATCATGAACCTTGTTGAGTGAAGATCCTAAAACTTAAAAAATACCTACCTTATGGCAGAGCCAATGGAGTATTGTAAAGTAAAATAAAGTAAATTTTTAAAAAAAAAACCTACCTTTCTTCAATAAATAATTATATCAAAGGCTTTTTGAAATGCTTAAGCATAGAATATTCACTGCATACTACTTGTATGACCATGACGTTAACACATGGAAAACCTTTGAGTTCCCTAAAGAAGACTTTCATAAATATTTGCTAGCTGTGTCTAATCAGATTACATTTTTCAAGACAGTATGCCCTTCTCTAAAATTGTTTCTTGTCTGTACCTCACACGCAAAGTTAACTGTCTTGGTTGTAATTGGCTGTCAGCAGAGAGGCTCACTTTTGATAACAGTATTTTGTCCATAATTTTCTAGGAAATACAGCTTCTTTCCTCACCAAGGAATAGTAAACCCAAACTACCAACATTGTCTACCATGTTGAAAACTAAAAATTTATAGTGCTCAAATGCTGGTACGTAGCCAAATGAATCATCTTTGTCTTAAAATAACAAAAAGGGTAAGACACTACTTATGTTAAGACTTAATTTTCATGAAACTCATCAGACAAGAAGTGAAAATGCTATAGAATCTTGGCTTTTGTCTTGAACATCTGAAGTCCTCTTGAAACCAGTTAATTAAAACAGATAATCACCTTACAGAACTTTCACATTAGAAAAAAAAAAGGAATTAAATAACTTTCATAATGTGACACAAGCAGGCATTTTCAGAGCTAGATGTACAACTGGGTGTCCATTCCTAAACTTCTGCTTCCCTGTTTCTGGTAAGAGCTGAAGCTTATGCCATCATGGTTAATGTTTTGACAGATTTTATCATAAACCTTGCTGTTGTACGTTTGCCTTGAGCCAAAATTAACATGTTGTAAGCTCAGAAACAGTTTTTGCTGTTAGTGACAAGAAAAGGAAATCAATTATGCTCTTTTGAAGGATAGGAGTAGAGAGTTTAACTCTTTAAAAGTTACTTGAAATTTGAGAAATATCCTCATTTTTTATTCTATGACCTCTCAGTTGTCAATAAAACATGCATAAACACTTGTGTGATTCTCACAAAGGAGAATATACCAAAGAAAATATTACACAGCTTTAATATGCTCACTAAATTTCATCACCAAAATACTATCCCTAATTTTTTTTTAATGGAAAGGTCCTTTGCTTTATTGTATGGAGTCAAAAATTTAAACCCTCAACATGTGATTGATTCAAAAATAATGAAGTAGCTACTTTGTTTTCAAATAATTTGTCAGAATGCAGTTAAGTTAGAACCTATCTTATGGTATCTATCATCTATTCTATACTTGGAGTATTTTATTAAACATACTCCCATTATTGCTATTCCTAACTCCTGCAGATCTAGAATTTTTTCCCTCTAAAACATCTTCAGTGACCATGACCATTAATGTTTACTCATAAACTCATTTGTACACAGGCTAAATCATAGCATATCAGTGAAGAAAAAAAAAAAGAGTTGTAACCCAGTCTTTACCCTAGAATAAATCAAATCAACAAATATTTATTGAATGTCTACTATGTGCAAATATCTCTGACTGGTCAGCTTTTAAAAGCCATCCAACTTCTCACATTGACAAAGCATTATTATTTTTAAGTATTGCAGAGGCTGCTTCCATGTCCTTTAGGTGACAAAACCTCTGAGGACCCTGCAGTAACTTAGGATGAAGACAGACAAGGAAGAAGAAGCTAATTGACAGACTGAAAAGAGAAGAAAGGATAACCTAAAATATCACCAACAGATTGCATCATGTATGTTTGTGTGTTTATGAGTTGATGTGTATGAGCATGTATTATGTATATGTGTATATACACATATACACACAAGAGAAGAATGACTGAATTTGAGAAAAAAATAGACTTTGTTAAGGTGACATAAAAATTTATGTTTGAGTCCAGAGCTTTGCTTTAAAAATAAGCTTAATAATATTTTGGCCAATGTTAAGTTCTATGGTAGGACAAAACCAAATAAATCATAACAGAAAGATTACTCAACTTGGTCCCCCAGATTCTAACACCTAGATTTCCCTAAAGTCTGTTAGGAGATGACTTCATCAGTCAATAGATTTGTAATAGAAGAAGTGACTTCTACAATGTTACTATAAAAGTTACTGTAAAGGCCTAAATATAAAATTAATTTTCTCATAAATAAGAGAAGCTACTTAAAAACTCACTTCAAAGATTCTAATTGCTATCGGAAACTAAACAAATCTACCAATTACGAGACAAATCTTGTGTACTTTTTACTCTGTTATATATTACAGTCTTTTATGCTATATATTATATTTTATGCTACAATGATCTATGCATTTCATTTTACTAATCTGTAAAAGATAAAATAATCCACCAACTACCCCCACCAAATAACTAAATGTGAAGTATAAAAGGGAGACTATTAGTAAAAGTTCCCAGTTTTATCAAGTAGAATTAATCCTGGCTACTTTGCATATAAGGTACATATATATATGTATATATGTTGGTGACTGATGATATTGTCATTGACATTCTCATGGGAGATGTCTAGTGTCAATTTAAAAATATTTGTTTAGGAGAACTAGTTTTCTGTTAATTTTGCTTCCTATTGGTAGACTAAATTTAGTTTCTCATGAAAATCAAAGCAGATTCTTTTAAGCAGCAGCTTTTATTTTTCCTAAAATGTCTGAAATTAATATCTCAATTTTTCTATGGGGAAAAAAATTCTTATTCAAAGTTTATGCCTTGTTATGAAATTGTTGACCATTCAGATCACTTTGAGGCAAAAATTTCTTTTCATATCTTTTTAATAATTTGATGGATTTTCTCTGGTTGTAATTTATTTTCAAAGAATACCCTAATTGCTCTGTAGTAAATTTTGGATTTCATCTCAGTTTGTGTATAACTTTTCTCTTCTTGATAAAAGCATGCTATTGGTCTTTGTATATACAGCAGGCACTTGCAATGTGTTAGTCATTGGTTTGGTTTCTTTAATTCATTTTTTGGTATATGATAAGAAAATGTATCTGGATATACTTTAAATAAAATTTTCCTTGGACGACACAGACACAACGCTGAAGTCCCTGGAGAAATATTCTCTTTAGAGTTGTTTTTGGTTTTCATTTCATCCTTCCCCTCCTTTGACCAGAATTCCTAAAACTGAGACCCTCTCACCTAGGACCTAGCCTGGATTCACCTGCCCCCTTGTGGTATTCCTCTCTGCATAGTTAATTGATTTCTGAAATTTGGATTTGGTATTACTTAGCCTGAGAAGATAAACCTCTTTACTCTTGTCCAACAGTCTAAAACCAGAGAACTTTTCTTCTGTTAGTCACTGGCTAACATACAAAAATTAAAGGAGTTTATTTTTTAAATTTAATTTAGAGCACAAGAAGGAAATTGAGCACTATAAAGAAACTATGATAAGAGATGATAATAAGAACTTTGTCTGGAATCTATATTAGTGACCTGCAGATTGATAAACTAAAGAGATGTTTCCAAGATTCTCATAGAGCAACTTAAAATGAAATTTTTTCTATGTGAATGTCTCCTTTTTTGATTAGTGTTAGAGGAAAATGTTACTGCATTTTATTTAAATTTTATATAGATTTGCTAAACCTCTCATCAAGGATGAATTCATGAATATAAAAAATAAATGTATGCAATAGGATATTTGACACGTCTCTCTCTGAAAAACAATTTTTTTATATGCCATAGAACTAATTTTTACATCCTCAATTGAAGTCAATATTGAAATCACATGGGAAAGGGATGATATATCAATGAGGGAATTATCTAGACACAAATTCAGAGATATTTTCAAGAATAAGGATGTAAGAAATAGGCATGTAGTCAATGAAGAATAATGTGCAGATGAATGAAAGTGGGAGATGAAAGAAAAGCACTATTTACAAAAACAGTTGTTCTTGGAAGGAATAGATTACTAAATTGTCAGTAAGACCCCAATTAATGTTTGAAAAATCTATCTGCTAAGTATAAATATTTAACAGAAAGAGTTGTTTCTTTCTTTGTTGTTCCAGCTCTTCCCCAGCTCTTCACCAAAGGCTGGTTTGATTGAATGATAGTGGTCCTCTGTGGCATTTTAAACATTATGTCACCTAACTGGAGATCAAGAAGAAAAAGTATGCAGGCTTTAATAAAGTTGTAGTCCAACTTCCAAATATCTAGGATCCACCACTCCTTTGCAGCTTCTCTTACATTTATAACAGCTGACCTACCAACAGGTTCCCAGAAATCCAGGTTCAAATTTTGGCAGGCTTACCTCACCTCTTTGTCCTTCCAAAGTACATAAATGCTAAACTGTGTTCACAGTGAGGAAGGAAGAGTCATTCCAATGAGACTTTTAAAATCAAGACCCTTTCTGCTCCCTACCAAGTTACTGCCATTCTCTCCAAAGGAATAGAGTTTTCTCAGTATGCCCTTGGCATAATTTCTTCAGCCCGGATTAAACACAGGTGACTGAGAGTCTACCTTATCTCCACAGGGCATTAGTCACTCTATAAAAGTTAAATTTATTATGAAATGCTTTGTTTGTGTTAACATATATCTTCTCTGGGAAGTTGGAAACAAAGGCACGTCCTTTAAGACTCTGTATGGGGAAAACACATCCTCCTGTGGAATTTAACCTTAATTTGAACCAAGATCTGTGAAAGAAAAGCACTTTAGTGTATTGTTCCTTTGCTCCACCCCTCTATTCCCTTATCTAAATGGGGTTACTGTTGCTCTGCGTTTTTTAACTCTTCACATTCCAAACCTTGCTTTCCTGAACTTAAAATAATCTTAGAAGTATATCCAAATAATTTTCTTATGCCTTTTTAAGTATGAGTGACTTTATGTAATATATTAATTCTGATATCTTTAAAATTAAGTACATTAAATATATAGCCAGTTATGCTTACATGTCTTATTGTTCATTATGTTGTTTTAATAAATGGTACATTGTAAAGGATATTTGATTTCCTGAAAATCTTCTATAAGGTTTACTTGTTAGGAAACATTGTCATGTATGCATTGTTCATACTTTATTCGAAGTAAAGAATAATTAGAAGAAACGTTTACGTTAGGAATGATGAGAAGATGTATTTGAAAGACTAATTTCGACCTCTCTTTTCCTTCAGTCTGTTTGCCTAGTCTTGTATTCTTTTCAATGTATTTAAATCCATAGATGCACCAATGCTTTTTAAAAGTAAAAGCAAAGCTTCCATGGCTGCTCTCCACCCTCATACAGATGAGTTTATAAGCAGCAAAGGGAGTATCTTTTAAATATTAAGTTTACATTTTAAAAAATTCTGCTTATATGAATACATAAATTTTCTTTGATAGCATCTACCAACAAAGTTGTAATTATTCAAATAACTTTTCTTCTTTTTTTTGTAATCCTTTGCTATGCCGCACTGCATATGCGAGCAGAATTCCCTGACCAGAAATCAAACCTGTGCCCCCTGCATTAGCAGCGTGGAGTCTTAACCACTTTATCACCAGGGAAGTCCCCTTTCATTATCTTTTATTAAGTTAAGAAAAAAAATAAACTAAATTTGAACATAAACTTAGATATTCATTTAAATATACACATATAAGATTTTTAAATTAGCATGTGCTCAAGTCTACTCAAAATAACTATCTTCAGTATTATTAAATTGAAAGTTTCTTATCAAAATAAAAAATTAATAAAACATTTACAGATTCCTGCATCCACATATTCCTTATCATATAGTATGTTTCATGTAAACAATAACATTGAAATTAGTTTGATAAACATGTTTTTTTTAAATGGGATATATGAATAATACATTTAGGGCGTTAGGACATTTATCACAAGTAATATCAAACCAAGGCATCATTGTTCTCCTCCTCAGCCCTGCCTACATTTACTGGTTCCAACCAACCCTCATATGACATTCATTGAAGCTTAGTTTCTACCACTTGTTAGCACTTGATTATATACTATGACTGCTATTTGAATTCATAATTTTTATTGCTTTTTCATGGAAATTATAAACTCAGAATAATAGTGAGTGGACAACTGGAATACTTTAATTTACCTCTTAGACTCAAATCCTTGTTTATCTTGGACTTTACACTATATTAGATACTGCTGCTGCTGCTGCTGCTAAGTCACTTCAGTCCTGTCCGACTCTGTGCAACCCCATAGACAGCAGCCCACCAGGCTCCGCTGTCCCTGGGATTCTCCAGGCAAGAACACTGGAGTGGGTTGCCATTTTTTTCTCCAATGCATGAGAGTGAAAAGTCAAAGTGAAGTCGCTCAGTTGTGTCCGACTCTTATCGACCCCATGGACTGCAGCCCACCAGGGTCCTCCGTCCATGGGATTTTCCAGGCAGGAGTACTGGAGTGGGTTGCCATTGCCTTCTCTGATATTAGATACTAGTTTGATACAAATTTTCTTAAAAGATAATAGCGCTACACCTCTTCATGGCATATATAGATGTCTGTATAGTATATTATTTATTCATGGTCGTACCATAAGATGCAGGCTTCCCTGGTGGTAAAGAATCCACCTGCTAAGTAGGAGACATGGGTTTAGTCCCTGGGTTGGGAAGATCCCCTGGAGAAGGAAGTGCCAACCCAATAATCCATGGGGTCTCATAGTCAGACATGACTTAGTGATGAAACAACAAAAAACTACTACCATAAGACAGCCAAAAGAAGACCTTCTACAGGAGTAAAATGGTCAAAATGATAGACAAACAAGATAATGGCAGAAGTGATAATAGTTCAGTATAAGACTGAAAAGGCTGGTGTTAACCAAAAACAAACAACAACCAATGAAAAGTGTGGATTTTGTAAGTGATGAGGAGAAACACTTTGGCAAAAATAAAGGAGCAAAAGGAAGAGAAAGAACCAAAGATAATTCCAAACTGCCACATGTGTCAATTTTGATGAATCCCAAAGTATTTGCAAAATTGGATTTTAAAAAGTTGTGTGCATGTCTGTATTTATAAAAATGTAGACAAGAATGGTCTTCACATATTATGTTTTAATGGTTTAAGGGTGTGCTAAAACAAAATAATAAAATACTGAGCGTCTTTACTGACCATGAACTCCATTTCTAGAAAAAAAGCCGTGTCTGATGAAACTAGAAATAATAATGAGTTTGTTCGTGCAATGTATAATTTTTATTAACCCTTATTTTATCTTCTTATATCCAGCACCAATTAGAACATACTGACCATAGGAGATACTTTAAAGTATTTAGCTAAAATTAAAATGTCCTTACCCAATGAAATCATGATAGAGTCACAAGAATTATGGATAATATACTGTGGCAATGGATAAGGGATAGAAGACAAGAGACTCAACTGTAAAACATCTAAGCCCGGTTAATAAATTAGTTATTAGTTTATTATTAATTAACAATAAATTAGTTATTAGTTATTATCACATAATTTATAGTACAAGTGAAGGTAAAAGTAGTATTCTCAGAGGATATTTTTGCTGATTATATTTGGAAGGTTTCAGTATTTCTCTAAAAGTATATCTTCATGAAATAATTGAAATGGGTAATAGAGGGGATATTATTATTTATTTTTATCATTATTTCAAACAATACCATCCTAGATACTGAGGATACAAAATAAGATACAGTTTCTATCATGGAAATCACAGTCCAGAGAGAATGACAAAACTGTAAATAATTACAACATAGTATCATAGGCACCATGACGGAGAGAGGCTCAGAATGCTTTGGCAGAACAGGTGAAAGGGTACCTTACCCTATCTATGAGATTAGGGAAGGCTTCCCGGAAGAGATGGTTTGGAACTAAGTGCCATTGGAATTGGTAATTAAAGAATCCATGATGGCTTTAATGAGAGCAGTTTCTACTGTAATGAGAAAAATCCAAATCGCAGTGAACTAAAATTGAATGAAAAATGTAGAAATGGACAGTGAATATAGACTGCTTTTGCCAGGATTACCTCCTAACTCTTCTTACTTACTACCTCTGAAAAGATTCAATAAGGAATTTCCCATTAGCACAATTAAGTGCTAATGATATAATGGATTTTTTCTGTGTTAGTAAATAAATTCCATTCCACATGTACAAGCTCAAGCATCAATCCTTCTGGCAAGAGTCTTAGCACTGAAGGAAGGTCATATCTATACCTTTGTATTGTGAATGCCTTTGATCCCTAATTCTATTCGTTTTCTTTTCAGGAACTTCACAGTCTTATTTGCAAAGTGTACCTGGATGAAACTTTTTCTTTCTTTCCTCTCTTCCATCTTTCATATAATTTCTCTTTATACCTCTAACCATATATCCTCAAGCAGTTCAAATATTTTACTGTCTATACAGTATCTTTCTAACACCAAATATTACCTACTGAATAAACTCCAAATTCTTTAGAGCATTCAAGGCCCTCCAGACTTTTTTTTGCCAGCCTACTTTCTCAACTTTTTATTCCCATAGCTTCCTGTCTCAGGCTTCAACTTCACCTTGCTCTCTATGCACTCTGAACTTTCTGTCTTCCATTTCCTGACACTGTTACTTCCACCTGGAACTACCCTCTCCCTGAAATCTATCTAAATACTATCTGACACTTACGGTCTGGGTTGTCATATTCCGTGTAAAAGCCTTTCTTAAAATTTTCCCAAATATAGATTTTCTTCTCAACTCTTATATTTATATGTGCCTCTCTATGCCTTTCATTCATTCACTCATTCAACAAACCTTTATTCAGCATCCACCTACTAGTGCTAAGAAACTAAAGTTGTCATTTTCTACTGTTTTATCTCATCACTCCTATCAGACTATACATTCTTTGAGACCAAAAACCATCTGAAATAGCTTTATAACTATTACAATGTTTTACATGTAGCAATTATTCAACAAAAATTAATTATTAACCTCAGAGACTCACCCCCTGAAATTCAATTAGACAAAGACAGCACCCAAATATTTTATCCTCCCTGTCATGAAATTCCATCCTACCATTATCTGCAAGAACAGTTTGTCACTTCCTCAGTTTAACCACCTTAAATAGCATTTTTTTAAATGGTATTTGATTTCCTTGTATCTATTCTCTTAAACTCTTCCCTATCTTCAGCTCCATCTATTCCACTGAAAGAGTCCACAAGTAATAGTATTAATTAAATCCTTCCACTTTATCTACATCACTATCTCATTTAGGTGGTGACCACACTACAACTTCTTTAAAAGGATCAGCATCAGTCATTTCCTCCTTTCAGTCCATCCTACATGACTTAGCTTATATAAACTCAGATTACATGCCTTTTCATATCTTTCCTGTTTCTGTAGACATTATAAAACTGCTTAATACTAATACACTTCCATTTCTTCCGTAATGTTTCATCTTCTGACTATTTGCCAGCCGTCTTTAGCTTAAAATGTCCTTCACCTCTAGAATATTCTACCTCTTCACTTCCACCACCAGCACAATTTACTATCACTCCAGCTATCTGCAATCAAGCTTAAAATTCATTTTCAAGGGAATTTTTGGATTAACCTAGATTCATGTATTACTGTACTTATTTTCTATATATTGTTCAACTACTGTATTGCTTTAAATCAGTTATGTATTTATCTAACTTTCCTCTCCATGAGTGTCCTCTGTTAAGGACATTATCTTATTCAAAGTGTAAATTAAACTCCAGTACGAATCCTGTACACTGATCTGAATTTTAAGTGTGAAGGCCTGCTCTTCATGATGATGTTAATCTGTGGCTCTCTGCCCTTTAGGTAAAACAAACATACTAGATTAAATAATATCAAGATATTCATTTCTTCTAGAATTACTATAGATGATCTTTTTTGTCTAAACAACCAAAATTTACAGAACAATAATGCTACCATAATGTGACCTCAAATATACGTCAATCCACAAATTATGAGTAAGAGGATGCATATGAGCCTTGAACACGAGATAATTAAGAGGGTCTCATAAGACTCACCAAGACTTGATCGTTAGGGACCAGGGTTTAGAATATAATTAGGAAACATGTCTCACTGTGTCTGGCTGTAACAGAGTTGATAGAATGAGATCAGTTCACTCACAGAGAATAACTACAAAACTTGGACAAAATGCAAAGTCAAACAAAACAAAATCTGAAGGCACTGAAACGCAACCAGTGCAGCGGGACCCGAGGGGCCAGGGTCCTGGAGAGAAGGAAAATACGCCGAGGTGAGCCCTGCCTTCGCAGCTGTGTTTTTCCCTCGGGGTGTTTGCCTAGTCAAGGTTTGGGACATAGAAGTATAACAAAAGCAGCTTCTCCAGTTTGTGGCAGTTTGAGCTGGAGAAACAAAAATGGAGTTTAGAACTAATTAAACAGCTATGCTCTGAGGAGCCAAGATTAGGAGAAGAGAGCTACAGACTGGAGACCGATGTGCTGTGTACAATTTTTCCCTAAAGGCATTTTCTGATTTCTAAGAGGCTTAAATTCAGGACAAAACACAGAGAAACCAAGTTTAAAAAAAAAAATTGCTAAGAGTAAAAAAATAGCTGAGAAGAGAATTGGTCTTGTGATGCTAAGGAGACAAAAATTGGGGTGAAGTCTCACCAAAGAGGAGGAAAGACTCAGCTTTTAACTTAGACTCTGGAAAAGTTCTGCCATAGAAGTAAGGGTAAAGGGTAAATAGACCAGCTTCAACTGTATCAGGTTGATCTACCCAAACTCACACCTAAGATGGTCCCACCAACACTGAAGTAGAATTTGGGAACTTCCCTGTGCTCTAGACCCTGTGCTGAATAGGAGGCAGAGACTGTCTGCCACCGGAGGAGGTGCATACAGCCTGCCTAAGACTGAGACGGGAGCTGGAGAGCTGAGCAACCTTCCCTGCCCCAGTGAAACTTGGATCTAGTAACAGGTAATAGCCATGTGAAAGTCTCTTAGTCGTGTCCGACTCTGCAATCCCATGGACTACAACCCATGGAATTCTCCAGACCAGAATATTGCAGTGGGTAGCCTTTCTCTTCTCTAGGGGATCTTCCCAACCCAAGGATTGAACCCAAGTCTCCTGCATTACAAGTGGATTCTTTACCAGCTGAGCCACAAGGGAAGCCCTGTACTGCTTCATATAATAGCCGTGTACTGGTGGGAGGAACAGAAACGTGGAAAGAGACAGTCTCAGTGTTGCAGGCCTAGAGAACCTGCTGTAATCTGAGGGTGGAGCAGGGAAACAGAAAACAACCCTCCAGTTCTCCAGGCCTACACTAAACCCAGAACAGTGGAAATCCAGCTCACCATTGGGGGAATTTCAAATCTGTGATATGTTAAAAGAAACTATAGCAACCACAAAACCAAACTCATTTCAAATGTTAACAGATGTCCTTTAGTGAATGAAGTATTCTCATCTTGGGCATTTACCTCGGTTCTATGTTATTTTATACAACACGGGTAGCATGTGCATGCTCAGTCATGTCCGACTCTTTGCGACCCCATGGATTATAGCCCGCCAGGCTCCTCTGTCCTTGGGATTTTCCAGGCAAAAATACTGGAGCAGGTTGCCATTTCCTCCTCCAGGTGATCTTCCCAACTCAGGGGTGGAACCTGCGTCTCCTGTGTTTCCCACATTGACAGGTGGATTCATTACCACTGAGCCACCTGGGAAGACTTTACACACAATATCTGGCACTTAATTTTTTAAAAATACAAGACACACTAAAAAGAAAGAAGAGCCATGTGAAAACATAAAATAGGTGATAGAACCAGACCTAGTGATGACCCAGATGTTGAAATTATCAGAAACTTTAAAAAGAGGGAAAAAAGAATAAAAGCACATATTAATTTCAAAACGGTAAACAATAAGAACTTCTCCAAGAAACAGAATCCAAAATAAAATGAAGTAATATCTTTAAAGAGCTGAAAGTCAAAAAACAAAAAACATCTACAATTAATTGCTCCTCAAAAAATCAGAGAATGTTACAAGCAGAACACTAATTAAAAAAACCTTCAAGGCAGTTGATTAGGCAAATGAAAAGTGATCACAGATGGAATCATAGTAACACTGGGAAAAAGGCAAGTACCTGGAAGGGTAAATGTGTGCGATAAGATGAATGCTAGCTATTTAAGAAATAAGAGCATGCACGTAATATAAAGTTTATTTTGTTTAAAAGAAACAAATCTACTGTAATTGACAGTCTAATGATCACAGCTAAATAAATAAAGCACAAATTTGAGGGACATGTTTACCCAAGTGTTCACCTAGTCTACCCCTGAATATTCAACGTTGAGAAGCTATTTCCTGAGGTAGCCTATTCTGTCACCATGCTACACATGTTTTTATATTGAGCTATAATCTGTAATTCTCTCAAATCACCTTCTGTCTCTAATTTTGCCTTCTAGAATCATATGCAATACGTATTCTAATTTATTTCACACATGCTTGAAATAACTAAATTATCTTCCAATGTAACGGAAAAGCTTTATTCTGTGGTCAGACAGCCCCAATCCAACATTCCTTCACAAGGCATGGTCCAGTTCCCATCTAACCCAGAATCTTTTAACTGCACATCACTGGAGAAGGAAATGGCAACCCACTCCAGTATTCTTGCCTGGAAAATCCCATGGACAGAGGAGCCTGAGCGGGCTACAGTCCATGGGGTCACAAAGAGTCGGACACGACTGAGTGACTTCACATTCACATTCACTTTTAAAATATTTCTCAGAGAACAGATCTGGAATGATTCTGTGGAGACTAGAGCATTTTCACCGTCCCTATTCCCTGTGTACACCAATGGCATTTATCTTTCATAAGGGGCAGGGGGAATTTGAATCATGCTACTTATTCATATGTAATTCCTGATTTAACCTCTGAAAACTCTGGCCTCAAGGGGCAGACTTCTTTGTGTTCACTGAAAGGTATTGTTCAGGAATGTTAGGCTAGAAACGGTATACAGGCAAAGAGACTCAGAGGCTATTTCAACAGGTAGTAGACACTAGTATGAAAGTTGTGACCTTTAGAATGTTAAGAAATAAACGATTGGAGGATGGGGGTTATTGAAAGAACATATTAATTAAGTAATGTATAGGCCATAAGAGGGATGAGTCAAAGACTATGAATTTTCAAGCCTGTGACAAACAGAATGAGAGAAATATGGATATCAAGAGGCTTGCCTTGGTACTGAAACAATTGTGTTGCTGTCATTTAAATGTATTAAATACTCATGGAAATACCTCGTAACTGGTGTTGATATAAGATGGCAGATTTTGTTTGGGACAGATACGGAGTTTTAGCTTAGTACAGGGATATACCTATAGTTGAACAAGTTGAGTTTCTTGCTTGTTGCCAGAAAGAGAGACCATGTTAGAAAGGACTTAGAGTATTGGGGTTTCTGCTAGGTGGTTTAAGGTAGAGTTCAAGAAAGTGGGACATCAGACTGTGAGGTGGGATGCTGTCAGGCTCTGAAGATAATTCTACGGTTGAGAATCTTAAGAAATCTTGGGACTTAATTGGTGGTCTGATGGTTAAGACTTCACTTTCCAATGCAGGGTATACAGATTTGATCCCCACTCAGGAAGTTAAGGTCCCACATGCCTTGGGGCCATCAATCAAAACATAAAACAGCTCTCGGCCTTAGCGCCATCTTTTGAGAAACCTCTGTGCCATGAGAGCGAAGTGGAGGAAGAAGCGAATGCGCAGGCTGAAGTGCAAAAGAAGAAAGATGAGGCAGAGGTCCAAGTAAACTTGTACACCTATGGAAGCCACAGAAGCAGAAACAAGGGAAGCCAGAGGCCAGGGACGCTGGTACAAAGTGTGGACTGCATGCCTACTATCTAGAACTTCTCAATGGATCTGGAACATCTATGGCCATTCTGATCACCTTGACCACCTTTGAGAGACCTACTTTGCTCATATCAAAGCTGTCCCTTTTGGTCCGTTGCCCTGGACCTGTGATAACTATGGACTAGTTCTCTTCTCAGTTGTGGCTGAATGTAACGTGTACAATAAATCATCTCTTTTGCTGTCTTAGCTGAAGAAAAAAAAAAAACATAAAACAGAAGCATCATTGTAACAAATTCAATAAAGACTTAAAAAAGGAAAAAAATCTTACCTAGAAAGAAGAAAGACTAAAAAGTCAAGCTGTACTTTATAAAGAGGCAGCAATTACCAATCCTAACTCATGTGGAAGGAATGTTTGCCTTTTTTGTGATTTGCAGTGACTTTGTTTATATCTGTACTGAGAAAAATTATAAAGTAGTCTTCTTTTTGTCTCACTTTTTCTGTAGTTATAAGGTGGGCTTGTCTCCTGTTGATGTTCAGTAAAGTGGTTGATGTTTGACAGGAGAGCACCTAGGTCTATCTGTGAGTGCCAGACCAACTCCTAAGAACATCCTACGCTAGTTGGAAGTGTCAAGCCAGTTTCCAAACATGAGGGGCTGTTTTGCTGTCTCAGGCTAACATACTTAGCCTCAGGGAATTATAGTGAAGATTTGAGTAGACAGGGAAGACAGTTATAGAAACAGAAGGGCAGCTGAGAGGAAATAGGCATTAAGGATAGGTTGGTGCCAGGGGATCTCTGGAAGGAGAGCGTTCAACGCTGCTAAAAATATTCAGAGCTCTTGAGGCTTCTGAGACTTAGCAAAAGAAATAGAGTAAAAACAGAATTGAGCGAGCCACCACTGATGATCTTCAAGAAGGAAGTTTAAGGGACAACAGGTCGCATTGCAAGGCTATGGATAGGTAGAAACTGTGGGTGATGGCCACTCACTCGAAAAGTTTGGCAGTGAAAAAGAAAGCAAGGGAATGTGAACTAGAGGATTTTGAAAAACCAGTTGGAGTCCCTCCTCCCCCCCAAAATAGAAATACATGTTCATGGCTGAGGAGAAGACTCCCGGGACATAGAAACAGAAAAAAATCCAGTGACAGTGAAAACAGAAAAGACAGTCTAGGACTAAGAACTTCAGTGAATGTGTTTGCTCTGGAGGGGAGGCAGGACTCCTCCTCCGGGACCCAGCAGAGACTGTGTTGTAGAGAAACAGAAAGGCTGAGCTAGAATATAGGGGAGATGAAGGAATGGGGATGACAGGCAAAATTATCTTTTTTTTTTTTTCCTTTTCAGTGAAATTAGAAATAAGATCATCTACCAGGGACAGGGGTTCGGAGAAAAGGAGATGAAAAATTTGGAGAAGATTTGAGTCATCTGCTAAGAAATTGTTTCGTGACTCAACAAAAGATGCTGTTTTCTGTTGTCATTCATTTTACTACAGAAAATGCAACTGTTGCTGTGTATTGTGAAGTGATAGAGGATTTAGAAGTAAAAGCCCTTTTATTCCCTAAAAAAAAAAAAGAATGGGTTAGCATCTTTTTATACAAGATGTACAAGGTACAACAAACCTCTTTCATAGGAGACCCATATTAGATTAAATATTATTTGACACAGATAATTTGTTACTTTTAATTTTGGTTTTTGGACTGTAGCTCCCAAGTGGGGATAATCTTGCTGTTTTCAAAAGCTAAATAGAACATTACCCAGAGATGACCATCATCCAGAAGGATGATTCTATAGTATCTAGAGCAAAGAAAATCAACGTTTGCTCTTATAATCATAAACGGTCCCTCTACTCCCTCTTGAATTCTCCGATTATGTGTGTCTAAATAGCTAGATGTTTTGCTCACTCCCAGTACTGGGTGCGACTGAGAGATGACTTACTCAGGGGGCAGTGGCAGCAGCATCACTTTCTATGCTTGAAGGAGCCCATGCTCTTGTGAGCATCAAAAGGACATGAAGCCTGATTAACCATTTTGAAATCTATCGGATGAGAAGAAGTCCTTACAAAACAACTTTTATACGCTTTAATTAAAAACGTGTTCCGGCAGCTCAGAGCTGAATGGGCTTCAGGGGGAGCAGGGCTGAGCCCGTTGCTATGACGACACAAAATCTTTTCAGGCTTGGCCCTTCCTCAGCACACACTCTCCGGCTCTCTCCAGCCATTAATTTGCCTCCATATCATCTCTTATTCCTTTGGTCTCTTGGTCTATGAGTCTGTAGAAGCCCCAATACTTTGCCTTTTCAGCTATGGAACTTTTTTCCCTTCCTCCCTTTCCCTTATCTTTTCTTCCCTCACTCATTCCTGACACTCTATTTTCTTGTTTCTCTTGAGAACATGTTTACCTCCTGAACTGCAAACATTAAGAAAAAAAAAATTTGTTTCTTTGATCCCAGCATGGTAGTCATGTTTATTACCCTTCATGAGGAATCCATTCTGAGGGGGGTTGAGTATAGTCAAGAAGGATTTCACTATGTTCTACTTTTTTTTTTTTTTTTAATTTGTCAGGTTGGACATTGGCTACTATATCATGCTTTCTGATGCTGAAGATAAGGCTAAAAGAAAAAGGTCTATGTTACTCTGTTAATTTCTGCTTATTATTAAAATCTAAGGTTGTTTCACAAACCACATCATCTGATAACAACTCTAAGTGAATGTAAGATTTTAAATATATCCTGAAAAAAAGGCAGATCGCACTTCATTTAAGAAGGCTATTATTTTTAAGATTATACCAAATACAGAGATTTAAATAAAACCCAACACTGTAACTTGTTATACCATATGAAATAAGAATTGGGTAGAACTTGTCCATCTCAGAACCGAACAGACAACTTGGGAGAAACTGGTATCGTTGGAATTTTGCATTCAATACATTTATATAGATAATAATATTAGTATACAACTTCTTACTGTTACTCTTTGAGTCATCACAGGCCTTACAACCTTTCGCTTTTATTATAATTCCAATTTTCCCTTTCACCTATTCTATTTTATAAGATGATGGAGGTGAGTGGAATGTAGTAGAAATCACTTTTCCTTTCTCATTTTTTCCCTCCCTACTTAACCCTCAATCTGTTCTTACTATGATTATACTTCCAAAGTGAATTATCGGTCCAATTCGATAAGCATCTCCTTTCTAATTGCCTGAGTCAGTAGAGATGTTGTAACTTGACAGACAGGTATAGTCTGGAGTGTTAATTCTTGGCAAAGCATGGTTTTGTGGTCACTGTAGAGAAAATGGTGAATCCTTCAGAGCCTTGGGAACCTAGAATCTGGATTCTCTGAAAGTGAAATTTAAAAGTTTAATTTCTCTTTAGAAGTTTAATAATGAACTTCCTCAGTGTCTTTATTAAAGAAAACTCTGACATAATATATCCCTGGTAGGTCACATATAAATCTGTGTAGCACAGAGTAACAAATACTCTAAACTCTCTCTAGTCTGAGGAACAGTCTTTCTTTTAAATGAACCAAACTCCAGACTGGTTTCTTGATTTTGTTCTTATAAATTAAGAACTCAACACGTTTTGAGAAACTGAAGTTCTTTTACCTCTTACAATTTGTCGTTTAGTTGCTAAGTCGTGTCCAACTCTTTTGCAACCCCATGGACGGTAGCCCGCCAGGGTTCTCTGTCCATGGGATTTCCCAGGCAAGAATACTGGACTGGGTTGCTGTTTCCTTCTCCAGCGATATTCCTGACCCAGGGACTGAATCCATGTCTCCTACATTGGCAGATTCTTTACCACTGAGCCACCAGGAAACCTACTTCTTACAACAGTCGTACATAAAGATGAAGAAGCTGCGTGATTTGGGTGGCATTCACAAATGGACCGAGTTTCCTGTTTATAATGCCGGTATAATTAAAGGGAATTGCTGAGGTTTAACTTTATTTTTCTCCTTTCAGTATTAAGAATAGAAAGTCAAATGCTTATACTTGTTAAAGGTGCTTTCCCACCTGGGACACTTTATTTGGACCAATCTTAGGCAAGAATTAGAGAAAGTAAATGTGTATAGATTGGTTACATAAACAGAGACATAGACATGCGAGTATCTGAAACAGGTTTAAGAAGCTCGTTTAAAATGTAAGTCGAAAATATCAGAGAAAGTATTCTGTTGGCAAGATGTCTTGCATTGAAATACAGTGCTTCTCCAATACAATGATAAACTCAAGAAGTGGGAGTTCCTCAGTTCTTGACATTTAAATCTATTCTGGACTTGATTTGGGAAAACTCTGAGGGGAGTAAACTCACAGGTGTGTGGAACAGAAAACATAGTAAATCCATCTTTCCTGTTACCATATACTGGAGTCCCAGGCAGTGAACCTCTGGGCTAAAATATGCTCCGGGGTTGCACTTTAGGTAACACTGAATTCTCACTTCTACTGAAATGCTTTACATTTCCTTCCCTCCTAATTTTACTTCATGATCGAAGATATTTACATGAAAATCATGACATTTTTTAATTTAGTAATTCATCCATCCTATGGCACCCTGCTCACCTGAAGTCACATAATTGTTTTATATGTCGGAATTAAAGCTTTTTGGGTGGTTATTTTGAATACATTGTTACGCACAGAATAGTGCTTACATTGAGTCCAGAATGTGGTCACTCTGAAGTCCTCAAAATGTCGTAAAAATTAATTCCCTGCTAGCTATACCTACATATAACTTATTCTGATCATGCCTGCTATGTTAAACTCTTACTCAAATTATTAATCTGTCAAATCTAAGTCACTGCCATCTTTACCCAGTATAAATGCCTTTCTCTCCCCAGTATTTCTAAACACGAGATAATGAACAAAGGATGCACAGCAGTCCACCAGGTGTGGAATAGTATGTCATATTGAGGACAAAATTGAAAACTCTACTTGATGTTACAAAAGAGATTTTATAAAAGGTGGCTTAAATAACACCACACTGTAAATGTCTAGGTCACCAAGATTCAGATCCATTCTTTAATAAGTTAATAAAATGTGGAGTAGGTTGCAGGGGAGAAGTCATTCATTCCTTGACAATTTGTAATACAGATTTGGAGTTTGGTAACTCATCTAAAGATTAGTGTTACCCATAGACCTCTTTATTAGAGATTCAGAATATCTGCAAGTCAATGTTTTACATCCTTTTTGATGTAAATGAAAACCATAAAGTCTTCATAAATGTAAGTACATGTTTTAATGTAAGCTGTATTCAGGATGTTACTGTGTAAGACAAAAATAGGAGAGAAAAAAACAGAAGAAAAGAAAATGAAGGAAGAAAGAACTGAAGTCTTCTCCTTAACATTTCCTATCACAATAGATTTTTCTCCTCCACCTCCCCCAGATTCCTAGGCCTAAAAACTGGGGGATGTGGTCCAAGTTTCTTGGGATAAATGTGTAGTTTTCACCATTTAATGCTGAAGGGAATAAATAACAAAATTTCTGTATTTCTGTTGATGTATGCCAGAAACCAATGAATATTGTAAAGCAATCATCTTTCAATTATTTTTTTTAAAGCTAAAAAGTATCCTGTATCTCTTGATGAGAACAATACCTAGCTGAAAGTCTTACATCTGAAATGCTTTTCTTGGTTTGCCCCCAAATCAACAGATCATTGCTTTCATGCTTAGGGGACAGTCAGAGGAACAGAAGGATCTTCTGTATGGTCTTCTGAATCCGCATGTCTAATTGTGCGTGTCTCCACACACACATCCTATATCTGGCATATCTAACTATCTACCTATCGATATCTATTATTCTAGTTGCTTAGTCCAACTCTTTGCAACCCCAGGGACTGTACCCACCAGACTCCTCTGTCCATGAAATTCTCCAGGCAAGAATGCTGGAGTGGGTAGCCATTCCCCTTTCCAGGGGCTCTTCCAGACCCAGGGATTGAACCTGGTTCTCCCGCATTGTAGATGGATTCTTTACGGGTCTGAGTCCACCAGAGAAGCCTATAGGATATGTGTGCTGGCTCTAATGCCCTGAAGAGAAAAATGAAGAGTCAAAGCTTCAAGATCGGAATAGCCATGGCTAATTGGCGAGGGATGACTAATCCTAACCCATGGTTAGTACATAGAGCATTTTATGTATTCTCACACACACGCACACAGTTTCTATTTTCTTTATTATTATTCGTAATCTGATTGAAATAAAATTGCAACACATACTGTCCACAATAACGAGTGACGGGGGAAATAGGGTTGCATAGAAAGTACGCCTAGCAATGAGATGACTCAAATTTTAGATACAGAAGTCTTCTTTGATCTTGATTCTTAGGGAATTGTATACACGCACACGCACGCACACACACCTGAAATCAAGGTACCTAACAGTACCCGTTTGAGCCTGTTTTCACCTGCGTCCACTCAGGACCGCAGGGCCGGGAGGCGACCCAAAGGGCAAAGATGACAGTGGAAGCTGGGAGGAGGCGCCTTCGTGGAGGTCGGGGTCCGGGCAGGGTCCACCCGCCCGGAAGCGAAGGTACAGCACCTCACGTCCGGGGCTGGGGCCTGGCGCCTGGGGATCGGACGTGGTGTCCGGCCGTCGGGGCTCAGGCTCCTGGCGCCGTTCTGCGATTAATGCAGGTGGCTGCTGTGAAAGCCTGAGACGAGCGGGCTCCAGGACAGGGGCTATTTAAAGCCGGGTATATCAGTGCTGCGTTGCGAGTATAGCTGGCTTGGAGCCCAGGACGCCGGGGGGTCGGGCTGCGCCGCCAGGATGCTGAGAGCCCGTCGCGCTCAGCCGTGGGCGCAGGACATCCCTTCTGGCGGGCGCGCGGGGGGCCCCCGGTACTTCACAGCTGGAGGCCTGGAGGGAGGAGAGCAAACACCCAGCCCTCGGGGCCGCCCTCGGGGAATGGCTGCAAAGGGAGACACGAAAAATAAATCAAGCCCGAGAGCCGCCCCGCCCCCTCCCCCGCTGCCTCCCCGGGCGGCGCCACCGGGTCCTGCAGCCTCCGGGAGGGCCCGCGCCCCCGCGCGCCGGGGGTGTCGCACCCCGGCCGGGCCCGCGGCAACTGCACCTCAGAGCGGGTCCCAGGAGCGCGCCTCGCTGGCCTGCCCCGCCCGGCCGGGCCCCTCGGGCGGGATAGAGCCCCGCTTTGCTCTTTTCGTTGGCCAAGCACAATTGTGTTATTGGAGATAATGAATTCAATCCCCATCAAAGGGCATTAGGCTAGCCCGGGCCCTGGAGTTGCTGATGCCTTTTTTTTTTTTTTTTTAACCTGGAATGAAAGGCAGAGGAGGAAAAAAAAAAAAATTCTCTAGGGGAGCCTTTCCCCTGATCGCCGCTTTTGAAGTGAAGGGGCCCGGGCATTGTTGTTCACCTCGCGGCCCATACGGCTGAAGAAAGCCTGGGCTTTTGATGGGCTGAGAACCGCCTCTGCAATGAGCACCACGTCGGGACGCGCGGCCTGCGGACAGCATATGTCTCGGGGGTGCGCCGGCACTGTTTGGCGGGCGGGGCCGCAGGCCTGGCGAGAGGGGGCTCGGCCGTACCAGCTGAGAGGCTGGAGCCGGAGAACAGACCCGCACCCACCAGGAGCGTCCTCTGGGGCCTGGGGTCGCAGTTCCTCGCGCCCACTAAGTGGCGTAGCGCAGGGGATGCCTTCGTGGTTAATCAGTTAACCCCCGACTGGGAGGTCAGACAGCCCTTTGGAGGTGAGGCTGGGGAAGGCAGTGGCTGAAGGCGGTTGGAAGTCTTTGGGTTTAGTCACCGGGACCCAGCATCTAAGGTGGCTGTCTCAGCTAGAGCTGGATAAGTCTGTGGAGGTGTAACAACACCGTAGGCAGGGGCATCCGTGCCACACGCAGTTAGGATTTTTCACCTGTGACTCGAGGACACCGCGCAGGGCGACCCAGCTCCGGGCGGGGGGCGGCGGGTGAGGGCGGAACGCGGGGCGGGGTCCCGGAGGCGCACGGCCCGCTCGGCCAGCGGGGCAGGCTCGCAGTTCTGAACCCGGGGCTGCACATTAGCATCAGATCGCTCTTTCTAAATCACTTGGTGCAGGCATTTAAGTTTGCTTACAGCGCCCTCAACGTGAACTTTCCCCACCTGGATTCGCAACCCGCGCCCCCCTCCCTCTCCTGCCGCCCTCTCGCCTCTGAACACTTTGGCCCAAGGGTCAGCAGCTAGATCCGTTCCCTTTCCTTCTCTCCCTTCCCTGTCTCCAAGCCCCTTCTACCCCTCCTCAACGGATCTGGGTTATTCGCCCCATTAATATATTAGCCAGGCATAAGACAAAGGAAGCGCGTGTCAGCAGAAGGCGGTGATTCCAGGCACAGGCGAAGAAATCTGGCCCGTGCCCTACGCTACAACACGGCTGATTGCAGTTGGAGTTTGTGAATCGGCCTCCACCTAGGAAGAAGCGGTGGAGAACGCGGCCGGAGGTGGCCCTCCGAGTTGAGGAAATTTGGGGTTAGGCGTTTGTAGCTGGGCTATGGAACTGGAGCAGTAGGCTCCCAGGTGGGACCCAGGACTACCGGAACGTCCCAGAAACACCCCAGTCACCTGAATCGCGCCAAGAAAATCAGTGCAGCACTAGGCGGGAATGTCCTTGCTCCCTCGTGCATAATGTGTCCTTAAAATTAAATCTATAAACGAAACCCTCCCCCACCCCCAAGAAGCCCCTTACATTCTTCTCGTTAAATTGTGTTTTAAAATAACAACTCCTTGGAGTGTGTGTGAGAGAGGGAGACAGGGAGAGAGAGAGAGAAAAAGCGGACCTGGGACATGATCAGACAAGCAAAGGACTAACTGAAATTTCATGAGAGAGAGGGGAAAGAAACTAAGGAGGTTTCCAGGTGAAAACATTTTTTCCCTAATTCCAGGCAATGCTTGGGGGGGGGGAGGGTATTTCCAGGTTGTTTTCCTTAGTTTCAGGAATTTAAAAAGAAAGAAAAAGAAAAGAAAAAGTCCCTGCTGTGTAATGTTGAAGAGGAGTTGAGAAAAGAAATACCAAGTCAACCCAGGGCAACCTCACTCACACTGAGTGGCACGGACCAGCCCAGGTCTCAGCTTGCTCTGGATGTGCCTTGACTGGCATCCCACTTGAATTCTGAGGTCTTCAAGCATTTATTCCATTCAAGCCCTTTCCTTCCCGGATTTTGAGAAAGAATCTTCTGCTTTTATGCTCTAAGTTGACTAGGACATAGAGAACCCCCAAACATCAGGAAGTGATATCTAGAAGGAGGGATGCTCCTCACTTTCCAGGGCTGCAGAGGGGAGCTCATGCTCACCATGAGCTTTGCTCTCACACTGTGCACTCAAGGGCTAATATAATCGGAGAAATGAGGAAGTTAGAAAGGTAGCAAGGGAGAATGTCCCCTTTGTCAGATTAAAAGACATATTCATAAGAAGGAAAATGCATGCACTTTACAAGTTAAAGTTGAACAGAATGGATATGTTCCAGCCCCAAATTGCTTACTAGTATGATGGCTGGGGAAGGAGAAAAAAAAAAAAAAAAGATTAAGGCTGCAGTCCCAGCTGTCCAAAGTTCAATGAACTGAGTTAGACCAGGAGCTAAAAAGAGAAACACCAGTGCAAACATTATGGCCTCAAACCTTACTATTTGGAAGGGGGAAAAAATGAGACTATTTAAAGTAATCTGTTTTAAAATGTTAATTGGATAAACTAGGATCACTTGTAGAAAATAAAAACTTGAATAAATGACTTCTTAAATAAAAACCTTTTCTCTCTCCAAATGGATTCTATTTTTAACTAGTAAGGTTGTAAAAGCTTCCAAGTTATTTCATTTTATTACATTCTTAATCTCATGAGTTTCTACATATGCCAATGATTCTTTCAGTTCAGGAAAATCTTATTTCTAGATTTCAGCATAATTTAATTTCCTATGTAGTCCAAGGTAGCTTATAAATAATCACCTTTTTGCACATAATTATCTTGAAGTAATTAGACATTATCTTAACCCCATTTAGTTGCAAAACACATTTTACTACAATTCAAATAAGCAATTTAAATTTGATTTTTGAAAGTAAAACATTTAAACAAATTATTAATCTATTACATAATTTAAATAATTATATCTTTAAAAAGCATATTTCCTCTTGACATATTGAAGTATCACATTAAAATACATTATAGCTAAATGTTCTGCAATATTACTGCTAAATCAACAGAAGACCAATTGATCTTGAGGAAAGGTTAATTAATTTGGGCTACAGGTCTCCTACACTGGCCTGCATTGAGAGGAATTTGTATCGATCACAGAAGTTTTCTGCAAAGAAATGTAATAAGCATTTTCGTGGAATTGAGATCAATTATTTAAAGTGCCAAAACAACGAAGTTTTCCATTTCTATCACTCCAGGAATTCTTTACTGCCATGGCTTATTCAAATCTGTTAGACTCCTGAGTAAAATAATTTTTTTTAATACTTTCAGTGATATCAATCGGGTATCTAGCTTTCAGAGACTGAAAACAGAAGTTGAGAACTTTAATAGGATTTTCTTTGTTTAATCCCTCCTGCCATAATGATTCTCACCAGCTATTTTTACTGTGAGGGGATCTCGCGAAGGGACAATGGAAATAAAATTTTATCTTCGGTTTAAACACTGGTAGCTATCCTGTGGAAAACGCTGAGCCGCTTTCTACTTGGAAACACATTTAAGTTGTGGCGTTTCTGAACACAACCAGTGAGCTTTTCTTCATCCCTAAATTTATCAATTTAAAAAAATGTTTCGGGCCTGGGACAAGGTGAAGGTAACTTCTGAAGCTCCCCTCCTCAACACTATACTCACTCTCAAAACCTTTCACTTGTTTTCTAAAAGGCTAGTCAGTGGCTCGGAGGGCCTCCGGAGCTTTGCACAGGGGTCTAAAGGAAGGTTTTTCCCTTCTCGTTCCCTCCCTCCCCCTCGGGAGACCCCTCCCCCACCTCGGGCGAAATTCCTAAATAAAGCGAGTCCGGTGGACCGCGGCTGAGCGGTCAGCATCCCCTTTCCGGCCGTCTGCTGCAGGAGCGTCCGAGGTGTAGAAATCTGGAAGCTCCGGGACGAAAAGGGAGGTGGGAGGGGGTCGCGGGCAGGCGGCGCGCTCCGGGAGGGTCCCAGCACTCCCTCGGAACCACAGATGTTTTCCTCCTGGCCCTGGGGCTCCGCGTCCCAGCCCCGGGCGTTCCGGCATTTGTGTGTCCGGGTTTCCGAGGAAGGGATTACGCAGCGGGAGCAGCCGCGGCGACGCGGGCGTTGGGGCCGCAGGAGCGGTAACGAGGCGCCTGGCCTTCTTTGTTGACTTTTAGGTCTCGGGCTCAACAGAAGATTTATTCGCTAGGAGGAGAAAATGCCCAAACAATGAAGAACTAACTGCACTTGTCACCTCGAGATGCTTGCGGTCCTTCTCTCTGTCCTCCTTCCCCGGCAACCGGACGCGCCGGCGCCCAGCCCGCGCGCGTCCTAACACACCGGGCGCAGATGGCATCGCCCAAAGGTGGCCGAGGGTGCGGTTAGAAAATAGTCTGAGGCGATCCCCGCTCCCCGCGATCCACCGGGCTAGCTCCCCGGGCTAGCTCCCCAGGCGGGTCTCCAGAGTGGCCTCGGCCGTAAACCCGCCGCGCACCGTCCCCCGCGAACCTTGAAAAAGTCTCCGCCTAGTAAGAGACCAAAAACTGAGGCCGACTTAAGCCTGGTGGGTGAATGCAAGACACTTTATTGCTAAGATGTTAGAAAAAGGGAAGGGAACAAAGTAAGACGATTAGGTTCCGGGTAAGATTCCGAGGATCAAGCTCATGCCTTTATATTACTTTTGGAACTCGAATTTGCCAACGTTGCCCATTGTATAAATATAAATAACTATTGGGATTGAAAGCTTTTCCCTCTCTTTGAGACTTTAACGTCCTTCCGAGAGGCCTCTAAATTAAATTTTGAAATTACTCAAATCAATAGTTTCCATCTCCTCCTTTCATTAGCGGAAGTGAGAGCGAGGGGTTGGATTTCTGGATTTTTCTCAAGTGCTACATGGCACCCCTTCTCTCATCTGGGGAGGCAATTACTCGATAATTAAGGGACTCACACAGCTCTTTTTATCTTGTCCGCGGTAAGGAGTAGGCGATCAAAGTAAAGGCTGTCCAAGTTCAAGCCCTGGCTAGGATGGAGTTCATACACAAGGGCTCAGGCAGGCTAGCCTCTGCTTGGGCTAGTGTTGTTATTGTTGATGTCAATCCGACGAGGCTTACAAAGAAATAGGTGGACTGGAAAGTGAGCCTGCTATCAAAGGAGATTACTGATTTTGTGATCTCAAGCAACTGTAGAGGTGTGAAGTTGCATTTGAAAGCTTCTTAGAAGGCAAACAAATCATCAGTTTCTAAGTTCTCAGGAAAAAAAAAATTGAAAACAATATTTTTTTTAAAAATACCTTCACAAAATACAAAATACCCACAACCCTGAAACGTCCTGGTGGCACAAAGCTTCCCCTGCAGGAGTGAATTAACCCGGGCCTCCCTGGGCCTCCTCTAAAGCTGCCATGATGGTTAAATTTTGCCTCTCCTTTAGTAAAAAGATGGTTCTGGATCCTCTCTTGTAGACAACTTAATTTTATCAGCTACATCTGATATTTTATTCTCACTCAAATATTTTTCAGATAAAGGAAAGTGATACACTGGAGAAGGGGGGGAGGTAGTTAAATTAATAATATTTGAGTTCATTGTAGAAAGGCTCAAAGGAAGCACAGAAGACTTAAACTCTTGTCAAAAATTGAAGTAAACATTACAAGGAATAAAGAATCTTTCAAAAACTCAATTCTTAGGATATTAAATCAATTTATCTACCTTTTTATTTATCTACTTTTATTGAATCTCCTTAATTACTTTTCCCTAGCTACACGTTCATATAATAAAAATAGCAAAATTTTAAGATTCTTTTTCTTTTCATTTTTGTCATTTCTATTCAGTGCCGGGCTTTGAAAAATATCATATTCAGAATATCCATTTTAGATTTAATTAAGGAAAATAGCAGAATTTTTCTTTTTGTTAACATTTGATTTATTTAAAGTCCTTAGCTGCAAATGATCAAGAACATATTCCACAGCTTAAAATTTCTCATTTTCATTATTAAAATCAAAATATTTTGATTACAATCACACTGATAAAAATCAACATTTTATTTTGTAATTTTAACCATCATTTAAAGCAATTTCAGCTGTAAAGAAAAATAATAAACCATGCAATAAATTAACATTGAGAAAGCGAAGAAGAATAATAATGGAACCCGTCTGGCTATACTAACACCATGTCCAACTGTGAAAAGTGCATTAACACTGAATGAAACAAGCACACGATGGCAATAATTAAAATGGCCACAATCAATTGGATTTTGGAATCTTGGACCAAATTTTGAACTACAGCTCCCTATAACTTATCTCTCCTCCAACACTGTTATAGTATTTCCCCCCTTTTTTTTTCTGGAAAAAAAAATCCTTTAAATGATATAAATACAAAGAAGCTAATTTTACACATGTTATATGACCTCAGAATGACATGACCATGGCCCTCTGCAAAACAAGGAGTAGAGTTATTGACAAGGGCAGTTCTCAAGGAATTGATTCCCAGGGCTATGTGTGGTTGGAGAGGAGGGGAAGAGGGTGTCTTTGTAACTTCTTGGTCCGGCAACTCAAGAGCAGGTATATCACCTACCTATTACCTTTATATGTTATATAAATATATGGATGATGTCTACATATCTGAGCATGTGCATAAATAAGTTCATATATATGATAGATATGTATTTCATTTAGAGACATCTGCTATCTGAATGTATCTGAAATGCAAGCTGAAAAAAAGTGGCTCTAATCTGTTTATGTTTTGCTGTGCTGTGTAACAGCAGCACTGTCCTTCAATACTTTTAACAGTCCTGGTGTCTACTTGTTTCTTCACCCTTTCAGTTCTTATGGTTAAGAGTATTGCCATGGACCTGTAAACTGTGTGTGTCTGTGTGTGTGTGGTAGGGGGGAGGGGAATCAGGTGAGGAGAGGGTAAAAAGCACAAACAAATACTTTACAAGCTTGACCATCTTTCTTTTTTTTAAATAAATCCTGCACAGACTGGAACATGTCTGTGGGGGTGGGGGAGGGGAAGAGGGAAGAAAGGGAGGACAAGGAAACAGGAGGATTTATATATATATACACTCGTGGATCATTAAACTTTGCAGGACAACTTTTTTTGGTTTGAGGTTGGTTTTCTTTGTAATAATATACAGAAAGCGTTTTGAACAACAGTAACAAAGTAACAGTCTTTTGCACTAGGGGAAAGATTGTGCACACACACACAAAAAGGAAATAAAAATAGTTGGGATTTCATGAAGCTGCTGTCGGCTTGGTATGTGTGGTTTTGTTTGCTGTTGATTTCTCTCTCTCTCTCTCCTGCTACCAGCATGGCCATGCCAGACAGACCCCCGGTCCCAGGGAGCTAAGAAGTGTTTAGTACTGGTCTGGAATACACACCTTGGTAGTAGGCTGGTTCCAGGGCTGAGGGCTCAATGGGGCTCCTCGTGGCCACCGAGGCGCCGCCGAGGGGCAAGCTGGCGGGCAAAGCGCTGCCGTAGGGCGAGTACTGTAGTGCCTGCTCGTACGCCTTGAAGTCCAACTTGTGCTGCTGCTCCGAGGAGGACATGAGGTTGTTGATGGAGAAAGGATGATTGAAGGAGTAGTGAGGGTCCCCTTTCATGTGCAGCTGGGACTCGTGGGGTGCCAGGCCATGCGCCGGGTGGGAGGGGGGCACAGATACCAGCGCCCCAGGCCCAGAGCTGATCGGAGGAGCAGCCGAGGTGGCTGGAGTCTTCAACTCCGAGGCGCCCCCTGTCGCCGCCGCCCCGCCGTGGTCCAGAGTCTGGGGGCTGGCGGCGGGCCCGGGGGCCGGCGCGCCCTCTAGCTGGCCGGCCTTCCCGTGCACACCGCGATGCAGGGGCGAGTCGGCGCTGGGGTTGGCAGCGCTCGAGGGGTCCTTGCGGCTCTCTGGGCCACCCTTGGGGCCGCCGCCGCCGCTCCCGCCCCCGGGGCCCGGCTGCTTCTCGCACTTGAATCGCTTCTGGCGGCGCAAGTAACAGCCGTTCTCGAACATGTTGCCGGAGTCCGGGTGCAGCGTCCAGTAGGAACCCTTGCCTGGCTTGTCCGGGGAGCGGGCCACTTTGACAAAGCAGTCGTTGAAGGAGAGCGAGTGGCGGATGGAGTTCTGCCAGCGCTGCTGGTTCTGCCGGTAATAGGGGAAGAGGTCCATGATCCACTGATAGATCTCGCTCAGCGTGAGCATCTTGCTGGGCGCCTGCTGGATAGCCATGGTGATGAGAGAGATGTACGAGTAGGGCGGCTTGGCGTGAGGGTAGCTGCGCTTGAAAGTCTTGGCGTCGCCGCCGCCGCCGCCAGCGCGGCTGCGGCCCAGGTTGGACGGCGCGTACGCCATGGGGCTCATGCACGGGTTCATGGCTGCCGCGTAGGGCCCCAGGCCATTCATGGAGGCCGCCGGCTGCGCGCCCATAGCCCCCATGCCGCCCGGGCTCAGCGTCGTGCCCATGGCCGTCACGCCCGCCGTCATGCTATTCATGGCGCCCGCGGAGCCGCCGGGCATGCCAGCCACCGCCCCGGGGCTCAGCCCGGCTCCCAGGCCCGGGTTTGCGTAGGACATGTTGAACGAAGCCGGGGTCATGTTGCCGCTCGTGCTCATGGTGTTCATGGTCATGTAGGTGTTCATGGAATTCATGGTGCCCAGACCCGAGTTCATGTTGCTGACCGGGACGGAGGAGTAGGCCTGGAGCGGAGACAGCGTGAAGAGGCCCCGAAGGGCTGAGTTAGCAGTGGGCGCGCTGGCGGCTACTGGCCCCCCGGCAAATCCGAAAACGAGAAGAGGCCATTTCTGCAAAGTCTAAGATCCCCCAACCAGGGGCAAACCGGCGGGCGCCCTCCCCAGAGCCAGCAAAGAGATGTCGTGCACGGCAGGGGGGGAAATCCTAGCTCGGCAGGCATGAAAGACAAGAACTCACAGAAAATATGTCCCCAGGAAGATGTGTAATCGCCTTACACGCCAGGCTTAGGGGCCGGCTTCTGGGGCCCCTCCATCGCCTCTGTCCACGCCAGGCGGTATCCCACTTTCCACCCCAGATCGGGCCTCGGCAAAGCCGTCCTTTGGCTTGAAAGGAGTTAAAACTCCGAAAATAGAATTAATATCTCGGATCCTCGGCTTATTCACTCCACCTTAAGCGTGCGGTGGGTATGACAGTGCTTCCCCCCATGCTTCAGCCCCCACCCCTAGGCGGGCAACATCCCCAGATTTGCACCCATCTCGCCTAAGCCTGCCAGGCCTGGGCTGACCACGTAGCGGCCCGCGCTGTTCCGGGTGACTGTTAGTTAACCTCTCCCTGATAGAACAAATCATCCATGGCCACATGACCAAACATTTCCAAACAACTGGCTTTACTGTCTTAGCAGCTTTCACCAAATGGTGACTTTTTGTTGTTCATTGTATTTAGAAGTAGTGTTTTCCATCTACTTGTAGCAATTGTAATATTAAAAGGGAAAAACTCAGAAGGTGAGTAACTTTTGGAAAAAATAGATATATAATAGGAGAAAGAGTAGGGGAGGGTACATAATAATATCAATGCACAACCTACATTTAACATGACTATACAGCCATTCATAAACTTGCACTAATTTCATTATCTATTTCCAGGCCCCTAATGTTTGAAAATTTTGGTGACAAAATTTATAGAAATAATCACATTTTTTACATAGTCTGATATTTTGCCACTGATCATCTCAAAACCTGGCTTTTGAAACTATATGAATAGTATCAAATATTTAAAAATTCAAAAATCAAAGTCCACTTGCTTTCTCTTAGTGCTATTCTACTTCCCAATTCTAACCTGTAAAGAAGCTCTTTTCATAGGGAATTTAACTCACTAGTGAGCGGAGATGACTGTACCTGAATTAAATCTGAGGAAGTGTTCTGAGCTCCTTCTTAAATCATCAGTAGGGGAAAACTCTTATCAATGGCAATCTGAGAATGCACTAGGTATGTGAAAAATATAGAGTATAGAAATGTAAAAACTACTTATCTGTTAATATAATAAAAATAATAATATCCTTACATTTATTTTCATCTGAAAACATGACTTTATTTGAAAACATAAAATGTGAACAAACATTTAACTAGGCACACATTCTGCTATAGTATGCAAATAAACTCGGGATATATTTGTGAATATATACATATATAAATCTAAATAAATTAATTACCATGAAAATATTTCTTGATTTTATGTTTTTCTGTCCATGTCTAAAGTATATTTTACTTTTCCTCTTCCCAAGATTATCTAAGGCAGTTTCAATAAACGTTTTCAATAATGGTAAACTTTTAGAGGGTAATCGACAGTTATTTCCAAAGAAATACTTTTAGGAGTAGGAGATGGTCCTCCCCGTACCTGGTTTTCCTCGCAATCCCTCTGTGCACACTGTATTGATAAAATAAACCACACGAACGTGCCACCAAGGGGACAATGAAGAGAAACAGGTTCTCCGCCCGCCCGGAGTGCTGGAGGAAAAGTCAGCTCGCACTAGCGCCACCCAGCGGTTCTAAACAGGAAGAAGCACACCGCTCCCCAAACAGGGCTTTTGAAGAACTTTTACAAAATTTCGGAATCATTTCATTCTCAAGAGGCGCATTATTAGCGGCTGCGCGCTTTCATCGGAAGACATCTGAGAATTCAACTACGGAAGGAAGAAACTGCCCCGCAGGCCAATTCTAGCCTTTTCAGGCTTGCCTCAAACTCCTGCCAGCCAGCCAACCCGCGCGCGGCACCCGGGTCTGGGCTCTGGCTCCCGTTCTCCGCAAGCAAGAGGCAAGTGCGTCCCAGAGAGCGGGTGCTTTCGCAGCAAGTTTCCTAAAACCGTCTCGCCCGCTCTGAGCGCCGATCGCCGGAATCCCGTCCCCGGGCCGGGCTGAGGATCCGGCCCCCAGGCCCGTTTAGCCAAGGCCCGGCCGGGGCTAACCAGGGTGGGTAGGCACCGGCGGCACGGAGGAGGCGCCCTCGGTCCTCCCGCTGCCCGCCTCGCCAGGTTTCCCCCGTCCCGGCACGGGCTCCAGAAACGTCCCGCCTGCCGCCCGCCTCTCACCTCCTGTGTGTCCGCATAGTAGCTGTTCCAGTCGCTGCTCTCGTGCCCTTCCATCTTCACAGTCCCTAACATCCTGGAGCCACCCTGCTCGCTGCAACCATCCAGCCCTGTGCGAAGCGACTGGCAGCCGCGCGGCCCGGGGCGGGGGGCGGGGAGCCGAGCCGCTGCAGTCACCCGAGCGCCCGCGCCGGCCNAAGAGTTAACTGATGTGGTTCTGTAAAGATGAAAGGAATAAAGCATATAAAGTACTTTGTACATAGTATAACTTCAATGTATGATATCTAGTCTTGTTCTGTCTTTAACATTTTCTTTGGAGAAGGCACTGGCGACCCACTCCAGGACTCTAGCCTGGAAAATCCCATGGACGGAGGAGCCTGGCAGGCTGCAGTCCATGAGGTTGCGAAGAGTCGGACACGACTGAGCGACTTCCCTTTCACTTTCATGCATTGGAGAAGGAAATGGCAACTCACTCCAGTGTTCTTGCCTGGAGAATCCCAGGGATGGTGGAGCCTGGTGGGCTGCCGTCTATGGGGTTGCACAGAGTCGGACACGACTGAAGCGACTTAGTAGTAGTAGTAGTAGTAATATTTTCTTATACAGAAAATATAAGTATATTATATGTAATTATAAAAACAAATATATATTTTATATTATATAAAACATATATAAATATATATATTTCCACAGGATAGTTCAATCTTGCAGCCTTTTCACCTTGATGAGTATGACCTAGATCATTCAGAGAATCTAATCTATTGTTCGCTGACAAATGTAATCAAGGCATAAAGAGATACAAAATTGTTCCAGTGTTACAATAAAAATGCCAGAGCCCAAACGCGCAGGGACAAAGCCTAAGGAAAAGCAAACCAAAGAGGCAAGGAAAATCAGGCCACATATGAATGAGACAAGGCAAGGCAAAAGCTGCTTATAAAACTGGCAGACAATCTAGTTAAGGAGAGCAGGCTGGACTCAGGTCAAGTTCAGCAGCAGGTAGAGATGTTAGGCAACAATTTAGAGCCAGGAAATTAACAGAGACTGAAACACAGTAGCTGGTATTTGCTTCCTAAACTAGAACAAACATCTCTTTGGGGTCTGATTTCCAGGGAAGAAGGTGTAATATTCTCACCGAATTTCCATACTGCTTAGCAGAGTGACTGATCTGCATAGATCACTATTCAAATGAGATTGAACATATCTATGTATCTACACGGAGAAGGAAATGGCAACCCACCCAGTGTTCTTGCCTGGAGAATCCCAGGGACAGGGGAGCCTGGCGGGCTGCCGTCTATGGGGTTGCACAGAGTCGGACACAACTGAAGTGACTTAGCAGCATCAGCATGTATCTACACATATGCACACATACATATGCACATTCATGCACAAACTCGTGAGACATTTTTTCCCCATACATTGTAAATTTCTTCTGGAGTTAAATAGCGTAAGTGCCATTTCTTTCCACATGTGACTGCTTTTACTGAAACCACTCTTAGTGTTCCCTTCTGTAGCATCAGTGGTTGGAAAGTTGATAGTTTCTTTCATAGTTCTTGAAAGTTGGGTTTTGATGGTTTCTGAAATAACTGCACTAAAAAGTAGAGAATAGAAAAGTGTCAGTTCCTGCACTTGACTTTCATCACACTTCCAGTGGCTTTTCAAAAAGCTCCTGCATGGAGGCAGGAAAAATGCTTGAATAAACACCTAGCTATGCAGAGAGAAGGAACCATTATTACTATCAGTTCAAGTTCCTGCTTGTCCCAAGAGTGGTCTTCATTCACAGACCCTCCTTTGTTTAGCCACTTTCTTTCCAAAATAAATGGAATGGACATTCAATGTCCCTCTAATGAATAAACGTTATTATGTCCTCACAGTATGATTTTTTCAGACCTACTTTTAAACTTGCTTCTGAAAAGAAAATTCACTAATCGCTTAGATTATTAGTATTGTCATTAATAAGCATATGGTATGTCATTTAAAAAAAAAATAGGTCCTCTGGGAAAAGATTCCATTGAACTTAATGCCAGGGGTAACATTCACTGTTGCTGCTCAGTGAATTTAGAGTAATCACTGTAAGAGTGGTTATGAGACATTGGGGAGAAATATTACATTAAAAGTAACAAAGAGGTTTGGGGTGCACTCATTTGAAATCCACTTTTCTGCACAGAGTATTCTTTTACTATGATTCTAACTTCTGGGTGACATGTTTACTAATGCTTTTGTTTGTTTGTTTGTTTTTAAGTATTTTACATCATATGCAGTACAGTTTTGCATGAATCTCTGACACTTATCACAGTAATGAGTTGTTTTGGTCCCACTGCTAAAACAAATTGAAGCCAGGGCAATTTTTAAAAATGGAAGTAAAGCTTTTATTTTCCTAGTGAGACTTGCTGTGTAAACTTCTAGCATTACTGGGTCTTTGCTGTTTTTTAGTTGCAGTCTAATTTTAATTATCATTTTTCAAAGCATGTAAGTTAGTGACACTTCGATAAATATTATTTGAGTGCTTGTTATTTACTGATACTTTGGAGATATGGAAGAAACATCCAACTTCAAGAAGTACACATTCTTCATGGGGACAGATTGAAGATTTCAAACTTTATTTCCAATGGCATCACTAAAATTAATTCTCTGCTATTTGCTAATAACAAGATATCATCAGGAAAAAATGAGAAGACAAAGTCTACTTGTCCTTAAACTATGTGATTTCAGTACAATGTAGTCAAATCTTCCTATCAGATTATATTTTTTATTACTTTCAACCCTCTCCTGACTGCTGGGATGGAAAGTTTACAGGCCACAACTGTTCATTTTCTTTGCTGTTGTTCAGTTCCTAAGTCATGTCCTACTCTTTGTAGTCCCATGGACTGCAGCACACCAGGCTTCTCTGTCCTTCACTATCTCCCAGAATTTGCTCAAACCCATGTCCGTTGGGCTGGTGGTGCCATCCAATCATCTTATCCTCTTGTTGCCCGCTTCTCCTCCTATCCTCAATCTTTCCCAGCATCATGGTATTTTCCAATGAGTTGGATATTTGCATCAGGTGCCCAAGTATTAGAGCTTCAGCATCAACCCATGCAACGAATTTTTAAGGCTGATTTCCTTTAGGATTGATTGGTTTGATCTCCTTGCAGTTCAAGGGACTCTCAAGAGTCTTCTCCAGCATCAAAATTCAAAAACATCAATTTTTCAGTGCTCAGCCTTCTTTATGGATCTCACATTTTTTTAAGAGCCTAGAAACTGCATCCAAGGGCAGAGCTACTATAGCACCTGTTTTTCAGCTGGTATGTGTGATGAATTTGCGAAGTATTTTAATCCTTTTTCTGTCTTCTCAACAACTACTCTGTGAGGTATGACTCTCCAACTTAATAGATGAGGTAACTGAGTTTTAGAGCTGGAAAGTGAGGGCACAACACCTCGGTGCCGATGAGTAATGTACACAAGATCACAGGGCACAGCTATGTCTGACTCTGCTTCTCACCAGCTCCATGCTCTGTGGTCTTAACTACTTCATCTTCCTTCTTTAAAACTCTGCTAAAGTCTAAAATAATCAAGTATGTCGTGTATTTTGTTTGCAGTCTGTATTTTTGGCAATTTGGATGGAAAGAAATCTCTTTTCACTAAAGTGAATGGGACTGGACTTATAGAAAAAATACCATACACCTGGGAGGGTTTGAGATGGAAAGAAAAAGGAGTTAAGTAATTTCCTAGTAATGTTTAAGCCAAAAGTCTTCTGTTATCATCATTAATTATCAAGTGTGATTTCTTAAGTGAAAGTCTGTAGAAAAACTCCTCTACAGTGGAAAACATTATGCAAGCAACTGGAAAAAATACATTTTTTCCTCTTCAAATAAAAACAGCTAGAATAATCTTCATAATTTTCTAACCAAAATATATTGATCCCCTCCTCAGGCAAATTTGTATACTTAAATTTTATATTAATATATTTGTGTGTGTATACCTCACCAACTCAATGGATATGAGTTTGAGTAAACTCCGGGAGTTGGTGATGGACGGGGAGGCCTGGCATGCTGCAGTCCATGGGGTTGCAAAGAGTCAGACACGACTGAGCAACTGAACTGAATTGAACTGAACTGTGTGTATACTTATCAATTTAACACAAGAAGTATCAGATTTAGACATGGAAAAGTTAAAATATTGATGAGAAAAAAATTTTAAATTCTGCTAAATAGAGACAACCCGTGTTCTTGAATGTTCACATTGTGAAGATGAAAATTCCTTTAAATTTGGCTAGATTCAGTTTAATCCCTATCAAAATTTCTGCAGACGTCTTGAAGAAATTTACAAAATGAGCCACAAATTTACATGAAATTGCAGAAGACTAAGAATAGCCAAAACTATTTTTAGAAAGAGCAAAGTTGGGAAACTTTCACCTTCCAAATCAAAATTTATTCTAAAGTACAATTATGAAGACAACATGTTCCACTGGCATAAAATCAGATGAGTATAGCAATGAAATAGAACTGAGAGTCTACAAATAAATCCTTATATTTATGGTCACTGATTTCTGACAAAGGTGATAATTTATTTCATTCATGAGTAATGGGTAGCCTTTTTAACAAATAGTGGTTGAACAACTGAATACTGACGTGCAAAATAATGAACTTATGACATTATCTCACACCAAACACAAAAACTAACTCAAAACGGATTGTAGATTTGAATATAAGAACTTAGAATTGAGAATTTTAGAAGATAATATAGGATAAAAATCTGAGAACATGGTTTAGGCAAATTTTTTATATGATACAACAAGCATGATCTATAAGACATGAAATTAATAAATTAGGCCTCATACAGATAAAAACTTCTGCCATTTAAAAGGTACCAATAAGAAAATGAAAAGACAAGTCAGACTAGGAAGAAATATTTGCAAAAAATATTTATACAAGACTGTGTCCAAAACATTGGAGAAAGAAATGGCAGCCCACTCCAGTGTTATTGCCTGGAGAGTCCTGTGGACAGAGGAGCCTGGTNTTCAGGATTGAAAAAGGAAAAAGCCCCACTTTTGCCCCGTCGCTAGAAACTCGGCCGTCTGAGTCAGCCGAGCCAGGTGACGTTAGGCCGATCCCGGCTCCTGGCTAGCAGAGTGGAGACGCTGCCACGAAACCCGTACCTGCGGCTAAGAGCAGGTGAGTCACAACACCGTTTTATATCTTTATGACATAACTTTTTTTCCACCTCGATCCGCTCTACTCCCCCTGTCATCTGTAGCGATCATGAAGAGGAAGAAACTGAGAACAGATGTCTATGTGATAGGGCAGGCGGACCCGAGTCGGGCCGTCCTCCCTCTGCGCAGCTCCTCCTCCCGCCCCCCTTCCGCAGCCTCGGGGACTGAGCTGGAGGCGACCGTCTGGTTTCTGATAGGGAAAGGTCAGGGGGAGGGGACATCTCCCTAAATACGCGCCGGGAGAGGCTGGGCTCGGGCGCGGGAATGCATCTACTCGGCTAGAGAGGTGCCAGGCCGAAGCCAGCGGTGGTGACGGCGGTGCTAGGTCCCATCTCTGATCTGGAGTGGCCGGGCTGGGACTGGACATCCGTGGGAAGTGCTTCTTCAAGCAAAGCCTCTTGGCTTCTATGAGACTCTGGGTAGTGGCTTGCCCACAAGCCCTGGGGAGGATCAACTAAAGTGACTGGGTGGTAGGCAGTGAGTTGGTGAGAGGTTGTGCTATGGTGGTTGTGTGTTTCTGTGTGTGTGTGTGTGTGATCATGGATGTGCTGTACTTTCGGAGAACCACTAGGTTTAAGTAGCAATAAAAAATCTTTCTGAAAGGACTAAGAATCCACAAAATATTCTTGTTTGGCAAACTTTTAAACTGTTATTAATCTCATTTTNTTGTTCTTACAAACCTTTCTTCCTTGAAATCTGGCAAGAGAATCACATTAAGTCCTTGAACCAAACAAATCTCTTAAATCAGCAGGAGAGCATGAAAGGGTGAAGATGTGTAGTTAAGGAAATAAAAAAAGATAAAAGCATTGGATTCCAATTCCTTTAAGAAAAAAAAAGGAGGGGGAGGGTGGTGGTGGTGAGTAACGTCACATTGTAAGGAAAGGCTTGAGAGTGAAATTAAATCACCTGGAACTCAGCAGCCACTCGCCCTCCCCAACTGCAGCCTGTCCCTGGGACTGCAAGCCAGTCCCATCAATTTGTGTAAATGTATCTGCAAACGTGCGGGTCTGCACAAATTTCTCAGGGCGACAGTCAGAAACATTCTTTTGTGCAAGGTTCCCATCAACAGCAGGACCTTAGTCCCATTTGTAAAGTACACGGATGCATAGGCTCCTCAGCCGGACTGGAGAGGTGGGGGTACTTTCAGTGCTAATGAGCTTCCTTGTTCCTTCCCGCGGTGATTCGCCAACGCCCTCTTGGCTCTTCCACCACATCCAGCATGACTAGGGTGTTTTTTATGGGTAGTAACAACTTAGCAATAACTTTTATGTTGCACAAAAAGCCGGAGCTTTTTTTTTCCCCCGGAGCTTTAAGGGGAAAACAAACCAAAAAGACTGTAACCGTAAAGGGAGTCAATTAAAAAAAAAATTCTTCCTTTCAGCCCACATCTCAAACCCACTNTAGCAATAACTTTTATGTTGCACAAAAAGCCGGAGCTTTTTTTTTCCCCCGGAGCTTTAAGGGGAAAACAAACCAAAAAGACTGTAACCGTAAAGGGAGTCAATTAAAAAAAAAATTCTTCCTTTCAGCCCACATCTCAAACCCACTTTATCTTACAAAAAATTCAGCTTGGTGGTCGGGGGTGGGGGGTGGGGAACACCCATTTTTCAAAGCGGATGGCCAAAGTGAAGTTTCTTCAGGGCTTTTCCAAAGCTCAAGATCGGTGGTCAAGAGTGGGCTCTGCCAGTTTTATAACCTTGATCCAGCTCGGGGACCCGGTCCGCAGCCCGAGGAATTCCCGCGATCACAGCGCCTCCTGTAGTGGAAAGGGAACGCGGAATCCTGCCGCAGGCGCCCTCAGCCAGCACTAGCAGGCGAGACTGGAACCTCGCACGCCTCCCTCAGCCAGAGATTTTTGGTTCCTAGAACCGACTGCCCGAGGCCAAGAAGAGGGAAAGGCGGCAGCTCGGTGAGCTTCTAGCCTCTCTCCATCTCGGTCGCGGTGTTCCAAGACACCTAACAAATTTAGAAGGTGAAGTTCTAGTGTACCCTGCTGCCAGTCGGTCATTTCCCTGAGATGTAAAAGCGAATCATCAGTGCCCTGTTGGGTCTTTGGTTTGGAAAATTAACGACCAACAAAACTGCCGTTTCTAGGTTGCTGACCAGCAACCAGGTAACGAGCCCGGCGGCTGCAGCCTGCTCATTCCCAACCTTTTCTCCCTAATAGGCCCTGCCTTTACGTGGTGCAGAAAGATGGCTGCGCTTTCCAGGCAGCTGGACCTGTCTTCTGTGTCGGGGAGGTGGGGTCGCGGGGGGACTCGAGGTAAGGGAACCCCGAGGGCAGCCACGTGGCGGCTCCTGGGGCGTCCCGGGGTCAAGTGGCCTGTGCCAGGGCGAACAGAGCGCGCCTGGAGTGGCCTGGGTAGCGGGGTGGGCAGGCTCCTTGGATGGAGGCAGTCCGGGCAGTCGCGATGGCAGGTGCAGGGGTACCTTCCGGTGAACAAGGACGGAGGAAGGGGCCCCGCCCTTCCCGGAAGCTGCGCCCTCTACCCTCTTGGGGTCCGCTCTCCTCTCAGTCGGGCCCTGGGGGCCGGTGGCGTCTGGCCCACCCACCGAACTTAGCCACCTTCGCTCCGCTCTCCCAGCATTACCTGGCTAGGAGCCCCTTCCGCAGATCTCCACTCGGTCAGGGAGAAGTCGAGGGTGACGACTGGAAGCAAAGGCCGGGGGCTCGCGCCTCGGGCCCAGCTGGCTGCCTGTGGCGGCACCAGGTCCTACCAGTTAAGCGGGACCGTTTAGACGCGTGGCAGAGAGCAGGGCCCGGGGCGGCGGGGTCTAAAAATGTGTCCCCTTTCCCCGCCAGCCCTCCCCTCCCCGACAAGCCTCGGCCAGATCTCGCCCGCGGCCGCGGGCCCAGGGTGCACGCTCGCTGCAGGGTGATCCGAGCTCCGCCACAGGCTCCCACCCGCCCCCCAGATAAGAAGCTTCGATCCTCCACGTCCCGGGAGAATCAGACGCCGAGAAACTAAGACCTGTCGCCTTGCACGCGGTTCACAGTTTCCTGGGACCGGGCCCCGGGTCAGTTTAGGACCGAGGAAGGCTTGGGACGCTGGAAGCAACTGTCTGCTCCTGCGTGTGCCTGGCCCTCGAGGACAGAGGTGTGTGCGGGAGCTGGGGAAGGGCCGGCGCCGCGAGAGGGCGGACCCCAGCGCCGGCCTCGGCCTCCCGCCCGCCGCCGCCGCCGCCGCCGCCGAGACGCGGCCTTCGAGTCCCGCCGCCGCCCAGGCCAGGGTGCGCAGAGGGGCAGAAGAGCAGCACCGAGCTCCTTGCTCCTCCGCTGCCTCTCTCTTCTTTCCTTTCTCCCTCTGCCCTTGCTCAGTCGTGTCCGACTCTTTGTGACCCCGTGGACTGTAGCCCGCCGGGCTCCTCTGTCCATGGGACTCTCCAGGCAAGAATACTGGAGTGGATTGCCATTCCCTTCTCCAGGGGATCTTCCCAACCCAGGGATCCAACCCAGGTCCCCCACATTGCAGGCGGATTCTTTACCGACTGAGCCACCAGAGAAGCCCTTGCTTCTATCATTACATCAATTTAAGAAATTAATTCACTGGGCGTTTGACCCTCAGTAGGTAGGGGCCACGGGACCGCCTTAACCCGCTTTGTCGGTTCCCTGCAGGGAAGTCTACGTTTGCAGGCAGGTATTTGTGTATGTGGATCCACAGACATGCACATCTAGGGCTTTCACTTTACTGAAAAAAAATTTTAATGTAACATTTTAATCCCGGTTCTTCATCCCTGGGTGTGTCCCTTCCCCTATAGCTCCTTGAGCCGCTGCCGAGTTTCTGAGCGACCCGGGTCGGGGGCCAGGCTCGCCCACAGCCGGATGTCGGACCCGGAGCCGGAGCTGCTCCCTACCCGGCCTCCGCCCGCGGGCGACAAAACCGTCTCTCTGGCCGTGAGTGAGCAGCGCCTTGCCAAAATCAACTCTCATTTTCATGTATTGAAATGAGAAAGGTTGGGAAGGGCGACCTGCCCTCCTGGGCCATCACTAGCCTTGGGAGATAGGAGTCAGAAGCCCGTCGGTCCTCGCAGGGCCTCTCTCCTTGGAGGGTCGCGCACAAAATGCGACACCCCTCCCCACCCCCCGCCGATCCAGGCCAGGTCCCCGAGGCCGTCGCGTGTCTCCAGGCAGCTGTTTGCCCGAGTCACCCGACAGCTTTATTCACGCCAGCTGGAGAAAGTGGCCCAGTCCCTAAAGTCTTTCCTCACCCCTGCACGCTCCTGGAGTGGCTGAGGCCCTACTGTGTTTGAGGCGGGGAGAAAGCTTTCAGATCCCAATCTTTTCCTCCTATGCTGCTCCAGATGTGCAACTGGGAGATTGGAGGCGTAGGCGTTGGCATTGTCAGAACCGCCGCCATTGCTCCAAATGGCAGAAGCTCAGGCTAGTGGGAAGCAGTGATGGAAACAAAGGGTTGGGGTTGCTCGCTTAGACCTCAGTCCTTCCCTAATTGTTAAGGAGTGTTTAACTTCTCAGTCCCTGAATTCCCCCTTCCCCATCCACCGGTCTCCCCCAAACGCCACCACAGGTACACCCAGGACTTTCTCACGGCCCTTCAGCCTGAGCTGGTGGCTTAACTTGAGCTATTCAAATATGATTACCCTCAAATTTACATAGTTCTATTTAACAGATGCTTTTGTAACAATTATATAAATCATATCTTACACATGGGTGTGAAAGGGTAAAAATGTGTTATAGCCAGGCTTTCCCCATTGTACTGGCTTCCTGATCTCTCTCCTAATTTTAAAATTGTGCTTTTGGATTGGCGTGGCATGGCTAGAGGGAGGTTATGTTCATTATTTAAAATTCGATTGGAGGACACTGTTGAGTGGTTGCTTTGGGGGTTTCCAGCAAGCTTTTCCCAGCAAGCTAGGGAAAGCTTTGTTTTAAAATAGTGCATCTGTTTGAAGCTGTTTCATTTTTCTTGTCCTAAGGGTCACAGAGTAAAAGCAGTACTTAGCTCACATGCAGTGAGTTTTCTTGTAAAGAGAAACACTTGGAAGAGGGCTCCTTGGCAGCATTCCCTTTTGCTAGGATACAGCAAAATCTGCAGGCTCTTTCACCACTTTCTGAATGCTGCCATCGTGGTTGTCTGTCGTAAATGGATCAAAGTAAGGAAATGCAGCGGCCAACCCTGGGCATTATCTGTGGGGCCAAGTCCAGTGCAGCCTCCCTGGGTCTTGAGGAATTTGCAGACTTCCCCAACTAACTGAGGTCCATTTCTGTTGCTGTTGTTTAGTCATTAAGTCATGTCCAACTCTTTTGCCATCCCATGGGCTGTAGCCCACCAGGCTCCTCTGTCCATGGGATTTTTAAGGCAAGAATACAGGAGTGGGTTTCCATTTCCTTCTCTGGGGGATCTTAGGTCCACACCTTGCTCTAAGGTCCTGCCAGGTTTTTATCCCTCCTCAACGGCAAATTCCATTTGTGTCTTGTCATTTTTTTTCCCTCTCCCCCACTGGACTAGAAGCTCTCTGAGGGTGCAGACTACAGTGGTCTCCACTGCTGCAGCAGAGCCTGGAGGTTAGTAGACTTCAATAAAGATTTGTTGACTCATCATTGAACTAACTGCTCCAATCCAGAGACTGGCCAGGTTGGTGTCAGTCGGGAAAAGATGCTGGTCCAAGTGAGAGGATTTCAGGGACTTGTCTCAGTTCAATGGGCTTGAGAAATGAATGGACAGTACGATGAACAGATATTTTTAGCATAATGGCTAGGGCCTCAGAACCCTGAGATCCCTGGATTTTCAGACCCGCTAGGCTTGGTTCTTCCCATGTACGTGATGCTTAATTTTAACCTAAATCACCGTGGTGACATGATCAAATGGGAAATGCCCCCACCTCGCCTGTACCCGGCCTTTGGCAGAATCAGGGGCCGCCGTTGTTCATCTAGGACCCTCAACGTGTGACCCGAGGCAAATGTTTTCACTTTCCCCCGCTGTGAAAATGTGGCCAACCGCACCTTTCAACAAAGATATCGATTAAAAGTTGAAGAACCCCATCTACTTTCCATTAAGCAAAATGTTTCACTCCAATCTGTAAAGGAAACTTCCGCGTTTAAATAATATGTTTAAATTGGCCAAGGGATGAAGCCGATCCCACGCGGTGAGAAGGAAAAGCGCTGTTAGTCCCGGATTGTGCCCAGCGCTAGGCGCGCGGCGTTTCCGCCCCGGGACTCCGGGGGGCGCCTGCAGGGGCGGGGCGCGACCGGGACGCGTGGCGCAGCAAGTCCCCGAAGTGACCCTCCCGGATACCAGACGCTCAGCGCACCACGGAGGTGGCAGCGCGCTCAAAGTTTTCAAGGCTTTTACCTTCATTGTCTTCCTGTCTTTAGGATCTAAAGCGTTTTATTCCACGCTCCTTCCCAGTGTGATGTAATCATTTTCTTAAAGGACCACCGAACCTCTCTGAACCTGCCATGTTGTTGTTACAAGGTTATTAACTGGAGACCCCGCGGGTCAGCTTCTCCTCCTGAAGTTTTATTTAACATGAAAGCCTGTGTGGGAGTCCTTGAGAGAGGAAGCACATCCTCCTCCCTGTCCTCTGGGATGCAGTCACTCGGGAACCAGGCAGCATCTGGTGTCCTTGATGTCCCAGTCCCTGAGAGCTGCTCTAAGGCTCCGTAGCAACCCCCTCCAGCACCCCGCCCCCCACGCCCCTCCCAGGAGCTGAGGGGCAAACTCGCTGCTTTCAGACCTCTTTTTCTTCCCGGGACAGCTCCCTACCTGGACCCCTGTCCTGCGGCTCTGGAGAAGAACTTGGCACTGGATTGAACCCGACCCACCTTGGAGGCTTAGGCTTCTAACAGATCTGGTATCGGTTTGTTTTCTTTCCAATGCTTTCCACTCTCCTCACCCCACTATCCTCCTTCTACGAAAATACCTTCCACTGTGAATCTGCTAGTCTTTGACCTCCTTGTGACCCTCCCCTCAACCCACCCGGCAAAAGAAGTGGTTTCAATAAATAAAGCACAGTGCTTGCCTTGAAGGTCAGTTTACACCAGGACAGAAACTTCTAAAACTCCTGCAGGTGCTGGAATGGGAATAAACCTGTCCCAAGAGATGGAAGAGGAAGGAAGTCTGGACTAGGAGAAGACATCAGGGCATGTAGACAGGGATTCCTACAGGGTGGTGGGGTGTGGTCAGGAGTTTGGCACTCTCCAACCCACCTTCAATTTGCTGGGGAGCCCAGATGGATACTTTGGGCCTCAGTTTCCCCTGAGTCTGGAGTGGCTGGTGCAGGCCTAATGACCCCACCAAGGGGAACCAGGATCTGTGTGGACTTAAGAAGGAAACCGTTTATAGGGAAGCCTCTTCTCTGCAAGTTGAGAAGACTCTGGGATAACAGGTAGCACAAAGATTTTCCTCCAGTTTGCTCAAATTTTGTGATCTATGTTTCTTAGCAAATTTGGGGCAAAAGTCTTTCTTTCTTTCTTTTTTTTCCCCCATTTTCCAGCATCTCCAAAGACAACAAGCAGCGGGAGGAAAAGTAGAGCTTGTGTTTCAGTTTCCAAGACCGGGCAAAGCCTTCTCAGCAGCAGAAGCAGTGCTCTGCACACGCCCCTGTGCACGGCTGGCACCTCTGAGGCTGGGGGTCTCTGAGTCTTAGGAATCTCTCATTACACAAGCTCCAACCTGGCTTGTTCTTGCAGTTGACAAGGACTATAGGGTTTATGTTTAAGATCACGGGTTTGGAATCAGATTCCAATCTGTACTCTGTAGGAGACTTGCTTTCTCTGAGCCTCCATGTTTTCAACTATAAAATGGGCACATTAGTACCTATCTCACACTAAGTGAGTGCAGAGTGTAAGTACAATAAAAGGTAGCAACAGTCAAGAGCCTTTACAGAAATCTGGGAACCTGGGTGACGCTGGCTGCTGTGGACCGGCCATCTGGGCACCCTCGGCCCTCCCTTTTTACCAGTCTTTTGGAAGTGGTCACCAGCCAGGCTCCCGGAAATCACAGTGTCTCCAGAATACAAATAGCAGGGAGAAGGGAGTCCCCACTTGATGATGCTGAGCCCCCAGCCACACCTAAGCGTCCATGGAGACACTGCCTGTAATCCCCTCCCAGTCTTCCCCACCTGCAGGGCACTCTCTGTGGAGCAAAGAAACGTGCTTCCTGAAAATGTCCGGTGGCTGGATCAGCTACACCTTTAGGACCTTTAAGGGAGAGGAGGCTCAAGGGGTGAAGGGGTGAGAGATCCCTGTGCCTCCCTCCCTGGAGGACTCGGCAAACCCCACTGAAAGTCACTCAGGCTCAGCCGTGTCCGACCCTTTGACCCGCCAGGCTCCTCTAACCATGAGATTCTCCCAGGCAAGAGCACTGAAGTGGGTAGCCATTCCCTTCTCCAGGGGATCTTCCTGACCCAGGGATCAAACCATAGTCTCCCACATTGCGGGCAGGTTCTTTACCATCTGAGCCACCAGGGAAGTAGGTCCAGCTCCAGGAGCTTCTCTTTGCTTACCCTCTTCTATTGCCCCACTTCACTCCCCACCACCTCCAACGGGGCACAGGCACACTCGGGGGACCTGCGCCATCGCAGCACTGGCTATGGTGACCTCAGGCAAGACTGTGGGGCCTGGATCCAGGAAGCATTCACTGGGAGAGGTGAAGGAAATGAGTTGGGGCTTCTGGGAGGCTATTCCCCACCCTCAGCACTAGAACTTGCAGAGCGAGGAGGTGAGAAAGCAGGACCCTGGATTCACCCAAACATTTTTTTCTTTCTCCCTGGGATTCCCCTATTTCCCGTGTCCTGTCATGGACAGAGTCAGAACAAGCCACTTAGGACTCATTTGGAGAAGTATCACTGAAGACGTTTTCTAAAATCCTCAAAACCTGAGACAGTACGAGTGTAAGGAAACTTTAGGTCCTGTCTTTTAGAATTATTCGATAAAGATTCCCTTTAAAAAATAGTTTCTATCTGAGAGTCCAAGTCCATCAGAAATGAAGCAAGCATGCTGGACTTAAGTTTGACCCTTCAACTACTGAAGACCCTAAATGATACTTTGCATATACTTTGCATGTGTAGGAAAGCTTAGTGGGGGACAGGGGCTTAATCAAGACAAATAGTAAAGACCAAGCCACAAGAGGATTTTGCCCCATATACAGAGATCCAACTGATGGGGTAAAAATTAACAAGTTGATTATCACCTCCCACTAAAGAGGCTTGGAAGAGCTAGCGTCTGGGGGTGAATTCCTGAATCTCTTGCATAACGACCCACATATTTCAGACAGGGCTTGGATGGGCTAAGGCAACTCTAGTAAGATTTTGAAATCTGCTTCACTTAGTAACCAGAACCAGGGGATTAAAATAAAATATTTCCTTTGCTGGAGGACAGACAAACAACACACCTTCAAAGCTTATTAATTTTCCTTGGGTTGGTATTGGGGAGTTGCCTTCGGGGGAGGTGGGCTGGTACACAGAAGTCTCAGGCAGCAATGAATCTCTAGCTAAATGCAGCTTCTGTTTTTACAGCTTACTTAGGGAGAATTGTTAGTTTTTCTAAGCATAAACCGAGCATTGGTTCTCTAAGCTCAGTGTTTAGGCTACAAAGCACATCCAACAGTCTTATATGCCTTTAGAAGAAAAAAAAATGGCTCTGACTCCAAACGTAGCAAAATCTCTAGTGCATTACCATGCTTGGAGAACATCTAAGCAAAGCCTTTGGAAGTGTAAAGTGTAACTGGAATGTCAAATACCAGCCACCACCTCCAAGGAAAATAAATCCTTCATTCTCAACCAGGTACACCTGCTTTGGACAAGGCTTATTAGTGTTATTTGTGTCTTTTCAAGTGGATAGTTTTACTCACAGACTTTTCTTTCTACTCAATGCTTGCTATTTTTACCTTACCTTAAAAATCCTGAGATCAGGCCTGGCACCAGACTTCTGAGACATCCCACGGAAGGATGGTCGCTGGCTTCCCAGGGTCCATTCCTGAACTCAATAAGCTCAGGTGTTAGCGTCAAATCAGAGTTTGGGGTCTGGAGAGAAGCCTGGCATATGTTAATTAGGTCAGCAAGGTGGGAGGGGGGAAATGGGTGAGCAGGTTGGGGGTGAGCAATGCCACGGAGGATCCTAAGGTGGGGGAAGTGTCTCAGTTCATTAGTTTGTGTGGATTAAAGCAGTACAGTAGTAGTAGACTTTGCTTGTTCTTCTCTGTTATTCTTCTGAGCTTCCTCCTCTGGTCCTCTGCCCCAGAGACCAATCTCTATGAGTCGCATTGATCCATTTTCCTTGCCTTGGGGCTTCCAGTTGGATTTGGCCAATGTAGGGATAATGATGCCGGCAAGGAAAGCAGAATAGAGCAACAGGAGTACTTCTGCATCAGTGTGGCTTTGTCCTTAACTGCCTCCGTGGCCATAGTTCCTATCAGGCAACCCCTCTCTCCAGTCTCAGCTCTCACCAGGCTCTGCTCACACCTTTTAATCCCTTTCCGCCTTCAGATCAAGGGTGATAATAGCTCTGAGCTGTTGCTACACCTTGAATGTTAGTTCCCTTTAATCTGCCTGCACCCTGTAAACAGCTCTCTCCATTCTCTCTGTGTTACCTCTCCATCACACCACCTTTTGAGCATGCTGTCTGTCTCAGGTGGGAATCTAACTGATAAGAAGGGGAATGGAAGTCAAATACAGTGTCTTTAACTTTTCCAGTGTGGTCCTCATACTGTACTCATCGAAAGGCTGTACCCTTTCCTCATCATGGGTGGAGTGCAGCTGCGATGCTTTCAGGGTTTCGGTGGTGGTTGCTTCCTGCAAGCAAGGCTGCAGGGTGGTGAACTCTGAGTATATTTGTTCTATATTCCATATTAATTTGCTAATTTGAATTTGATATCATTGTGAAAGTAATTGATGTTAAAACCAAGTACTGATATTATTCGAGTGTTTTTTTTTTNGAGGACAACAGAGGATGAGATGGCTTGATGGCATCACTGACTTCATGGACATGAGTTGGGGTGAACTCCGGGAGTTGGTGATGGACAGGGAGTCCTGGCGTGCTGCAATTCATGGGGTCACAAAGAGCTGGACACGACTGAGTTACTGAACTGAAAGTAAACAATATGCCATTGAGGCATACATGGGTTGTCCTGCTCTGGGCCCCAACAAAGATCTAGTTGAGGAGGATTTTTATTGAAGTAGATTGTCTTGGTCCAATTCAAAAATTATATATTCCTTTGATAGCCTGTCCATTATAGTAATGGAAGAAGAAGAGCAGAGTGAAAATAGATAAACTTGGAGGAGCCAATAATTAAGTTTTGTAAATAAGATCAGATACTGATTCGAAGAGCTGACTCATTTGAAATGACTCTGATGCTGGGACACATTAAGGACAGGAGGATAAGGGGCAACAGAGGACGAGATGGTTGGATGGCATCACTGACTCAATGGACATGAGTTTGGGTAAACTCCAGGAGATGGTGATGGACAGGCAGGCCTGGTGTGCTGTGGTTCATGGGGTCACAAATAGTCGGACACAACTGAGTGACTGAACTGAACTGGACTGATTATATGTAACAATTATTTTTAATTTAAATCACATACTTATTTTTTATACTTCTTACATCTTTAAAAATAGTGACTCAAATACAATTATATATTTCAAAATCAATTCAAACGATAGCTTTACATTATTTGGGTACTTTTTCCTCAATATTTAAAAACAAAACCAATCCTTCCATTTCTTCCACCCTTCATCCTCATCCTCTGGCAGCCATCAACCTGTTTTCTGTGTCTGTGAGCTTGTTTTTTGTTATATATATATATATATATATATATAATACATATATATACATTTTTAGTTTCCACATATAAAAGAAATCAAATGGTATTTGTCTTTCTCTGACTTTTTTCACTTAGCATAATGCCCTCAAAATTCACCAGTGGTATTATTGCAGATAGAAAAATGTCATTTTTATTTTTGAATAATATTCCACTAGGTATGCATATACATACAGCACTAATTTATCCATCCATCAATGGACACTTAGGTTGTTTTCATATCTTGGTTATTACAAATAATGCTGTAATGAATATGAGGGTGCTCATTCAATTTATTCCATTTTTAAACTTTCATTTGTTTAGAAATCATATAGTATATATAAACCTCACAATATTGATCAAATCAAGGCTATCTCTTTTTCAGATGCAAAGTATGATATTATTCCCCAGTATCATGGTATTAATGCATTCTGTGTAAGTTGAAAGTGAAAACATTTCATGAAATATTAAAAGTAATTCTATAACAATTTTAGGGCATTAACAGTATTCAAAACTTAACTTTTACATTGAAAATGTATATAAGATAAATATGTTTATAATATAGTAAGAGCTTTGCGTAAACACCTCTTGTTGCCAAAGCATTACAAGACACATTATAATTCTGATGTACTAATTTTCAGCAAGAAAAGCTGGATTTTAAAGATTTATAAATGACTAAATTACTTTACCAGCTAAGTCTAATTAATATACAGTTGTGCACATTTTAACTCTTCCCTGTTCAAACTAATGACTCGTTTACTTAACTAGAGTTGACTTACAAAGTGAGACAAGGAAAGTTTTTCATGCCTTGGCTATTCTGAGAAGAGTAGCTTCAAATGCCACAATGAGCTAATCCTTCTACCAAATACAGTAGACGTTCTGTATCCATAGGTGTAAAACCAACAGCTCAAGGGCTAAGTGTATTCATTGTGTTATGTCATTTTACATAAGGAACTTGAGCGTTCTCAATATTTGGTATTTTCAGGGAATGCTGGGATTAATTATCCCAGCATTAATTATCCCACATGGATACCAACAGATGACTGCTTAGATGTGCACCTCATTTAATAGCTTTTCCCTTTACTGAAATTTACAGATATCATGGTTTTGTTTGTTTTTACAAATGGAAGGTGTGTGGCAACCCTGTTTTGAGTAGTCTATTGGTGCCATTTTTCAACAAAATTTCTGTCTATCACATTTTAGTAATTTTCATATTATTTAACACTTTTCACTATTATTATATATGCTTGGTAATCTGATGAGTGAGTTTTGATGTTACCATTACAAAAAGATTATGACTCATAAAGGCTCAGATAATGGTTAACAATTTTTAGCAATAAAATATCTTTTAAATTAAGTAATATACATTGTTTTTTTCAGACATAATGCTACTGCACACTCAATAGACCTGAACATATAAACATAACTTTTATATCCACTGGGAAACCGAAAAAGAACTCATGTGGCTGATTTTATTGTGATACCTGTATTATTGTGGTGGTCTAGAATTGAGCCTACAGTATCTCCAAGCTATCCCTCTATATACAGAACCATTCTCAAAAAGGCTGAATGCTGGACAATTCCTTTAATCTGGGTGTGAGTCAGGTTGGTGATTTCAATATGTTGGGAAAGGACAGGCAAATCAGGAGAAGAAATGCTGTAACAACATATTGACTGACATATGAAATTAATATAGTGTTTTAGTAACCACAGAGAGATTCTTAATATTGTATATGCCTTATTACAAATGCTTTTGTAATTTCAAATGCACAAAGCAATTACTGGGGGCTTGTCAACACTAAGCTGAATTTTTAAATTATTTTGCAAATCCATAAATTTGTGGATTATTGAAAATTATCACTATAAACAGAAAATGAAGATCACAGCTTTGTAATGAAGATCATACACACACACACACACACACACACACACACACACACACACACACACATTTTCCCCTCAGAAAATTCAAGAAATGACGGAATAAGAAAAGCTTCTTTCATGAAATACACATTATTTTGGCATCAACGCTTCAGTAATTCCTGATGTTTCTCCTGACAATAACTCAGATTGTTGCAATGAAGACTGTATGTTTGATTATTTGGATACCTGTCATGCATAACTGGAGGGCGGCTGTAAAAAACAGGATTAATCAAAGTAGGATTATAATTTTCTGCAACACCTGTTTCGACCAGCTGCCTCTGATTGTAGATTCTATTCCTCTAGTCCTCCCAAATTACACAATAAAGCAATTTAGAAATCAGTGGAGAGTCCAGTGTCACTGTGCCAGAATGGAAGTCAAACATTAGAGCAGAAGAACCTCTGAGATACCTGATTTAATTTGTTTAGACTATTCCAGAAAGAGAAGAGAAAGCAGATGAGATAATATAGGAGAATATATCCTTAAAAAGCTTTTGTTTAAAAATTTTTATACCATTTGCTTATTTTTTTTGTTTCTCATTTAATTCAGTTTAAGTAACTTTGATCACTTGTGAAATACGAGGAGGATGTAAAAGTGAAATATATGACACAATTTCCATACTGAAGAAGCTTGCAGTAGTAATGCTAGGGGTACAGTAGTTTAATAGATGTATCAAATGTTCAAGTTCACATGTACCTAGAAACATCAGAAGAAAACAATGAGTGATGAAAATAAGTAAGATTTCTTAGGTAAAGAGCACATTGTTTGTGTTTTGGGTCCACTGCAAAGGATGCAGTGTCATAAGGAGCAACTCTTTGGTTCTTGATGTATGGCATAAATAAGAGTTCATTGTCACAAATAATTTAAAGTATATAAAATTATAATTTCTGGAATATATATATGATCTAAGATAAATAATTCATATTTTATATATGTGTATGTAAAAAGAGAGAGACATGTATATACAAGAGGCAGAAGAAATTTTCATATGTTTTAATTTTAAAACTTTTTATCTATACTCATTTAAGAAGCTTTTAAATGTCATAATGTTAAAATGTCAAACTTCAGTTTATCTTATTTACTAGTTTGAGTTTCATTGCTTAATTTAATTTGGAAGTAAACAAATATTCTCAGGTGCCTAAACCTACTTTTCTTTTGTTTGAAGTGAATTACATTCATATTCTTCCCTATACTTTGAAATATAGACTAATATAATTAAGACTCTTAATGTGATAAAAATGCTAATTATCCAGTTAACAAAAACAATGATTGGCAAAGAAATAAATATATTCAGCCACTGAGGTAAGAAGGTTTACTTTAGCTTATTAGATTAGTATGCAGCATGGCTTCTACTATAAAACTTTCTTTTTTAGCCTCAAAGGATGAAAATGAAGAACTGTCCTAAGTATAAACACATTGAGTATTCTTTTTTTTAAATATAAATTTATTTTAATTGGAGGTTAATTACTTTACAATACTGTATTGGTTTTGCCATACATCAATATGAATCCGCCACAAGTATACACGTGTTCCAGTCACAAGTACTGTGGACTGTGAATTTAGTTGTGGAAGTGAAATCATAGGGTTTCCATTGAAAATACAATTTAGAATAAAATTCAGAAAACTCAATTTTCAGCTCTTTTAAAAATTAAATGAATGATATGATTTTAGTTATATACATTTTCTAGTTTGCTTTTAATGTGAATAGTTTGGACTCCATATAAATTGGGCTTCCCTGATGGCTCAGATGGTACAGCATCTGCCTGCAATGCAGGAGACCAGGGTTCAGTCCCTGGGTCAGGAAGATCCCCTGGAGAAGGAAATGGCAATCCACTCCAGCTTTCTTGCCTGGAAAATTTCATGGTTGGAGGAGTTTAATAGGTTACAGTACATGGTCTCACAAAGAGTCGGACACGACCGAGTGACTCAACTTTCACTTTTTACTTCCCTATAAATTTATAAAAACTTTTATAAATTATTTAGAAATATCAGTACAAGTAAGAATATAACTAAGACTAACTTTCCTCAAGTGGGAGTCAGTAACATAATGTTTGCACCTGTTTAGGCAGTGTATATACAGTCTGACAGACAGATTCGCCCAGTCTTGCCTGACTCTCTGCGACCCCTAGACTGTAGCCTGCCAGACTCTTCTGGCCATGGGACTCTATAGGCAAGAACACTGGATTAGGTTGCCATTCCCTTTGCCAGGAGATCTCTCCCGTCCTGGGATTAAACCTGGGTCTCCCACATTTCAGGCAGATTCTTTACCGTCTGAGCCACCACGGAAGCCCAGTTTATACTCTAGCTGTCAATTATATAACTGTTGTAGGGAAAATCCTTTATAATGAAAATGAAACTGCACCCAAAGTTGTAAAACCTCTATTCTTGGCTTTTACCTTGATATTCATTCAGGTGAATGCCTTTCATGTACAACGCACTTAGGGCAATTTGCCCCTGCATATGTGTGTATTAACTCCGGTTTCTACACGTTAAAAAAAAAAAAAAAAAAAGGATTGGATTTGAATTATTTTGAAGTTCCATGTATTGTATAATGGTGAACTCAATAAATTGTAATTTTTGAAATCTTGTTGACAAATTGAATCACAATAATGTACTATCTAGATATACCTTGTAAAAACACTTATCCTCTATTCAGGGATTCATGAAAAAAAGATTGTTAAATGAGTTTCCAGGGAGATATATAAAGGAAATGAAATGTAGAATATTATGTGTGTTTGTATGTATATATATGAACATATAGCTTGAAACACATCATTTCCCTGAGATATATTTTTTCTACCTATATATTTATCATATATTGCCTGTACCCATTATGTTTGGTCTGCTAAATACAAATGAAAAAGCACCTCAGGGGCTCAATATGTAGACTTCAAAACAGGAGGAACTCAACTGTGATGGACCCCTCTATTAGCGCTTTCCTAAATTCTTAGAAAGAGAGTTACTCCAAAATTTCTCTGCTTTTAGATATCTTACCAAAATACATTCTCACTTCTTCACACTCTCAGCAAATCACTTTTTTTTTTTTTCTGGTTTCAGTGAAAATTAAGATCTGTAAGGCAAAACACTGATAAAAGGAATCAAAGAGGACACTAATAGATGGAGAAATATACCCTGTTCATGGATTGGAAGAATCAATATAGTGAAAATGAGTATACTATCCAAAACAATCTACAGATTCAATGCAATCCCTATCAAGCTACCTGCGGTATTTTTCACAGAACTAGAACNGCAAGAACACTGGAGTGGCTTGCCATTTCCACTACTAGCTCAAGGTAAATCCTTAATCTCTTTGGACATTAGTACCTTATCTATGAAATGAAGCTAATAGTATCTGGCTCATGGATCTCATTATCTGAATACTTACATACTATTTTTGATTATCAAAAGTATTATGAACAGTATTTATTTACCACTTAAATTGTTTCCTGATCATATGATAGGCATATTTCAAGGTTACACTAATTTTTGAATTTTCCCAGCTCAGAAACGTGGCCTGTTTGCTTTCTTTGTGTGCAGCCTTCAGGATGGTACCAAGAACAATTAGTCATCTTCTAAGCTCTTGGTTATTTGCTTATTGTTTTAATTGGCACAGAAAAGTAATTTTCTTACTGTCTGAAGGGGTTACTCCCATGCTTAGAATGAAGCTGCCCTCATGAAGCACCCACAGAACAGTGAGATACGAGGAGGGTGGCCAGGGCCTTCTCTGTAGAATGCTTCTCATTTTGTGAGCATTCAGCAATGCTCAGTTTTTGAACTCATTATGTTAGGAGGTAAAGCAACAAACCTTCAAGGTAAGAGTATCATCTCCATTTTACAGATGAGGTTGCAGAAACCCTGAGAGGGAAGCAACTTGCCCAAGTGGCAAAGCTAGGCTTCCCCACCTGGCTTTGTACACCTCCAGAGCAGGAGCGTCCCTCAGGGAGGCCTCTCTGAGATGCCTGAGTGTATCCACCTCCTCAGCCCAGCTGCTCTAAGACCCAGCACCAGGGAATTGTATAGCTCCAGCAGCAGCAGCATTATTCTTGGAAGCATGAAACAACTGGAAAGCATGCTTCCCGCTTCCAGCATCTGGAGTCTCATGGAGGACTTCCAGAAGGTTTTATCTGCCACTTTCTCGATCTCACTTATTAGTTGCTTGGGTATTTGGAGAAAGACAGGTTGGTAGAGAGTTATTGCTGCTGTTCAGTTGTTAAGTAGAGTCCGACTGCTTTCGACCCCATGGACTGCAGCACACCAGGTTTCCTGTCCTTCACTATCTCCTGGAGTTTGCTCAAACTCATGTCCACTGAGTCGGTGATGCCATCCTACCATCTCATCCTCTGTCGACCCCTTCTCCTGCTGCCCTCAGTCTTTCCCAGAATCAGGGTCTTTTCCAGTGAGTCGGCTCTTCGCATCAGGTGGCCAAAGGATTAAGAGTTTCAGCTTCAGCATCAGTCCTTTCAGTGAATATTCAGGGTTGATTTTCTTGATAATTGACTGGGTTGATCTCACTGTAGTCCAACGGACTCTCAAGAGTCTTTTCCAGCACCACAGTTTGAAAGCATCAGTTCTACGGTGCTCAGCTTTCTTTATGGCCCAACTCTCATATCTGGACATGACTATTGGAGAAACCATAGCTTGGACTATATGGAGCTTTGTTGGCAAAGTGATATCTCTACTTTTTAAAATGCTATTTAGGTTTGTCATGGTCGAGAGTAGAGGAATAAAAAATAAACATTTTTAAGGGCCTGCTAAGTGCCAGATTGAGCAAAGCACTATCATCTCCATGGCTTCATTTAGTGGTTTTTCTTTTTGCCTTTTTAAACAATGATGACATAAACACAGGAAAATGAGCAAAACAGAGAATGGCTTTTCTAAAGAAAAAAACTCAAAAAGCCATCACCAATGTTAAAAACTAGAACAATGTTAGCACCTCATGATTCTTCACTGTCCATCCACTCACCATCACCTTCTTCTCTCCTGGGATGATTACTATCTTGACTCATGGTTGTTACTTTCTTGTGTTTATTTGTAGTATGTCTGCTGAGCCTGCATCCATAGCACTATAGTCTTTGCTGGCTTGGGTTTTAAACTTTATATGAATGGAATGGTATGGTATGTATTCTTTTGGGTATAGCTTCACAGTTCAACATAACATTAGTTAGAGATTTATGTCTATGTTTCCCACAGATCTTTATTTCTTTCAAGTATAGCATTGCATTTATGAATAAAAGTGAAGTTGCTCAGTCGTGTCTGACTCTGCAGCCCCATGTACTGTAGCTCACCAGGCTTCTCTGTCCATGGGATTCACTAGGCAAGAATACTGGAGTGGGTAGTCATGCCCTTCTCCAAGGGATCTTCCCAACTTAGGGATCGAATCTTTGTCTCCTGGTCTCCTGCACTGACAGGTGGATTCTTTACCAATGAGCCACCAGGGAAGCCCCTATGTAGTGTAGACATACAGCTTAAAAACCCTTGAAAAAAAGAAAAGAAAGCTTCAAGTTTTGTAGTCCAGTATTATTCATTAAACTGTAGAAATAACCAGAGTGTCAAGAAAGCAGGTGGGTTAAATCCAGTTCAGGAAGCTCTTTGGGACCTCTGGGGACACGCGGTCTCAAGTTTGTGCTCACACTCCAAGGCGGTCCTAAAGCTGGTTCCCCCAGGCAGAATCCGCGAGTGGGCGCCCGCAGGGCAGATGAATCTCATCCTTCAGGTCCAGGACCAAAGCGCGGGGGCGGGGGCGGAGACGGGTACCGGAGGGAGTAGCGCGTGGCTTGTTGCTAGGCGACGACGCGCTCGTGCGTTCTGACGGCCGGCGGTGCGAGGCCACCGGCCGCTGAGCCCCTGAAAGGCCGGTTGGAGACTGGGCCGCGGGGCCGGCGGCCAGCTTCTCCGTCACATGAGTAGGAGCAGAGGCCTCCCGGGAGGCAGGTGAGAGGAGGACGCGGACTGGGGCGTGGGGAACTTGGTCTGGGAGGCTGTGAGAGGAATGGCTGCGTTATTTCGGTGGAGCAGTTGTCACCTCTGTTCCGCCCCCTCTAATCTCCAGGAAAATGAGGGCGGAGAAGAGTTGAGGTTGGAGAAGGGATTGGGGCTGGGAGCACGAGTCAGGGAGGACCTGGGAGGAGTGAAAATCTAGTGGGAGGGAGTAATAGGTAGATTATGATGACCAATTGTGAGGGAAATAGGAAGAGCTAGGAAGGCAAAAAGCGGGGGTGGGGAAGAATCGGAGGGGTTAGGGGAAGGCTGAAAGGTCACAATAGAGGAATTTAACTTCCAGTTCCTTGACCTTTTCTGCTATCCCTTGACAGAGGCTGGTCGTTTGGGACAAACCTTACACGCCTCCTTTGGTGACCTTCCCCACTTAGGTCAGTGTGTCTAATTTCGGAATAGGGAGCTCTTACTGAGATTGACCCTACAATTCTTCAATAGGCAGCGGGACACTCTAGGATTACTTTGAGAATTATTCGGTACCGAAGGCCACAGATCCACAGTCAATCTACTGTGGACTACCACTGCAAGGATCCGAAGAAATTTAATAATTCTTTTTATTTTAAACATTCAAATGTACATTTAACACGTTTTTTCCTGTTTACAGCTTCATAGAGGTATAATTTGTATTCACTAAGATGTATGGAATGTATGATTTTTATAATGGTCAGATGTACAGTTTGATGAGTTTTGATAGCTGCGAACACTTTTCAAGCAATTACTGCAATCAAGATAATAGAACATTTTTCATATCTCTGCTGCCTTTGCTATCTAGCCCTGCACTCAACGTCTTGTACCACCTTCAACCACTGATCTGCTGTGTAATATCGTAGAAGCAGTTGCATTTTCTACTAGTTTATATAAGTGGAAGCATCCATTGTGTCTGAGTTCCTTTACTCAGCATAATGATTTGCCATGGCCTTTGTGGTGATTGAGATTCCCAGATGGCGCTGGTGGTAAAGAACCCACCTGCCAAGGCAGGAGTTGTTAAGAGTTGAGGGTTTGATCCCTGGGTGAGAAAGATCCCCTGGAGGCTGGAACGGCAACCCACTCCAGTGTTCTTGCCTGGAGAATTCCATGAATAGAGGAGTCCGCAGGCTACAGCCCACAGGGTTGCACAGAGTTGGACATAACTGAAGGGACTTAGCATGCAGGTCTTGTCTTCATTACTGCAGTAAATAGTAAGTTTTGAAACTGAGTAGTGTAAGTCTACCTTTTTCTTTTAAGAAATCAATTTAGCTATTTTAAAACATTTGAATTTGTGAATACAATTTCGAATAAGCTTGTGATTTCTAGAAAAAAAGTCTGCTGTAATTTTGATTGGGAAGGCATGAAATCTATAGATCTATTTGGGGAGAATTACCATTTTAACAATATTGTCTTGCAGTTATGAACATAGTCCCTAAATTTATGTTAATTAATTTCTCTTAGCAGTGTTTTGTAATTTTCAGTGTAGAGATTTTGGACATATTTTGTTAGATTAACTCCTAAGTACTTTATGTGTTTTTTCCCAATTGTTTGATGTTGGGATATAAAAGTGCTATTGAGTTTGTATATTAACCTGGTATTGTACAATCTAGATAATTCATTCATTAGTACTAGTACTAGTAATTGTTTTGTGGATTCCTTGAGATTTTTAACGTTGAAATCACATCTGCAAATAGGGACAGTTTTACTTTCTCCTTTTCAGTTTTTTAAAAAAATATTTATTGACTGATTTTGGCTGTGTTGTTTTACTTGTGGCATGCAGAATCTCTCCTGCCTCATTTGCGATCTTTTGCATGGATTCTGTAGTTGTGGCACTCATGCTCCAGAGGTGTGGCACACCAGCTCAGTAGTTGTAGCACACCAGCTTAGTCGCTCCGCTGGCACTGAGGGATCTTAGTTCCCCAACCAGGGATCAAACCTGCATCCCCTGCATTGCCAGGCAGATTCTTAGCCACTGGACCACCTGGGAGATCCCTCCTTTTCAGTTTTTATTCCTTTTCCCTGCCATGTTGCAATGGCAAGTACCTCCAATACAACGTTGAATAGATATAGTAAGAGTTGACGCATTTTTGCCTAGCTTTCAGTTTTAGAGGGAAAGCAAATATAAAATATTAGCTGCAAGTTTTTAAAAAAATTTCTCTGAATCAGATTGAGAATGTTCACTATGCTTTATAGCTTTCCTAGAGTTATTTATTTATTTTTATCACAAAAAGTGTTGAATTTTGTCATGTGATTTTCTATTATCTATTTAAATGATCATTTTTTTTTTCTCCTTTACTTTGTTAATGTTGTGAATTATATTGATTTTTAATGTTAAATCAGTTTTTCAACTCTAGGGTAAACTATATGATTAGGATATAGTATTCTTTTAAAAAATATATTTTTGAATTTATTGCTTTTTTATTTAAAATTTTTGCATCTGTGTTTATGAGGGATATTAATATGTAATTTTCATTTTTAAAAAGAATGTCTTTGTCAGGTTTGGTAGTAGGATTATATAAATCTCAAAAAATGAGTTCCTTCTTCTCTTTTCTGAAAATATTTGTGTAAGACTGATGTTATTTCTTTCATGAGTGGGGTTTGAGAGAACTATCTGGGCCTGGAAATTTCTTTGTGGTAAGATTTTTTATAAAAATATATTAATTCATATTTTCTTAACTATTCAGATTTTCTGTTTCTTTAATTTTGGTAAGTTGCAGTTTTCAGAGATTAACCCACTTCATCTTAATTATTGGATTTATTGGCATAAAGTTATCATATTTGCTTATCATCCTTTACTATCTTTAAGATCTGTTGTGTGAACATCCTTCTTTCATTCCTTTTATAGGTGATTTTGTTCTCTTGTTTTTGGACAGTCTAGTTAGGGGATTATAAAAATTTTATTGATTTTTTTTTAAGAACCAGCTCTTGGTTTTCTTAATTTTCTCAATTATTTTTCTGGCTTCTATTATTTGATTGATATATGTCTTTGTACTTATATTCTTCTGTTTACTCTGTGTATACTTTACTCCTCTTTTTCTAGATTCTTAAAGTAGAAACTTAGGTTATTGATTTTAGACCTATTTTTCTTCTTGATTTAAGCATTTAAACTGTACTTTTCCTTCTAATCAGTGCTTTAGCTGTGTCCCACACATTGATATACTATATTTTCACTATTACTTAGTCTAAAATGTTTCCTAAGATTCAATAATTTTTTGTATTGTTTTATTATTTATTAACTTTTTATTACACCTTTTTGTATTACTTTTAAAAAATGTGTCTTGCGGGAATTCTCTGGTCGTCCAATGGTTAGGACTCCACCTTTTCACTGGGGTGGCCTGGGTTCAGTCCCTGGTCAGGGAACTAAGATCCTGCAAGTCATACAGTGTGGCCACAAAAAAAAAAGTGTTTCTTTAGGAGTTACAATACTTTGACCACCTCATGCTAGGAAAGATTGAGGGCAAGAGGAGAAGGGGGCAACAGAGGATGAGATGGTTGGATGGCATCACTGACTCAATGGACATGAGTTTGAGCAAACTCCAGGAGATAGTGAAGAATAAGGAAGCCTAGCATGCAGCAGTTCATAGGGTCGCAAAGAGTCAGACATGTTTAGTGATTCAACAACAACAAGTAATTACAATATATACCCTTAATATTTCATGGTCTAGAGTTAATATTGAACTAGTTCACATAAAGTGCGAAATGTTAACAGCCAAAGTTCCCTGATTAGCTGCTCAGTGGTGTCTGACTCTTGGCGACCCCATGGACTGAAGCCCACCAGGCTCCTCTGTCCATGGAGTTCTCCAGGCAAGAATGCTGGGTAGGTAGCCATTCCCTTCTCCAAGGGATCTTCCCAATCCAGGAATTGAACCTGGGTCTCTTGCATTGCAGGCAGATTCTTTATGGTCTGAGCCTTGAGGGAAGCCCCACAGTTCCCTTACCCACCCCCATTCCAGTCTCTTTAGTGTTGTCATATGCATTACATCTATGTATACAAATACTCCACAAGACAGTGTTGTAATATGTATACAAAGATGGCTTGTTAAGTATACACAGATATCTGCCATTTCTGATCTTCTTCATTCATTCCTGAAGAATTTGATTTTCCACTGATAGAATTTTCCTTCAGTCTAAAGCTTTCTTTAGCATTTGTTACAGTTTTAGTCTGCTGGTGAGTTATTCTCTTAGTTTTCATGTATCTTAGCTGAGTCTTCATTTTGTTTTCATTTTTTTAAAGAATATACTTGCTAGATATCTAATTCTGGGTTGGCACTTTTTTTGTCTTTTAGCATGTTACGAATCTTGTTTCACTTTCCTGTGGTCTCAGGGGTATTTGGTGGGAAGTTCATGGTCATTTGAATTATTTCCCTTTAATTAATGTGTTGTTTTTCTGTTTCCCTCAGTATTTTATGTTTGTGTTTGGTTTCCAGCAGCTTACATGTAATTTTCTTTATCTAGCTTGGCATAATGAAAGCCTCTTTGTTATAAACTTTTTGAATCTATAAATTTATGTATTTTTTCAAATTTGGGATGTTTGCAGAGATCATTTCTTCAAATATTTTTCCACCCCATTCTCCTCCCTCCTTTTGGGCTAACAATAATCCATGTGTTAGAGCTTTTGATATTTTCTCACAAGGCTCTGAGGACTTTGTTTTCTCAAAACTTTTTTCTCTCTCTTTTAAATATTGGATAATTTCTGTTAATTTATCTTCTAGTTTACTGACTTTTTCTCTAATATCCCCACTCCACTAGTCAAATTTTTATTGACAAATATTTTTTCAGATATAAAATTTCTATTTCTTTCTCTTCTAAGATTTTGTCTTTTTATTCCTCTTTAACATATTTTCCTTTACTTCATTGAGTATAGTTATAATAGTTGCTATAAAGTCCTTGTTTAATAATTTCAACCTCTGGGTCATCTCTGGACTGGCATTAGTTAATTATCTTTGCCCTTGACATTGGGTCACATTTTCCTGGATCTTTTTATGCGAAGCATTTTCTTGTTATATCCTAGATACTGTGAATGTTTGTGTAAACTCTGGATTCTATTGTAGCTCTCTGAAGAAAGTTTATTTTTTCATTTTTTCAGTTCATTTTTCATTTTCATTTACATTTTTCACTTCATTTACTTTTCATTTAGAAAACATTTTAGATTAAATAATAGTGAAAATACAATATATCAGAATGTGTGGGATACAGCTAAAGCACTGATTAGAGGGAAAAGTACAGCTTAAATGCTTAAACCAAAAAAAAGAAATTCACCAGGTTAGACTCACTGTAAGGTCTATCTCATTCTCTGTGGTTGGATGTTAAGTTCAGCTAAATCTCAGTTCATCTCTTTAAGCCTTTGCTTCTATTTCCTATATGATTTTTAATCAGCACAATATGTTCTAGTAACTGTTACTGAGCTTTGAGTTTGTCCCACATGTGCATAGTTCAGAGGTCAGTCTAGACTTGTATGGGGTTTAGACACAGAATTGGGGGATTAACTTCTCTGATTCTCTTTCCTCTGGAATTTCTCTCTCACTCCACAGTGGTGGTTGTTGTCTGGACTCTTTTCTCTAATTCTTCTGGCCAGAAGTCTAGCAAGAAAAGATAAAACATGGAGAGGAAAAACAGGCAGAAAGAGCTTTTAGCTATTCTATTACCTTTTATGTATTTATGTATATATATATTTTGTATGTATGTATGAGTATTCACAAGGGGTATGGACATACTCTAGGTACTGGTTATAAAGAGTTAACTAAGTTAAGCTTTTATAGTTACTGAAATTTCTGTGAGCCTAACAATACTGGAGTGGGTAGACTTTCCCTTCTCCGGGGGATCTTCCCCACTCAGGAATCAAACCTGGATCTCCTCCATTGCAGGCAGATGCTTTACCAGCCAAGCTACTAGAGAAACCTCTGAATAATTTAGAAAAACATCTTTTTGGAGCTTGAAAACAGCGTTTCTCTATTTTCTCTATCATTTTTAACCAGCATGATATGTGTCAGTTATTATTATTGATATTACTAGGATTAAAGGTAGGAAAGCATGTATTATAGAAAGTGTGGCATAATAGAAAAAATTGCTATTATCCCATTTCTTAGCAAAATCATTAAAATATTTGTATATTTCCTTTTGGACTTTTTAATAAATTGTTATCAGTGGGCAGATAGATCTCATTTCTACCAGTGATATTTCAAAAGCCAATGTGATTTTCAGAATGCTTTTATGTTCCTTGCAATACTGAAGATTTTACTAGATGAGATAGGCCATCTTTGGACATTTCTTTTGGAACTTTGGTGCTGTATATTGTGAGTTGATGTTGGTGTGAAATTTAGGAACTGAATTGAGATATTTGCCTATGAACTCAACTTAAATCTTATCTTTAATTGGTCACTGTTCCCGCCGAGGTGCTGATATATAGGTGACTATTTGTAGGAGGTGGTCAAGGACAAGTAATTCCAATAACCAGCTGGAGCTTTGGCTTAGTTCCCCAGGTAATACTCTGCTGGACTAAGACTCCTTGCCCTGTGTGAAGTGTTCATGTGGCTTGGAACCAAGTCATCTGGTAGTGTGCTTTATTTATTTCTGCTTTAGAGTCTAGAGCAGAGTTCTGGATCTTCTGTTCTAACAGGAGGAACAACCAAACCTGCAATAACCAGAGAGCAACCTGTCTCAGAGTCTAGAGAATTCATGCAGGCAGCCCTCGCTGGGCCTTTAGCTCTTTTGGGCTGGGAGCTTACTTTTTATGTCGGATCAACTTTGTGGGAAAGGAGAGCAGACTGGCCCTTGGACTCTTTGACTACTTCACTGCTCAGGCATTGAGCATCCTGATAGAGGGGTAAGGAAAAGGCAGTTTTCAACACTTGGGAAGGAAGAGGAGGGTGAAATTACTGCTCATTCTGTCCCATTCAAAGTGTAGGGTAAACAGTCGACCTGGATTGTGAGCAGCAGGTGTGACACTGTATGTTAATTTTAATACTTCCTTCTTTTGGGACAGCGACATTATTTTTCCTTGACTATCTCCAAATCAGAACTAGTCTCTCTCTCTCTCTCTCTCTCTCTCTNCCCCCCCACCCACCACATACACCACCATTTCAAATACCTTCACCTGTTCCTGAATTTTAAAGCAGTTACCCCTAGAGACTCTGATGCTGGGAAAGACAGAGAGCAGGAGGAGAGGGGGATGACAGAGGATGAGATGGTTGGCTGGCATCACCGACTCAATGGACATGAGTTTGAGCAAACTCTGGAAGATAGTGTGAAAGACAGAGAAGCCTGGTGTGCTGCAGTCCAGGGGGTTTGTAAACAATTGGATGTGACTGAGCGATTGAACAACAACAGTAACCCCTAGAGAAAAGCCAAAAGCCTGATTGGTCCGTTTGCAAAGCAATCGTTCACAAGTGGCACTGAACTTCTGTCTGGCTGACTGACTCACACTGTCTAGTCAGCAGGAACGTCCAGGAGGAGATGCTCAGGCCACCAGGAAACACTCCTGGGTCAGCATGGTTCGCCGAGATCATGTTTGGAGGGGCTGATACTCAGTGGCTGATACTCAAAAATGAGAAGGGATTCATTTCAAGCAATGGATATTCATTTAAAAATTATTAGTCCCTGTAGGGTACACCTGAAAACAGGCAGAGGCCAGGAATGTACCCAGCCTCATTGATGTGGAGCCCAGAGCAAAGACCAGAGAAAACAGACATGATAGGGCCAGGGTAGGGAAAAGCCAGGAATGAAATAGAGCGGATGGCATTTGCCCTCTGACTCAGGCAAGCTGCCTCCCTGAAGGAAACCGGGGACCAAAGAGATGCCTGCAGCACAGCTGTTGCAAACAGCTTCTCATCAAGGCTGGTCCCCACGGCCTTGCAGAGACCACAGCACACATGCTGCTTCTCGCCAGCCAGGAAGAGGTTTAGAACACCATGCTATTGGTGAGTAAGGAATTAGAAGAGTTGGGTAGGAATGTGGACTCACAGCCTCTCTGCTGGCTGACCCTCAGGCCTCAGCCGGTCATGTAAGCTGTCGCTGTCTCAGTTCCCTCATCTATGAGAGGCTGGTCCACTCGTTCAACCCCTCATGCACACCAAGCATCACCCTGAGCCTTCAACCCTGTGTACTTTATGACCAGCAAGCCCTGCGGATTCCACCTCTTAGCATACGAGCATCTTTTCCATCCATGTGTCACACAGCAACCACTTTGCCTTTCTCCCTGAATTTAGCAAGTTCCCCAGGCAGCTCCCCCTTCTTCTAATCTATCGTCCACACACCTTCCGGAATGATTGTCCCAGCACACAGCCTTACTTTGCTTCTCTGCTGAAGCCCCTTTGATGGCTGCTGGTGGCTTCCTAGTCAGAGTCAGCCTCTTGACCAGATGTGAGTGATGCCCACCTGTCTGGTCACATCCCCAGTGTTTCCCGGGTGAACAACCTTCCAGGTTCCCACAGGATGGTCCTGTTTCAGTCATGCATCCTGGGAAACTTCCAGTCCCTGGCAAACCAGGACAATGGGATGGGTCTCGCTACCTGGCCTCTTCTCTGCAGCCCTCTGCTCCCCCAAGGCTCCCTCTGGGCCATCATTCCTCATATTCTGTGGTTTGAGAATGGTCTTCTTATCTCCTTCTATAAAATCCAGCCTACATCTCATCCTCCAGGATGGTGGGTCAGCACCCTCCCAAAGGGTCACTGCCAACCAGAAGCTCTGGAGACCTTTGTGACCTTGTCAGAAATGCACACCTATGAGCCCCACCTTAGACCTACTGACCCAGAAACTCTGGGGTGGCCCCGAGTGCTCTGGGCTTTGGCAAGCCCGCCAGGGATGCTGTTGTACCTGGAGGGTGAGAATCAGTTCCCCAGAAACTTTTCCTGAGCAGGGACCACTCCCCTGCTAGCTCATCAGCCCCTAGCCATGTCCACATCACCAAGAGCCTGGTGGTGTTTTGCCTGTTGACACTTGAGTGCAGTTATTGGCTGACAATCCACCACCTGTCCAGCAAGTTCTCTGAAGACAGCATTGGCACTTTCTGCTGCTCTCCAGGTAACATCGGTCTATCTTTGTAAATCCTTGGCAGTTTTATTAACTCTTTTATTAACAGAACAGACTTACTAAGTTCTGTTTTGTTCCCCAGGTCAAACCATGTTACAGAGAAGTGTGTGATCCCAGGGGAAAGGATGTGGGGAAATGACAAAGGCTCAGGTGTCCACATGTTGCCCGGAAGCATCTGTAAGAGTGAGTTTTGCCCTAATTCTCACTAAAAGCCACAGGTCTTGGTTCCCCTCATTTTGCCATAATGATAGACATTCTTTTTCTGATCAAAGGATCATCACTACTTTTCATAATATGTTACCCTTGAGCTCTAAGGCTATGCACTGAAGTTTTAGACATTAAAAAAAAAAACACCTCTGGGGAACTAAAATTTGATTTTGAATATTTTACAGCCTCTGAGCCTGCACTGTCTTTGTACACTTTTGGTCTCAATTAAAACCCCCGCCACATGCCTGCTATTAATAATGACAGCAATTTACTTCTGTTGAAATTGAAAGCCTTCAGGTCCCTTTGAAAAACCTAAATGCAATTCACATGGTTTACAGACATGTTTCAAAGATTTCTTCTCTTTTATAGCTTTTTTTCCTTTGTGTTTTTTGAAATAGACTTAATCTTCAAAGTCTGTGATTGCCATCGGGTGCCTGAAGACAGAGATCTGAGCACACACAGCTGCACACGCGTGTGAGTACATTTACATGGATGCCAGTATGTATATGCTGTGGTCAAATCGTTCTGCCATCCAGGACAACTTGTTATTGTTCATGTAAATGTGATTTAACTGATTTTTTTCCCTAGCATTTTTCCTTGACATTTTAAAAGTCAGTGAAACTATGGGAAAAAGAAAAAAAAAACTTTAAATGAAGAAACATAATTGTTTTCAGCAAGCCACATGTGACATTTCAGATGTCTGTTTTATACAACATTGTCTTGAAAGAGTAAGCATTTGGGAAGATTTCTTGAAATAAATCATTAGAAGGAAACCTAAAACAAATCATTAAGTTTCATCAAATACATGAGAAGAAGAGATGGGCTTTGGACACATCAAATGCGTGAGTTTTCATAGTCCAGTTCCATATCCTGAACACTGAAAAAAAGATTCTGATACAAAGAGATTACGCCCCTGCCCAAAAGAAGTGCACATGTTGACGAGTAGCTGGTGTGGGTGAGGGGAGATGTCTGGAAGCAATTGGGGCAAGACGTCCCCACCACTCAGTAGGAAGCAGACTCTGTACCAGGGCCCTTGGTTTCTGAAGGACTTGGAAAAGTTAGGGTCAAAATTAAATAGAAAGTTTTTTAAGTCAATAAGTAAGAAAATGCATTTTAAAATTATCTCCAAGCTATTAATGACAATGTCTGAGATTTTGCTTGGAATCTGCTTATGTGACCCATCTTCGTTGATCAATTTTGTTGAAATAGTTTATCTGTGCCATTTTGCTGAATAGACACACAAAAAACCCAAATACAATCATGCAGTTACCTACACTATAATTCATGCAGGAAATGTCTATATTTACAGTACATCAAATGAGCAATTTCACTTATTTATGTATTTGTTCATTACTGAAACAGTGGTGAGTTCATTATAGATGGTTGAATATTTTAGTAATTGTTCAGTAACACTGTAAATTACTGTATTATCTCGCATTTTGCTCACTACCTTTTAACTTAACTTTGTGCATAGACGTTGAACAGACCAGAAATTTCATGCCTCTCCAATTCAGCTATATTCAGTCACAATGTGAAGAGTATATTGATATGGGTGGTGACTAATGAAAAACTTGCTGGAAGTGACAATATGTTGATGGATCAAAAGTGAGCAGGTAAATAGACCAAAGACATACATACTGCTGTATCATTAGCCCCATGCTGCTGCTGCTGCTGCTAAGTCACTTCAGTCGTGTCCAACTCTTTGCGACCCCAGAGACAGCAGCCCACCAGGCTCCCCCATCCCTGGGATTCTCCAGGCAAGAACACNGTGATTTTGTTCTCTTGTTTTTGGACAGTCTAGTTAGGGGATTATAAAAATTTTATTGATTTTTTTTTTTAAGAACCAGCTCTTGGTTTTCTTAATTTTCTCAATTATTTTTCTGGCTTCTATTATTTGATTGATATATGTCTTTGTACTTATATTCTTCTGTTTACTCTGTGTATACTTTACTCCTCTTTTTCTAGATTCTTAAAGTAGAAACTTAGGTTATTGATTTTAGACCTATTTTTCTTCTTGATTTAAGCATTTAAACTGTACTTTTCCTTCTAATCAGTGCTTTAGCTGTGTCCCACACATTGATATACTGTATTTTCACTATTACTTAGTCTAAAATGTTTCCTAAGATTCAATAATTTTTTGTATTGTTTTATTATTTATTAACTTTTTATTACACCTTTTTGTATTACTTTTAAAAAATGTGTCTTGCGGGAATTCTCTGGTCGTCCAATGGTTAGGACTCCACCTTTTCACTGGGGTGGCCTGGGTTCAGTCCCTGGTCAGGGAACTAAGATCCTGCAAGTCATACAGTGTGGCCAAAAAAAAAAAAGTGTTTCTTTAGGAGTTACAATACTTTGACCACCTCATGCTAGGAAAGATTGAGGGCAAGAGGAGAAGGGGGCAACAGAGGATGAGATGGTTGGATGGCATCACTGACTCAATGGACATGAGTTTGAGCAAACTCCAGGAGATAGTGAAGAATAAGGAAGCCTAGCATGCAGCAGTTCATAGGGTCGCAAAGAGTCAGACATGTTTAGTGATTCAACAACAACAAGTAATTACAATATATACCCTTAATATTTCATGGTCTAGAGTTAATATTGAACTAGTTCACATAAAGTGCGAAATGTTAACAGCCAAAGTTCCCTGATTAGCTGCTCAGTGGTGTCTGACTCTTGGCGACCCCATGGACTGAAGCCCACCAGGCTCCTCTGTCCATGGAGTTCTCCAGGCAAGAATGCTGGGTAGGTAGCCATTCCCTTCTCCAAGGGATCTTCCCAATCCAGGAATTGAACCTGGGTCTCTTGCATTGCAGGCAGATTCTTTATGGTCTGAGCCTTGAGGGAAGCCCCACAGTTCCCTTACCCACCCCCATTCCAGTCTCTTTAGTGTTGTCATATGCATTACATCTATGTATACAAATACTCCACAAGACAGTGTTGTAATATGTATACAAAGATGGCTTGTTAAGTATACACAGATATCTGCCATTTCTGATCTTCTTCATTCATTCCTGAAGAATTTGATTTTCCACTGATAGAATTTTCCTTCAGTCTAAAGCTTTCTTTAGCATTTGTTACAGTTTTAGTCTGCTGGTGAGTTATTCTCTTAGTTTTCATGTATCTTAGCTGAGTCTTCATTTTGTTTTCATTTTTTTAAAGAATATACTTGCTAGATATCTAATTCTGGGTTGGCACTTTTTTTGTCTTTTAGCATGTTACGAATCTTGTTTCACTTTCCTGTGGTCTCAGGGGTATTTGGTGGGAAGTTCATGGTCATTTGAATTATTTCCCTTTAATTAATGTGTTGTTTTTCTGTTTCCCTCAGTATTTTATGTTTGTGTTTGGTTTCCAGCAGCTTACATGTAATTTTCTTTATCTAGCTTGGCATAATGAAAGCCTCTTTGTTATAAACTTTTTGAATCTATAAATTTATGTATTTTTTCAAATTTGGGATGTTTGCAGAGATCATTTCTTCAAATATTTTTCCACCCCATTCTCCTCCCTCCTTTTGGGCTAACAATAATCCATGTGTTAGAGCTTTTGATATTTTCTCACAAGGCTCTGAGGACTTTGTTTTCTCAAAACTTTTTTCTCTCTCTTTTAAATATTGGATAATTTCTGTTAATTTATCTTCTAGTTTACTGACTTTTTCTCTAATATCCCCACTCCACTAGTCAAATTTTTATTGACAAATATTTTTTCAGATATAAAATTTCTATTTCTTTCTCTTCTAAGATTTTGTCTTTTTATTCCTCTTTAACATATTTTCCTTTACTTCATTGAGTATAGTTATAATAGTTGCTATAAAGTCCTTGTTTAATAATTTCAACCTCTGGGTCATCTCTGGACTGGCATTAGTTAATTATCTTTGCCCTTGACATTGGGTCACATTTTCCTGGATCTTTTTATGCGAAGCATTTTCTTGTTATATCCTAGATACTGTGAATGTTTGTGTAAACTCTGGATTCTATTGTAGCTCTCTGAAGAAAGTTTATTTTTTCATTTTTTCAGTTCATTTTTCATTTTCATTTACATTTTTCACTTCATTTACTTTTCATTTAGAAAACATTTTAGATTAAATAATAGTGAAAATACAATATATCAGAATGTGTGGGATACAGCTAAAGCACTGATTAGAGGGAAAAGTACAGCTTAAATGCTTAAACCAAAAAAAAGAAATTCACCAGGTTAGACTCACTGTAAGGTCTATCTCATTCTCTGTGGTTGGATGTTAAGTTCAGCTAAATCTCAGTTCATCTCTTTAAGCCTTTGCTTCTATTTCCTATATGATTTTTAATCAGCACAATATGTTCTAGTAACTGTTACTGAGCTTTGAGTTTGTCCCACATGTGCATAGTTCAGAGGTCAGTCTAGACTTGTATGGGGTTTAGACACAGAATTGGGGGATTAACTTCTCTGATTCTCTTTCCTCTGGAATTTCTCTCTCACTCCACAGTGGTGGTTGTTGTCTGGACTCTTTTCTCTAATTCTTCTGGCCAGAAGTCTAGCAAGAAAAGATAAAACATGGAGAGGAAAAACAGGCAGAAAGAGCTTTTAGCTATTCTATTACCTTTTATGTATTTATGTATATATATATTTTGTATGTATGTATGAGTATTCACAAGGGGTATGGACATACTCTAGGTACTGGTTATAAAGAGTTAACTAAGTTAAGCTTTTATAGTTACTGAAATTTCTGTGAGCCTAACAATACTGGAGTGGGTAGACTTTCCCTTCTCCGGGGGATCTTCCCCACTCAGGAATCAAACCTGGATCTCCTCCATTGCAGGCAGATGCTTTACCAGCCAAGCTACTAGAGAAACCTCTGAATAATTTAGAAAAACATCTTTTTGGAGCTTGAAAACAGCGTTTCTCTATTTTCTCTATCATTTTTAACCAGCATGATATGTGTCAGTTATTATTATTGATATTACTAGGATTAAAGGTAGGAAAGCATGTATTATAGAAAGTGTGGCATAATAGAAAAAATTGCTATTATCCCATTTCTTAGCAAAATCATTAAAATATTTGTATATTTCCTTTTGGACTTTTTAATAAATTGTTATCAGTGGGCAGATAGATCTCATTTCTACCAGTGATATTTCAAAAGCCAATGTGATTTTCAGAATGCTTTTATGTTCCTTGCAATACTGAAGATTTTACTAGATGAGATAGGCCATCTTTGGACATTTCTTTTGGAACTTTGGTGCTGTATATTGTGAGTTGATGTTGGTGTGAAATTTAGGAACTGAATTGAGATATTTGCCTATGAACTCAACTTAAATCTTATCTTTAATTGGTCACTGTTCCCGCCGAGGTGCTGATATATAGGTGACTATTTGTAGGAGGTGGTCAAGGACAAGTAATTCCAATAACCAGCTGGAGCTTTGGCTTAGTTCCCCAGGTAATACTCTGCTGGACTAAGACTCCTTGCCCTGTGTGAAGTGTTCATGTGGCTTGGAACCAAGTCATCTGGTAGTGTGCTTTATTTATTTCTGCTTTAGAGTCTAGAGCAGAGTTCTGGATCTTCTGTTCTAACAGGAGGAACAACCAAACCTGCAATAACCAGAGAGCAACCTGTCTCAGAGTCTAGAGAATTCATGCAGGCAGCCCTCGCTGGGCCTTTAGCTCTTTTGGGCTGGGAGCTTACTTTTTATGTCGGACCAACTTTGTGGGAAAGGAGAGCAGACTGGCCCTTGGACTCTTTGACTACTTCACTGCTCAGGCATTGAGCATCCTGATAGAGGGGTAAGGAAAAGGCAGTTTTCAACACTTGGGAAGGAAGAGGAGGGTGAAATTACTGCTCATTCTGTCCCATTCAAAGTGTAGGGTAAACAGTCGACCTGGATTGTGAGCAGCAGGTGTGACACTGTATGTTAATTTTAATACTTCCTTCTTTTGGGACAGCGACATTATTTTTCCTTGACTATCTCCAAATCAGAACTAGTCTCTCTCTCTCTCTCTCTCTCTCTCTTTTTTTTAAAAATAAATTGCTAGCAAAAAAAGAGAACCTGTTGTTTTCCCATGTGATTGGATGTTTAAAAATCATTTTACATATTTTGTAGTGTTAAGGGATGGTTGGGGGCTATGAAAGCACTGGCTTTGATGGTCTGGTCCATTTGCATTGGGATACCACCCTCCTTGAAAACACAATAGAAGTTCCATTTCCCACTGTTTCATTTTTACATATAAAGAACAACTTTCCTATGCGGAACTCTAGGGAAGGTACTGAGAAATGTTAAACAATGACCACTTGTTAAACTTCAATAGCAAACCTAGGGCCTGAGAGAAGTTGGAAAGGAATACAAAGCAGGAACTAAGAAATAAAAGGGAAGTACAGTTGAGAGAGTCAAATCAGATTCCCATCAGGTACTAATGTCTTTCTGGTCTGTGTTCTGTTCCAGATACTACCTTTCAGTCTTTTGTAGGAAGAAGTGCAGATGGTGTCAGGATGGGCATATTACCACCTGTGCAAACAATAAACAGCCACAATACTGTGAGGGAGGTTATACAGAATTTTTTAAATAAGGAAAACTTCCTTAAGGGCTTTAGAAGTCATTTCTAATGTTCATATTCTATGGCTTGGAAAAGAGGCAACAGATTATTATTTTCATTTTTTAATAAGAAATCTTGTTACTGATAGGATTAAATTGTCCAAGGTGTTGTCAGTGGTGGAACTGGGTGGAGAAAGAAAGCCTACTGATTCTGAAATGAGAGCTCTGTCATATAGCAGGGTCTTGGATTTGAGAACCAGCAGTGGCAATTTTAGTGAAAAGCAATATGGCTATTTCTAGAGGCTAAATAGGATGTTTTCTTCATATAACCCATTCAGTTCAGTTCAGTTCAGTTGCTCAGTTGTGTCAGACTCTTTGCGACCCCATGGACTGCAGCATGCCAGGGAACCCTGTCCATCACCAACTCCCGGAGCTTGCTCAAACTCATGTCCATCACGTTGGTGATGCCATCCAACCCATCCAACCATCTCATCCTCTGTCGTCCCCTTCTCCCACTTCAGTCTTTCCTAGCATCAGGGTCTTTTCAAATGAGTCAGTTCTTCACATCAGGTGGCCAAAGTATTGGAGCTTCAGCTTCAGCATCAGTCCTTCCAATGAATACTCAGGATTTATTTCCTTTAGGATTGACTGGCTGGATCTCCTTGCAGTCCAAGGGACTCTTAAGAGTGTTCTCCAACACCACAGTTCAAAAGCATCAATTCTTTGGTGCTCAGCTTTCTTTATAGTCCAGCTCTCACATCCATACATGACCACTGGAAAAACCGTATCTTTGACTAGACGGACCTTTGTTGGTAAAGTAACGTCTCTGATTTCTAATATGCTGTCTAGGTTGGTCATAGCTTTTCTTCCAAGGAGCCAAGTGGCTTTTAATTTCATGGCTACAGCTCAAAAATCTGCAGTGATTTTTGAGCCCCCCAAATAAAGTCTCTAATCATTTCCATTGTTTCTCCATCTATTTCTCATGCAGTGATGGGACTGGATGCTATGATCTTAGTTTTCTGAAAGTTGAGTTTTAAGCCAACTTTTTCACTGTCCTCTTTCACTTTCATCAAGAGGCTCTTTAGTTCTTCTTTGCTTCCTGCCATAAGGGTGGTGTCATCTGTGTATCTGAGGTTATTGATATTCATTCTCCCACCAATCTTGATTCCAGCTTGTGCTTCATCCAGCCTGGCATTTCACATGTGTACTCTGCATACCAGTTAAATAAGCAGGGTGACAATATACAGCCTTGGCATACTCTCATATAGCCCAGACTGCATGATAAATGAAGAAATCTAATTGTAAAAATAACCTTTTTATGAGCTGATATAAAAGAAACAACCAAGAAATGTGGATACTTGGTAAGCAAAGAAATGCAAAGTAACATAAGAAAACGTTTCTTTCCATATTTGTCTTAAGTCCATTGTGAACAATGAAAAAGTGAAAGTGTTAGTCATGTCATACTTTTTGGAACGACGTGGACTATACCCAGCCAGGTTCCTTGTCCTTGGAATTCTCCAGGCAAGACTACTGGAATGGGTAACCATTTCCTTCTCCAGGGTGTCTTCCTAGTCTGAGGATTGAACCCAGGTCTCCTATATTGCAGGTGGATTCCTCACAGTCTAAGCCATCAGGGAAACCCATTATATTTTGGCATAAAATGAGATAAACCCCCTCACCTTCCCCCCAATAGTCACCCAATTGTCTCAGTACAATCTATTGAATGATTCTTCTTTTATCATCAATTTAATGCTGCCATTATAATATTACCCATATTATTCTTAATTATTTTGCTCGCTCAGTCTACATATTGATTCTATCAGCAGTGTTTCCATTTTAATTCTTACATCCATATGAGTTTTTAATTATCTTGTTGGACAACACTCCCTCATTTCTCTTTCCAAAACTGTGGCCAATCTATCCTGCTTATTACTTCAAATAAATCCAGAATTAGTTTTCAAATTTCAAAATATCATGTTTCAACTTCATTTATGATGGGATTAAACCAGTACAGTATTTTGGGAAGATCTGATAATATGAAAATATTTGGTCTTCTTACCAAGGAATACCAAAATCACTGCAGATGGTGATTGCAGCCGTGAAATTAAAAGATGGTTACTCCTTGGAAGGAAAGTTATGACCAACCTAGATAGCATATTCAAAAGCAGAGACATTATGGTTTTTCCAGTGGTCGTGTATGGATGTGAGAGTTGGACTGTGAAGAAAGCTGAGCGCTGAAGAATTGATGCTTTTGAACTGTGGTGTTGGAGAAGACTCTTGAGAGTCTTTTGGACTGCAAGGATCCAATCAGTCATTCTAAAGGAGATTGGTCCTAGGTGTTCTTTGGAAGGAATGATGCTAAAGCTGAAACTCCAGTACTTTGGCCACGTCATGCGAAGAGTTGACTCATTGGAAAAGACTCTGATGCTGGGAGGGATTGGGGGCAGGAGGAGAAGGGGATGACAGGGGATGAGATGGCTGGATGGCATCGGCGACTTGATGGATGTGAGTTTGAGTGAACTCCGGGAGTTGGTGATGGACACGGGGGCCTGGCGTGCTGCAATTCATGGGGCTGCAAAGAGTCGGACACGACTGAGCGACTGAACTGAACTGAACCAAGGAATATTAACTGCCTACTTAGTGGAGTCTTTCCTTTATGTCCTTCAGTTAAAATTAAAACATTTCATTCATGCAGTTTCAGCACATTCCTTATGTTTATTCCTAGACATTTACTCCTTCAAATAAATTATACATGGAATTTTGCCATCATGCTTTTGGTATAAAGGAAGATTTTTGGGGGGGGTATAAATTTTAAAAATTTAAATACTTTTCAGACCTCAATTATAATTCTAAATAGTTCTTTAGTGCTTAGATTTTCTATGTAAATAATCACATTTGCAAGTAATGATGGTATTCCTGAGGTATTTTTGCTTTATTATTTTATTTTCAAAGAACCTTGGCCTTGGGTTTTCTAAGAAATCAATTAGTTTCTTTAATTTATTATTTTCTGCTTTTATTTCATTATTTTACTCTTATTTCTTGACACTTTCCTCTCCTTGGCTTCTGTGGAAACTTCTCATTTTCCCAGCTCTGTGATTGCTCCCACTCTTCCCACCTCCCAACTGTGAGAGGACCAAAGAGTGTCATCAGCCCATCTGTATTTGTATTTCTTGTTATCCTGGCTTTCGGTAATGATCTCAGAGCTCTCAAGATCTGAAAACTCACCTGTAATCATAGATTCCTGGCTCTGCTGAATAGCATGCTTTTTTTTTAAATTGTAATAATATACTTGACATAAAATGTACCATCTTAAACCATTTTTAAGTGTAAAGTTCAGTGAATAGCAACAGCTTTATTACACCCTTGGTTATGACCCAGACTTTATCAAAGCGATTCAAAGTTGCGATTTTATTTATTCCCAGTCATTGGCCAGATCCTACCAGTTTTACCTTATAGAGTCTTTTCACTCTGCTCTGTTACCAAAACTAGGCCTTAGGCCTTACCTACTCTTACTTGCCCTCTCTCCCTTTCTCTTTCTCTCACCCCAAGCCCTAGATCCTATCAAGCCACTGTTCTGTTAAATGTTTTTGAATAGTTTCCAGTAGACCACAGAAAAAGTACAAACACCTGGCATTCAAGGCCTCCTGATCTCACTGCAGCCTAGCTTGTGGCTGATCACCTCTTTCCCTTCCTACACCTACTCTGTTTCCTGTCAGATTTAGAGGCAAGTGGGCTGGGTAAGAAATGGAGATGCCCCCGACCAGCTGGAGAAGGGAAAGGGAAATTGTCGTCCTGCCACAAGAGTAAGGGTTGGCCCTTGCATTGTCAGAGCCTTCATTTTATTTCCCCCCAGAGAAACTGCAAAATCTGCATTTTTATATGAAAATCTCTCAATTTAAAATTGTTGGCTCTGAATTAATATTTCTGAAAAGCTCAGAGAAATTGAACAGCATGCTTGCAAGTAGGATCCAGGCTACTGCTGACCTCTGATCTCTCTTCTTGGCAGGATTACTTTAGGTTTACTATGCCTCTGTGGAGCGTGGTCCCTCTTGCCTGGAAATGGGACACTACAGTATTTGTCAAGACAAATACTAAAATACACTCAATAGAAGTTTCAGGAAATCTTCACTGTAAAACTTTGCTAATTTAAAGGTTTTCATTGTTACTGTGAAAAGGCCAGTAGTTTAAAATGATATATTAAAAATGATAGAAGATCATTTTAGTAGTATCATGATGATTTAGTAGTAAATCCTTTAAATAGTAGATTTAAAATGATATGAATGAATGCTGCCCACTGGTGCCTCAGTTAAGCACCGTGAGCGTTCTACCATGAGAAGCTTTCTTGAACTGGAATTTTATTTATCAATAGAAGTTTTCATGTATGTGTGTATGTATATATATATACATTTATTATTATTTCACAGGACAAATCAGTCAAGATGTCCACGATTTCAAAGCACTTTGGACTGAAATACAAAGAAGAATCGTACATCTTTAAAGAGCTGGAGAAGGTTCGCAAGGAGACCAAAAAGGAATTTCTCCGAATCAAGGAAAAGTTGGCCGCCAAGCCAGCGGTGGATGAAATCCCCGTCTTTGGCCTCCGGGTCCCCAGCCCGGCCCGGCATGCGGCGAAGGGGAGCGCTTCCCGCGCCGGATCCCCCAAACCAGCAGGCTCCCCTCGGGTTAAAGGTCGTGCGACCCTCCCGCAGCCGGCGCCCCGAGGCGCCCCGCGGCCCCCGGGCCCGAGGGAGGTGGCCGCTCCCGGGAAGGGCCGGCCCTTCCGCCCCCAGGACTTCTACTTGCGGAGCTCCGCGTTCCTCCGGCACCGGCCCCAGAAGCCGCCGGTCATCGCGCCCGGGGCCGGCACGTCCAGACCCGTGGCCCTGATGCCGCCGCGCGTGCCCATGGGTAAGGCCAGGGCGCACCGGGGCTCCAGGAGCCCCCCGCCGGCGGACTCCAAGCCCGTGCTCGACCCGGCCCGGGGGCGCGTGGCCAGCCTGGAGCCGGCTCACCTCGCCGAGGTCGGCCAGGCCAGAGAGAGGATGTTCGACTCCCTTTCCAGCGACGAGGGAGACGCAGAGGCGGCCGGCCGGCGAAAGAGAGTGAGGATTAACACCCAATTCCTGCGCGAGGACTCGGGTGGCGAGTCGCGGGAAGCCCCCGGGTCCGCTTCCAGAGCCGACCGCGAGAGCATCCCGCAGAGCGACTCCCGGGAGGCCACCCCGCAGGCCCCGCAGCCAGTGCGTGCGACCCCCAAGTCCATCGAGGAGATCATCGCCTCGCTGCAGTCCGAGGCCCAGCTGGCCTCCGACCAGACCATCAAAGAGCTCATCCAGAGCGTCCTTGGACAGAACTACGACATTAAAATGGAAGTAGGTGATCCAGAACGGGGGGCATATTTCTTCTGGATGAATTTCATTTCAGGATTCAGACATAAAATCGTGCATATCGTGTGTTCTAAGCTAGACAAGCTCGAAAAGCTAGACAAAGTGCTCGGGTGTTAATCAGGGTTTTTGAATTTTCCTTGGAGGGAGTATATCCTTTTAGAAAAGTGAAAATAATGGAGAGGATATTTCAGAAACTGGTACAAAGAACATTAGTTCTTTGACCTGAGTAATACATCACTGGTAACCTTTCCTTTCAAAGTCTTTGTGATTATTTAGTATTGATTTGGTTGATGTTTTATCTGAAAGACGCGGTCTTTGGTACAGTTTGTTAACAGTGAATCTGTACCTTAAGAAGATCAATATATTACTAATAAGTTGTATTTATAAGAGATTTGGTCCATTTTCAGTGAAAATCATTCTCTTAAAATATGTTTAAAAAATTTACTTTCTAGGTCTTCTCAGTTATATGGACTATAAGTGATTATTTGTCCCAAGGGCAAGCCTATCAGGTGGATACCCTTAAGAGCCCTGTTTTACATAAGAGGCTTCCTAGCTTTAGTGAGTTTAAAAGGATTGCCTCCCAGTTCAGCAGCTAAGGCAGAACAGAGATGGGCATCCACCCCAGCCAGTCATACCCCAGAGAAGAGACTGGAATCATGCCAGGACTGCCTGTTTGTTGATTGTGATGTGAACCCAGAAGGGAGCAAAGCTAGATGGGGTCCTAGTTCATTATACAGACTTAGTTCTAAACAGGAACATTCAAAGTAGAAAAAAGAATAGGGGAGTCTGAGCCCCATACACACAGAGAGAGAGGGAGAGAGGGAAGGAGGAAAGGAAAGAGGTTTTTGTGTTTTTTTTTTTGAGAATGGTAATTAGAATGACACTTAGGAGGGAAGAAGATTCTATTACTCTTCTTGGCTGCAGCGCCAAACCTCTTGTTAGTACACAGAATCCCGCTGCCACATTATGTCTTCAAAATAGTTTCAGCCCAGAATATACTCTTGGCTGTGATTTAAGGAATGTGATCCTAAAGCCCATTAGGGAAACAAAAACGTGTAAGGACAAGAGTCCCCTGTGTCGTCTTTGACCTGATGTTTGTAGGCAGAATGGGACAAATGTTTTCAAGTAAGATCCACACCTCCCTATGGTTACTGAACAAGACCAGCCTGACTGTTCAGGCTGTTTCAAAATGAGTACTTCTAACTAAGTTTCCTGTGGATCTAACAGAGAAAGGAATCAAGGATACACACACTGGAGAGCCCAAACGGAGAGAACAAAGGCCTCATTGCCCGCCCCTGTGAGAAGGAACTCTGTAACATAATCAAGGCGTGTGACATGAAGAGGGGCCTATACTGGAAGTTGGCTCAAAGGTCCTATACCCTTGGGGAAAGTTACACTTTCAGAGCAAGGGCCCATAAAGAAAATGCATTTTGAAGGGTTCAAATAGAATAGAATATAAGAAGGGAGAGTATCAATGATGATCGGCCCCGGGACAGTGAATTCTGTTCTTTCTGGTATTCCATTTCTCTTGTGAAGCCTTTTCTGGTGCTTCAGTTACCAGAATTGCTCTATGTAGGAGAGTGGTTTGGAGGATTAGGGTCAGAAGCCAGCATCACTAGCCAGCCCCACATTGTAAGACTTTGTTGTTCAGTTGCTAAGTCATGTCCAACTCTTTGTGACCCCATGAAATGCAGCACGCCAGGCTTCCCTGTCTTCACCATCACCCAGAGCTTGCTCAAACTCATATCCATTGATTTGGTGATGCCATCCACTCATGTAATTCTCTGTGTCCCCTTCTCCTCCTGCCATCACTCTTTCCCACCACCGGGGTCTTTTCCAGTGAGTTGGCTCTTCGCATCAGGTGGCCAAAATATTGGAGCTTCAGGTTCAGCATCAGTCCTTCCAATGAATATTCAGGGTTGATTTCCTTTAGGATGGACTGGTTTGATCTCTTTGCAGTTCAAGGGAATCTCAAGACTTGGCCAGTTTCAAATGCCTTAGTCCCATCCCTGCCTTCCATTGTATTGATTTTTTGTATATCTAGTTTTTGTTCTTGCTTTTAAACTTTTGCCTCTGTGCCCCATCTCCCCTTCCCCCCAACAATTCAGAAGATGGAGTTTTGCATTACTTTGGCCTTAGAAGTTTTATTAGGGTGAGAAGAGAACAGTGGGGTATTTGTTGAAATGGTTGTGACAGGGTAGGTGAGGGATAGCAATGAAAATGCAAGTAAAAGTGGTGTCTAAATTATGATTCTAAAAATCCTTAAGATTATAATAAGGCCACTTGTTTTAAACTTTTGGAGTTTATATAAACAATGTTCTTTCCATAATAAGCAAAGGATATGGTTCTTCACTTTAGACATCTTAATTTGGAGCCAATCCCTTGAGGGAAAGTCAAAGGATAAGACAGTCTTGGCAAGATGTGCTATCTCTGTTTAGAGCTCGGGCAGGGCCCTTCCAGACCTAGCATTCAGAGTTCCACAAACAATTACATAGGCCAGAAGGTGCTCAGAATACCTGAAGATTAAACTCAGCTGTCAAATGTAGGTCAAACATCTAAACCAAGGTTTCTCAACCTTGGCACTTAACTTTTTGGTTTGAATAGTTCTTCATTGTGGGTGGCTGTCCTGTAAGTGTAGGATGTTTAGAATTATCCTTGGCCTCTACCCAGTAGATGCCAGTAGTATGATCCTCTCATCATCCTCCCTACCACCAAGTCATAACAATTGAAATATCTCTAGATGTTGCCAATGAGACCAGGGGCAGAAGGGCATAATCACTCCTCCCGCCCCCTTCATCCTCCCAACCAGCTGAAAACTGGTAACTTAAATAGTAAGCATACACCATGGCAGAAGGGATAGAAATGTTACAAGGTCCTATGTTTGTTTTACTGAGGAATTCAATATTATCACTCACAAAATACATTCTAATTATATGAGACTGAATCAAGTTTAGAGACTTCCTTCCAGATGTTAATTGAGGATGAAGGAATCAACCCATCCTTGCTTCTGTCATGTGTGTTGTTTTTGGCCGTATAGCACAAAAGAAGAAATGGCTTAAAATGACCCAAGTAAGAGAGAATTCATGTCCCTGGGTCTTTATAAACAAATAACTCACAAGCAAATGTTTTGTCATAAAACTTATGCCTGCTTTAACTTTAGGAAAGATGAAATAGACATACTTCTCCCTCTTCTTCCTGCTAAGTAAGTAAGTTCAGTTGCTCAGTTGTGTCTGACTCTTTGCAACCCCATGAATTATAGCACACCAGGCCTCCCTGTCCATCACCATCTCCCGGAGTTCACTCAGACTCACGTCCTTCGAGTCGGTGATGCCATCCAGCCATCTCNGTCATAACTTTTCTTCCAAGGCGTAAGCGTCTTTTAATTTCATGGCTGCAGTCACCATCTGCAGTGATTTTGGAGCCCCCCAAAATAAAGTCTGACCCGGTTTCCACCGTTTCCCCATCTATTTCCAGCTAAGTAAAACTAGGTACAAACCTAATATGTTGTTTATAAATCAAACAGGAGAAGACTCCAAAAGGTAGAAGCAGACTGGCTGGGGACTTTGGGATCCAAGGGATCACGTAGTGATAAGTTCTTAGGTTTTCTTTTTGTCTCAGATCTACTGCATCAGAGCTAAAGAGACTGGCAGCCTAAGAATGTGCCAGTGGGTACAGACAGAAAAAGCCCCAGCAAAAGCTGGCTCTCTTTAGCTAAGGATCAAGAAAGGAGCAGCCTAGCAAGACAAAACTCTTAGACAATAACTGTGCTACTCTAGTCAAGCACCACAGAAAAACCTATGACCCCGTCCTCTCCTCTGCCAGCCAGGACTGAGGAGGGAGCTAAACTTCCATTCTTGAATGACTGTAACAGGTTACTCTAATTTCTTCCCTAATGACATAGTGTCAGTGGAGAGCCAAGACTTTCAACCCTATCTAACAGTAAAGAGGCTGCCCTACCTTCCTCCCTGTAGTGTCACTGGACACCATACGGGCTTTTCTGAGTTTCCAGAACTTTGATGCAAAGAAAGCAATGGCACCCCACTCCAGTACTCTTGCTTGGAAAAGCCCATGGACGGAGGAGCCTGGTGGGCTGCAGTCCATGGGGTCACTAACAGTTGACATGACTGAACGACTTCCCTTTCACTTTTCACTTTCATGCCTTGGAGAAGGAAATGGCAACCCACTCCAGTGTTCTTGCCNTCCTCCCTGTAGTGTCACTGGACACCATACGGGCTTTTCTGAGTTTCCAGAACTTTGATGCAAAGAAAGCAATGGCACCCCACTCCAGTACTCTTGCTTGGAAAAGCCCATGGACGGAGGAGCCTGGTGGGCTGCAGTCCATGGGGTCACTAACAGTTGACATGACTGAACGACTTCCCTTTCACTTTTCACTTTCATGCCTTGGAGAAGGAAATGGCAACCCACTCCAGTGTTCTTGCCTGGAGAATCCCAGGGGCAGGGGAGCTTGGTGGGCTGCTGTCTATGGGGTCACACAGAGTTGGACACGACTGAAGCAACTTAGCAGCAGCAGCAGGACTTTGATGACAGGAAGGTTAGATCTGTTGTAGTCCCACAAGTGCCTGAGGCTCTATTATTCCCCCAGTTTACTGTCTCTGTTACTCAGATTGATAAAATCATATTGTTTCATCTTTATGATCACTGATCCTTTCCATTGTCTCCCATACATTCAGTATTTGAGGCATTTGTACAGTTTTATTTCCATTACCGTAATTTTCAGTTCTAACATTTTTCTTTGGCTCCTCTTTATATGTTCTATTTCTTTACTAAGACTCTATTTCTCTGTTAAGACTCTCTTTTTCTCACTGTTCCAAGTATGTTCATTATTATTGCTTATTGGAGTTTTGTTTTGTGTTTAGACTTGAAAGAAAAAAGAGACGATACCAACATTGAGATGACCAAGATGTTAGAATTCTCTGATAAAGATTTTAAAGTGGTCCTATGCATCATTCTAATTGGAAAACAACAATACCAGTAGATGGAAATAAGTTATGACATATAATGTAATATCTGGAGCAATGACCAAAAAATCTATACAAAGAGATTTACTCAAAAACCACTATATAGAAATCAACATAGAATTAAGAAATTTTAAGTAATCCATAGGAAGGCAGGTAAAAAGTAAACAGAAGCAAAAAACAGAGAACAAAAAGAAAAGAAAAGATAAAGTAGCAACTTCAAACTCAAATGTATCAGTAACTACACTAAATGTAAATGGTCTAAATGTAGTGATTAAAAGCAGAGATTGGCAAGTGGATTCCATATAAAACCCAGTATTTTTTTTTTTTTTAATAAGAAACGTACTTCTGGTAAGATGATATAGGCAGGTTTAAAGTAAAGCATGAAAAAAATATCAGGGATAAATTATTCAAAAGAAAGAAGAGTGGCTATATTAATTTCAGATAAAGTAGACAGTACAAAGAAAATTATGAGAGACACAGTTGGCATTTTAACATGATAAAAGGGTTAATCCATTATGTCAAAGGAATCCTAAATGTGTGTTAAACAACAGAGCTGAAAAAATATGTGAAGTAAAAACCAAAAGGAGAAATTGATGAAACTACAATCATAGTTGAAGATGTCAGCACCCTTCTTTCAACAATTGATAGAAAACCCTTGACAGAGATTCTCCAAGAATGCAGATGAACTCAACACTACCATCAAACATTAGAAACTAATCTACATTTATAAAACACTGCACTTAGTGGTAGCAGAATACACAATCCTGTCACTGCCCATGGGACATACACCATATACTAAGGTCATCTCTGGTCCATGAAAGTGGACTTTAATGAATTTAAAAGCATTGACATCATATAGAGTGTGTTCTCTGGTTATAATGGAATCAAACTAGAAATTAATAACAGATTGATAATAAAATCTCCAAACACTTGGAAACTTAAACAATATCTAAGTAATCCATGGATCAGTGGGGAAATATCAGAGAAATTTTAAAAACTGAACTGAATTAAAAGTATAAAATTTGGGGGACATAAGTAAAGCAGTAGTGCCTTTATCCTAGAGAATGAAAAATTACTTACATTCAAATAGGAAACTGAGATGGATGTTCTTAGAAGCTTTTATTATTTAATAACCCCAAACTAGAAATGACCCAGATGTCCTTTAAGGACATATTACTCAGCAATAAAAAGAAATAAAGTACTGGTATCTACAACAACTTGGATGAATCTCCAGAAAATTATGCCAAGGCAAATCCAGTCTCTAAATGTTATATACTGTATAATTACATTTTATACAACCATTCTTAAAATGGCTAAATTATAGGAATGGAGATGAGATTTGTGGCTGTCAGGGATTGAGGACAGGCTTGAAGGAGGGGAGGGTGAGAGGGAAGTACGTGTAGCTTTGGAAAGGCAACTTCAGAAATCTTTCTGGTGATGGAGATGTTCTGTATCTTGACTATATCAGTGTCAGTATCCCGCCTGTGATTTTGTAATAGTTTTGGATGATATTCTCGTTGGTAAAACATGATAAAGGGTACAGGGCATATCTCTGTATTATTTATTATAAGTGAATATGTGTGTGTATGGTGTGTGTGTGTTAATCACTCAGTCATGTCTGACTCTTTGTGACCTCATGCACTACAGCCTGCCAGGCTCCTCTGTCCATGAAATTCTCTAGGCAAGAGTACTGGAGTGGGTTGCCATTTCCTATCCCAGGGGGCATCTTCCTGACCCAGGGATTGAACCCATGTCTCCTGCATCGTAGGCAGATTCTCTACCATCTGAGCCACCAGGGAAGCCCCCTAAGTGAATATGAACCTATAATTATTTTAAAACAGAAACTTTGCTTAAACTTTTATCTGATTGTTTATAAAAGTTTATGCTTCTTTTTTACAAGTTGTAAGGAGGAATATAAGGAAACGATAATTTCTCTTTTAAGCCTCCCTTAACTCACCAACAGTAACTAATACTTGTTTACCCTTCTGTTGTTGTTCAGCCACTCAGCTGTGTCTGACTCTTTGTGACCCCCATGGACTTCAGCACACCAGGCTTCCCTGTCCTTCACCATCTTCAGGAGCTTGCTCAAACTCATGTCCATTGAGTCAGTGATGCCAGCCAATCATCTCATCCTCTGTTGCCCCCTTCTCCTCCTGCCTTCGATCTTTCCCAGCATCAGGGTCTTTTCTAATGAGTTGGCTCTTCAAATCAGGTGACCAAAGAGTTGGAGCTTCAGTTTCAGCATCAGTCCTTCTAATGAATATTCAGCATTGATTTCCTTTAGGATGGACTGGTTGGATCTCCTTGCAGTCCAGGGGACTCTCAAGAGTCTTCTCCAACACCACAGTTCAAAAACATCAAGTCTTTGGCTCTCAGCCTTATTTATGGTCTCATATCCATACATGACAACTGGAAAAACCATAGCTTTGACTAGATGGACCTTTGTTGACAAAGTCACGTGCCTGCTTTTTGATACACTGTTTAGGTTTGTCATAGCTTTTCTTCTAAAAAGCAATTGTCTTTTAATTTCAAGGTTACAGTCACTATCTGCAGTGATTTTGGAGCCCAAGAAAATAAAGTCTGTCATTATTTCCATTGTTTCCCCATCTTTTTGCCATGAAGTGATGGGACCGAATGCCATTATCTTCATTTTTTGAATGTTGAGTCAGCTTTTTCACTCTCCTCTTTCACCTTCATCAAGAGGCTCTTAATTCTTTGCTTTCTGCCATAAGGGTGGTGGTGTCTGCATATCTGAAGTTATTGATATTTCTCCCGCCAATCTTGATTCCAGCTTGTGCTTCATCCAGCCTGGCATTTCACATGATGTACTCTGCATAAAAATTAAATAAGCAGAGTAACAATATATAGCCTTGACGTACTCCTTCCCCAATTTTGAATCAGTCCATTGTTCCATGTCCAGTTCTAACTGTTGCTTCTTGACCTGCCTATAGATTTCACAGGAGGCAGATAAGGTGGTCTGATATTCTCATCTCTTTACAAATTTTCCACAGTGTGTTGTGATCCACACAGTCAAAGGCTTTAGCATTGTCAGTGAAACAGAAGTAGGTTTATCCTTCTACATTTATCTTTAGTATATTTATGCTAAATAAATTCTTTGATATAAATGTGTACACATACATACATATGTAGGGTTCTTTTAAGTAAAGATAAGAACCTATGATACACATTATTCTGCAGCTTACTTTTTGACACATATGGACATGTATACTTTTTAATTAATTTTTTTTAAAACCACTGCATATTATTCCATAGTATTTAAACATTTCTTGGCTCTTTGCTCTTCAAATTTTATCTTTCCCTATCCTAGGAACAAAGTTTTGCTCCACTGGAGTTATAAATCAAAGAACCTACCAGGATCTGGACAAAGAAAAGCCATCTATTGTTTGACTGTCACAGGTACAATTGGGAGGGACTAGTTTGGGCAAATCTGTTCTCTTCAGAGTGACAGACGTGTTTATTATACTTTTCTCTTTATATTCTCTTTGTGCATTACTTCATTCTCACAGACGTAACAGCTTAAACTAGTACAAATGATGTAATGATTAAGAAGTTTCTTGATTTACAGTTTTTTTTTCCTGTGAAGTTTTACAATCTCTCAGATATCATTTGGATGCCTTCAATAAATGCAAGATGTTCATGTGTTTAATTTCAGTTCATTTTAAAAGATGGAAAATAGCATTTTTATTTGTTCTTGAGAAAACCTTCTCATCCCTTTAGCTGGTTTGGTTGTAATAATGATTTTGAACCAAGCTAGAAGTTTTTCCTTTAAAATAAACTTCTTCTTTGTTGGATACACATGTGTTCTATTTTCCATGAGCAATTATTTTAAGACTGAAATGCAGTTACTTGAAAGATGGAATGTTAATTCATTGTAGAATTCAGGTGTATTTTTCTTCTGATTCTTAGTACAGATGCTGCCCAGCGGTGATTTTTTTCTTTGGCCTGTTTGTGTAATAGTCTTGTAATTTGGACTATAAAGGACAAATACCTTTGAATGTATTGAGAGTAATTCATTTTCACATATGCCACAGTTTTGAGTACATATGCGATAAAATGAAGAATTTTTAAATGTTAGTGACATAATTGCTTTTTTCTGGCTACTTCAGGTACAATTATTTGGATATTTAGGACAAAGACTTTCCCCCTCTGTGGATTGTTATTTCAATACATAACTCAGCTTTAACCTTGATTTCCTAAAGTAGACCTTTTTAATGCTTTTACATTTTAACAGCTAGTCTAAGCCCTTAGAGTCTCCTTAAGTGGGTGGTGAGGCACAGCTGATGAATAGCATATTTCAAATCCAGCACTAATCACTACCTTAACATTGTGAAATTTAAATACATTTTAAGGGTAATTTTTTGTGATATCAGTTCATGATTTTTATGTTCTGTGTAAAATGAGAGGAAAGAGTTCATGTAGTTTAAAGAAGCTTAAAAAAACTAAAGTTGCTATCAAGGCTTAGAATAATATGGCTACCTTGAGAATAACTGAACCAACTGAATGTCCCAGCTAGGTTACATATTGATTTATTGTACACAGTAAGTGGTTTATTTTTATTACTGAAAACTACAGTATTGGGTTGTAAGTCAGTCATTCTATAGCTGTAAATAGCCTGAAGCTAGGCAGTTGTATTATTTAGAGTGCCTGTTTTAACACATAATAGGTAAACATACAGCTTTTAAGGATGGGTAGATAAACAGTTTTGATAATAAAATCAAAATCTTGAGAACCAGTGAACCACAATCATGCATCTTTCGTCCCAAATGGAAGTAATTTAGTAGACGAGGCAGCACACTGTCCAGTTGTGCTGACTATGTGTGTCATTTTGGGGAGCATATTATTTTACAAGTACCTGGTTTCTTTAGTCCACTATAAGGTACACTGCATTTTAGTCTTACTGTAATAGAGAGGGATGGCTTGACAGAATCAGTCATACTTATCTTTATGAATTTTTATGAGCACAGTAAGAATAAGGTTAAAGTCTGTTGCATTAAAACTAAAAATAACACATTCTCATTTAATAAATTTTATATATTTGTCTTAAAATTTTTTTTAAATATTTATTTATTTGGCTATGCTGGGTCTTAGTTGTGGCATGTGGGATCTAGTTCCCTGACTAGGCATTGAACCTGAGTCCCCTGCATTGGGAACACAGAGTCTTAGTCACTGGACCACCAGAGAAGTCCCTGTGTTCCTGTGTGGAAAAGAACTTCTACAATTCTGTGATAAATTTTTTCATAATATTTCCTTACCCTCATTTTTCATTACAATAGTGTCTGGAGCTGAAAGGTAACCTAATTAACTTTGTATTATAGATAACAAAACTGAGACCTAGTGAGAGATAGTGACTTTTATAAGGCCATACAGCCAATTAGCATTGTTGGGATTAGAACCAGTTTAGGTCTTTTGACACCTGAACCAGAATTGTTTTTATTCTTACTACGTGATGTTGATGACACTTCCTTTTCCTCCTTGGCCCCATCTTCTCCCCACCCCCACAAACTGTCTTGAGACCTAGACCCCAAAACAAGCGACCAAAATTACTTATCAACTCGATTTTCCCCCTCTCAGATCTCTACATTAGTGGGAGGCCCATCACACTCTCCTGTCCTGGGATGGCCACCTGTAGCCTCTTGCTGGTGAGTTCTAAGCCCAGCACACTTAGACCTGGGAAGGTCAGCAAGAAGCAAGGATTAGCTGCTCATAGAGTGGTGTGGTGGTGGTAGCGATGGTGTATGTGGGCTGGGACTTGGGCTAAGATTGTGTCATGAAGTGAAAGAATACAAGTGGGATGAATTTCAAGTAATAATGACATTAGCAGTGGGTTATATGATCACTAACCAGTTACATGCAATCAAGGAACACTGATCCTGCCAACTTAGGTTGCTGTTAATATGAATAAAAGATGAAATGACCATTATCTGCCATCTCTCATGGCAGAATATAGTCTGACCCACTTCTTCTTCTTAGCTTTATTTTATATAAAAATCTGTTAGCTATTCTCAAAGTAAAGAAATGCCTGCACGTGTTTCTTTCTTCCTAGCCCAGTGGTATAGGTTATGAGTCCCCATCCTTTTGGGGAAGAAGAGCTACTTAAAAAGCAATTAATTAATTTATGTTTGGCTGCACTTGGGTCTTTGTTGCTGTCAGTGAGTTTTCTCTAGTTGCAGAGAGCAGGGGCTACTCTTCATTGTGGGACTTGGGCTTTTCATTGCAGTGGCTTCTCTTGTGGAGCGTGGGCTCTAGAGCTCGGGCTTCAGTAGTGGTGGCATAGGGGCTGGGCTTAGTAGCATCGGAGCATGTGGGATTTTCCAGGATCAGGGATCCAACCCATGTGCCTTGCATTGGCAGGCAGACTCTTAACCACTGGACCACCAGGGAAGCCCAAGGAGAGCAACTTTTGACGTACTTGAAATCTTCTTATCTGTGATGGATTGGGGTCTTGTTGAGACTCCTCAACTTGAGAGAATGGAGGGTATCAGTCGCCTTACCAGGAATTCCCAAAAGCCAGGAGGAAGAGTTAGCACTTTGGATGTTATCTAAATGAGACTGCAGGGTTGCCATGATTGCATGGTTCACTGTTAGTTGGCATTCTGTTCATCAGATTGGGCCAGTCTTGATAATGAATAAAATCCCCGCCACCCTCTACCCTTTCCTACCTTTTCAGTTGGTAGTCTATCTTCTTTTTAGATTTCACAGATAATACAGTAAATAAAATTCCTGTCCTTTGCATGACTTACTACAAATTTATTAGGCACACAAGAGAAGATTATAATAAAGCCAGACCTCATCATTTCAGTCAGATTTCCCCTCAAGAACATCTCTAGTATCAAGCTCTTCATCTCTTAATCATTGGAAATAAGGTTTTGAAGAAATGAAAGACTGAGACAGCTGAGACACTTTTCATTGTTCTGATTTCATTATGCTGTTGAGACCTGCCTAGATGTAGTCTTTGACAATCAATTATTACTCTGGAAAGTGATTATTAAACAGTTCACTGAATTATAGCTTTTTATGTATGACTCTGTTCTCTCCCTCTTTAGGGTTAAGTGAAAAAGCTTATTAAATATCCATTTACAATGGAATCTTTGAAAATGCTAAATGGAATGCATAATTCATATAGGTTGTCACTAGCACAATGCCAAATTAGTTTAGCCAAATATCAAGTAACAGGAAACAGGAATAAGTGGCAGTCCTAATAGAACTAGCTAGGGCAGCTTATGGGTGCAGATAAGCAGAAAAGCCAAAATAATAGTGACTTAGATGAGATGGAAGTTTATTTCTGTCTTGTAAAAGTTAAATCAAAGGTAATGTTGGACTGATATGGTGTTTTGCAGAGTCAGGAATCCTGCCATCTTACTGTTTCACTGACTAACCCTCATTGCCATGGTCATCTCAAGGTCAACAGTGGCTGCTGTGGCCACCATATCTATATTCCAGCCAACAGGAAGGCTTTAAGCAAGAAAAGCTTGCACATAAAATTGCCCACCACTTTTGCTTATGTTTCACTAGCCAGAACTTAACTCCATGGCTACCTTTACCTACAAATGACAACGAAAATAAAGTCGATATTCTGAGCAGGCTGTGTGGCAAGGTTCACATTCTGTTTCTCTGAGGGAGAATAGAGGAGATGTTGGATTGGGTTCTGTTATTGTTCCTATGGATCATGCAGTGTCTGTGGAGACTTTTGTGGCTGAAAAAGTTTTTCCCTTTTCCAGCAAAGGTTTATTGAGTACCTGCAACATTTGATGGCTCAGTAAGTAAAGAATCCATCTGCCAATGCAGGAGATGCAGATTTGATCCCTAGATCGGAAAGATCTGCTAGAGCAGGGAATGGCAACCCACTCTAGTATTCCTCCCTGGAGAATCCCATGGACAGAGAAGCCTGGCGGGCTACAGTCCATGGGATCACAAAGATTAGGACACGACCGAGCACAGCACATCAGGTACTAAGTGTTGGAAGATTTTATATGTGACACAAATGTTAGCTTTAAGGAATTAGGTAAACCAGCAGAACTAGCAGTCAGTGGAAACTGATGGAGAAAGGCCTGGAATTTCAGCTTGACGACCTAGATCCTTGACTTGTAATTTATTTGTTACTTAAAATTCTTGGTGGCTCACTTTTCTCATCTGTGCAGTAGAGTTAATAATGCTTACTTTACAATACTGTGAGAGTAAAATGATCTTAAATAAAACAACACTTGTTAAATATACTGCAGTTTTTAAAGGCTTTTAGTATGTATTTTCGTATTACCTCCCAGTAAAATTGAACCATATACATTCCCACAAATAGAGAGTATCAGTCTGTTTCTCTCCATACTCACCCAGCATTGTGTATTACTGTGCTTTGAATCTTTGCTAATTTGAAAGGTCAGTGGCTTTCCAATACTTCTCAGTTCTGGAAACCTTTCTTCAAATGAAATATTCAATGAATGTTCAGGATCTCAAACATTTAATACCATGGCAGCAGTGTGTCAGGTGGGAATGAAGGAACCGGAACCTACCTGCACAGGATTCAGGCTCCTACCAACACATTCTTTGGCCTTTTAGATATTCACCTCTCCATTCAGTTTTATTGGGTACCTATGATATTATATCAGGCACTCCACCAGAAACTGGAAAACAGCAGTGAACAGCTGAAGTCCCTGCTTTCGTGGGCCACTCTGCGTTCTAGAAACATGAGACAGAGAGTAAACAAATCAGTAATGTCTCATGTGGCAATAAATGATGTGAATACTTCAGGATAAGAGAGAGCCTGATGGGATGGAGAGATGTTTAAAGTAGATGGTCAGAGAAGGACTATTAGAGAAGATGGAATTTGAGCAGAAGTCTGAAGGAAGTAATGAGCAGGCCATACACTTCATGTGTGGGAAGATCATTCCAGGCAAAGGGAGGAAGCACTGTGAGCCTCCAAGGAATGTTCCTGTGATGTTTGAGGAACAGCAAGGTGGGGGGCTTTGTGTGGGGGGTTATGATAGGAGAATACGATCAGACTTAGGCTCCCCTTCTTTTTTGTTTGTTTGTTTTTCTTGCCTGTGCCACAAGGTGTGCGGAACCTTAGTTCCTGAACCAGGGATCAAACCCATGTTCCCTACAGTGAAAGCACAGAGCCTCAACCACGGAACCTTCAGGGAAGCTCCAGCACTCCCTTCTTTTTGCATGTACTTTGCATGTCATTTACCTCTTTTACTGGCCTGAAATTAAATTAATAGATAATTATCATCTACCTACCTAAGTGATCTTGAAACTCAACATAATGCACTATTTGTAACGTAAAGAAAAATATACGTGATGGAAAATTATAAATAATGATACTGGAAGGCATAATAAAGTTGTTTGTTGCTTGTATCTACTCATAATGAATGTGCTCTGAGTAGGAATATATGGGCCATAATATATAACGATGACCAGAAAATGAACACAGATGGCACTGGAATACATGTTAAGATAACTAATAGCAGACTAGACGTATGTGTGTTATGATAAGAGAAGATGGGAAGCAACTTTAAGTGAAGTTAGGATATATGCTGTGACCAATGCAAGACTCTTGAAATGGAGAAAATGAGCTCAGCCTCTTTATAAGTATACTGTCAAAATAAATCTCTCTTGAGATATAGACAAAGTGACAGGTATCACACTGTCTGCCCCCCCGCCCTGCCATATTTCCCAACATGAACTTTTGGCAGATATCAGGACACAGTCAGAGTCTGAAACCTAAAAATAACTTGTAAGCCATGTCTTTTGATAGATGATGAGACTACAGGATGAACTGGAAAAAAAAAGTAATAAAGGAAGACATGGAGAAATAGACCATTGTGAACTGTTTGACAGTACAATAAAAACCAAACCAGGCCATTCAAAATTAAAAAAAAAAACTTTGACATGTAATTTTTATGACAAATTTATTACCCTTTGCTTAAAATATTTAAAATTATATAAATTCTTAATGATATACAGTTAATCCCTTTATTAAATATTTATTATTCATGTGTTTTACATGTCTTTGCTTAATTATGTTTGGTTCTAAGTTTATAAAATGAACTTCATAATCCTTTCGTACATTTTCATATGCAACTGCTAACAATGCAGAGTGAAACAGGTGTATTGTTCTGTTAACACAGACAGAATAAACTGTCAGCAGAGTTGTCTTTGGTTGACCTGATATTCTGAAGTGGTAAGGAATTCTTGTTGAAGTTCCCAGGAAAATAAGGTACAGTCTTTCTTTGATTTACAAAGTAGTTGTATTCCTGGAAAATATAGTATGGGATAAATAAGGGTAATATTTTGTATTTTTATATATAAAATGGAGAAACCTTTATGCAGAAACCTGTATGCAGGTCAAGAAGCAACAGTTAGAACTGGACATGGAAAAATGGACTGGTTCAAAATTGGGAAGGGAGTACATCAAAGTGTGTATTGTCATCCTGCTTACTTAACTACTATGCAGAGTACATCATGTGAAATGCCACGTTGGGTGAAGCTCAAGCTAGAATCAAGACTGCCAGGAGAAATATCAATAACCTCAGATATGCAAATGATTCCACCCTTATGGCAGAAAGTGAAGTGGAACTAAAGAGCCTCTTGATGAAGGTGAAAGAGGAGAGTGAAAAATTTGGCTTAAAATTCAACATTCAAAAAACAAAGATCATGGCATCTGGTCCCATCACTTCATGGCAAATAGATGGGGAAACAATGGAGATGGTGAGAGACTTTATTTTTTGGGGCTCCAAAATCACTGCAGATGGTAACTGTAGCCACAAAATTAAAAGACATTTGCTCCTTGGAAGAAAAACTATGACAAACCTAGATAGTATATTAAAAAGCAGAGACATGACTTTGCTGACAAAGGTCCGTCTAGTCAAAACTGTGGTTTTTCCAGTAGTCATGTATGGATGTAAGAGTTAGACCATAAATAAGGCTGAGAGCCAAAAACTTGATGTTTTTGAACTGTGGTGTTGGAGAAGACTCTTGAGAGTCCCTTGGACAGCAAGGCAATCAAATGATCAAACTGGTTGATCATAAAAGAAATCAACCCTGAATATTCATTGAAAGGACTGAAGTTGAAACTCCAATACTTTGGCCACCTGATGTGAAGAGCTGACTCATTGGAGAAGACTCTGATGCTGGGATAAAGATTGAGGGCAGGAGGAAAAGGGGGGACGACAGAGGATGAGATGGCTGAATGGCAATACCAACTCTATGGACATGATTTTGAGCAAACTTGGGAGATAGTGAAGGACAGGGAAGCCTGGCATGCTGCAGTCCGTGGGCTCGCAAAGAATCGGATATAACTGAGCTACTGAACAACAGTACAGGATACAGGACATTTTTGTTTTGTAGGACTCTCCTATGAACTGTAGGCTGTCTGGTCCATCCCTTAGTCCTTCCTTGCCCAGTAAATGCCAGTATCACTTTCCCATTGTAAAAACCAAAGATGCAGCCCCCACCCTCAGGCAATTTATAAAAGTTCCCTATGGAGCAGTATCATCCCTATTGAGAATCACTGATGTGCAGATAACTGTAGGCTTTTAAGAACTTTGAATTTCACTTGGCATGACATAGGAAGATGTTGGGGGGTTTTGAGCAGAAGCATAGGGTAGCAAAGAGTTGGACACAACTGAAGTGACTTAGCACATCATAGCATGGCATGGCATGATCTGCTGCTGCTGCTGCTGCTGCGACGCTTCAGTCATGTCTGACTCTGTGTAACCCCACAGATGGCAGCCCACTGGGCTCCGTCATCCCTGGGATTCTCCAGGCAAGAACACTGGAGTGGGTTGCCATTTCCTTCTCCAATGCATGAAAGTGAAAAGTAAAAGTGAAGTCGCTTAGTCGTGTCTGACTCAGCGACCCCATGGACTGCAGCCTACCAGGCTCTTCCATCCATGGGAGTTTCCAGGCAAGAGTACTGGAGTGGGATGCCATTGCCTTCTCCGGGCATGATCTGACCTTGTTCTAAAATGATCAACTGACTGCTGGTGTGGATGGTAGTTTACAGGTGAAGCAGTGGTGGAGAAAAGATGACCTGTTAGGTGCCTCTTGCAGTAATCCACATGAGAGATGATTGTGACTTCATCCAACTGTGATGGCAGTGGTGGAAAGGAGGTGAGAAGTGGTCTGACTTACCATGAATTCTGAAGGTCCCTTATGGATTGAAAGGGTGGAGAGAGAGGAGTAGAAGATGACTCATGGTCTTTTGATGGGTGAAATTAACGGGAAATGTAAAGTTTTCATTTTCTGAGATGGTGAAGACCAAAGCTGAGTTAGCATGTGGGGTTGATTTAAGTTCCAGTTCCAGTTCCAGTTCATTCGTTCAGTCATGTCCGACTCTTTGCGACCCCATGAATCGCAGCACGCCAGACCTCCCTGTCCATCACCAACTCCCAGAGTTCACTCAGACTCACGTCCTTTGAGTCGGTGATGCCATCCAGCCATCTCATCCTCTGTCGTCCCCTTCTCCTCCTGCCCACAATCCCTCCTAGCATCAGTCTTTTCCAATGAGTCAACTCTTCGCATGAGGTGGCCAAAGTATTGGAGTTCCAGCTTTAGCATCAGTCCTTCCAATAAACACCCAGGACTGATGTCCTTTAGAATGGACTGGTTGGATTTCCTTGCAGTCCAAGGGACTCTTAAAAGTCTTTTCCAACACCACAATTCAACAGCATCAATTCTTCGGCATTCAGCTTTCTTCACAGTCCATTTCTCACATCCATACATGACCACTGGAAAAACCATAGACGGACTTTTGTTGACAAAGTAATGTCTCTGCTTTTGGATATGCTGTCTAGGTTGGTCATAACTTTCCTTCCAAGGAGTAAGTGTCTTTTAATTTCATGGTTGCGANGAAGCATAGGGTAGCAAAGAGTTGGACACAACTGAAGTGACTTAGCACATCATAGCATGGCATGGCATGATCTGCTGCTGCTGCTGCTGCTGCGACGCTTCAGTCATGTCTGACTCTGTGTAACCCCACAGATGGCAGCCCACTGGGCTCCGTCATCCCTGGGATTCTCCAGGCAAGAACACTGGAGTGGGTTGCCATTTCCTTCTCCAATGCATGAAAGTGAAAAGTAAAAGTGAAGTCGCTTAGTCGTGTCTGACTCAGCGACCCCATGGACTGCAGCCTACCAGGCTCTTCCATCCATGGGAGTTTCCAGGCAAGAGTACTGGAGTGGGATGCCATTGCCTTCTCCGGGCATGATCTGACCTTGTTCTAAAATGATCAACTGACTGCTGGTGTGGATGGTAGTTTACAGGTGAAGCAGTGGTGGAGAAAAGATGACCTGTTAGGTGCCTCTTGCAGTAATCCACATGAGAGATGATTGTGACTTCATCCAACTGTGATGGCAGTGGTGGAAAGGAGGTGAGAAGTGGTCTGACTTACCATGAATTCTGAAGGTCCCTTATGGATTGAAAGGGTGGAGAGAGAGGAGTAGAAGATGACTCATGGTCTTTTGATGGGTGAAATTAACGGGAAATGTAAAGTTTTCATTTTCTGAGATGGTGAAGACCAAAGCTGAGTTAGCATGTGGGGTTGATTTAAGTTCCAGTTCCAGTTCCAGTTCATTCGTTCAGTCATGTCCGACTCTTTGCGACCCCATGAATCGCAGCACGCCAGACCTCCCTGTCCATCACCAACTCCCAGAGTTCACTCAGACTCACGTCCTTTGAGTCGGTGATGCCATCCAGCCATCTCATCCTCTGTCGTCCCCTTCTCCTCCTGCCCACAATCCCTCCTAGCATCAGTCTTTTCCAATGAGTCAACTCTTCGCATGAGGTGGCCAAAGTATTGGAGTTCCAGCTTTAGCATCAGTCCTTCCAATAAACACCCAGGACTGATGTCCTTTAGAATGGACTGGTTGGATTTCCTTGCAGTCCAAGGGACTCTTAAAAGTCTTTTCCAACACCACAATTCAACAGCATCAATTCTTCGGCATTCAGCTTTCTTTACAGTCCATTTCTCACATCCATACATGACCACTGGAAAAACCATAGACGGACTTTTGTTGACAAAGTAATGTCTCTGCTTTTGGATATGCTGTCTAGGTTGGTCATAACTTTCCTTCCAAGGAGTAAGTGTCTTTTAATTTCATGGTTGCGATCACCATCTGCAGTGATTTTGGAGCCCAGAAAAATAAAGTCTGACACTGTTTCCCCATCTATTTGCCATGAAGTGATGAGACCAGATGACATGGTCTTAGTTTTCTGAATGTTGAGCTTTAGGCCAACTTTTTCACTTTCCTCTTTCACTTTCATCAAGAGGCTTTTTAGTTCCTCTTCACTTTCTGCTATAAGGGTGATGTTATCTGCATATCTGAGGTTATTGATATTTTTCCTGCGAACTTGATTCCATTTGTGCTTCTTCCAGCCTAGCCTTTCTCATGATGTACTCTGCATGTTAAGTTAAATAAGCAGGGTGACAATATACAGCCTTGATGTACTCCTTTTCCTATTTGGAACCAGTCTGCTGTTCCATGTCCATTTCTAAATATTGCTTCCTGACCTGCAGACAGATTTCTCAAGAGGCAGGTCAGGTGGTCTGGTTTTCCCATTTCTTTCAGAATTTTCCACAGTTTATTGTGATCCACATGGTCAAAGGCATTGGCATAGTCAATAAAGCAGAAATAGATGTTTTTCTGGAACTCTCTTGCTTTTTCAATGATCCAGAGGATGTTGGCAATTTGATCTCTGGTCCCTCTCTGCCTTTTCTAAAACCAGCTTGAACATCTGGAAGTTCATGGTTCACATATTGATGATTTAAGTTAGAGGCGCCTAATATAATTCCAAATGGAGATGTTGAGTAGGCAATTACTTACAGTTTTAGAGATCAGGAGGCAGGTTAAGGCTAGAAAGATTGGGACTCATCAGGGTCCAAATTCAATAATTTGAGTTTATGAAACTGAAAGAGATGACCAAAGGGAAAAGTGTGGTTGGAAAGGAGAAGAAATCTAAGGACTAAGAGCCATTGTTTACAGGCTGAGAGAAGAGGTAGAATGAACGAAAGAAACAGAAGAGCCGGGTGTGGGAGAAGGAAGCAGGAGAAGGTGTATGGCGACGGTCCCCTACCTTTTTAGCACCAGAAACCTGTTCTGTGGAAGACAGTTTTTCCATAGACTGAGGGGCTGGAAGATGGGTTTGGGGTGATTCAAGCGTGTTTATTTATTGTGCACTTTATTTCTATTTTGTGGCAATATGAAGATATTCTGCCTTGACTTTCGGGTCAGGGTTCATGCCTCTGTGAGAATCTAACGGCACTGCTGATCTGATGGGGCAGAGCTCAGGTGATGATTCGAGCAATGGGGAGCGGCTGCAAAGCTCTGCTCCGTTGCCCCCTGTTCACTTTTTGCTGTGTGGTCCGATTCCTATCAGGGACCCTTGGTGTATGGGGTCTTGAAAACCACATGAAGGAAATATGTCCAGAAGGATGTGATAACTGTGTCTAATCTTGCTGCTGCTGCTGCTGCTGTTAAGTTGCTTCAGTTGCTGACTCTGTGCGACCCCATAGACGGTAGCCCATCAGGCTCCTCTGTCTCTGGGATTCTCCAGGCAAGGACTCTGGAGTGGGTTGCCATTTCCTTCTCTTCAGTCGTGTGTGACTCTGTACGACCCTATGGACAGCAGCCTACCAGGCTCCTCTGTCCACAGGATTCTCTAGGGAAGAATACTGGAGCGGGTTGCCATTTCCTTCTTCAGTGCCAAACCCTACTGGGTCAAATTAGATGTGCACTGTAAGGATTAATAATAACATTTTAACTATATTATATAGCTACACACAGACACATAAGTATACCTATCTTATAGATCTTACTGTTCTTGTGAGTGAGCTTTTTTCCATTCATATTTTCAAATTGTTTATTACCATGTTGGTTTAACATGTTGATCAAATATCGCAAATATCTCTGAACTCTCTTATTTGTTCCAACAGTTTGCCTATAGAATTTCTTTAATAAAATTTGTGTTGAATAAAAGTGGTGATAATAAGCATCCCGATTTTATTTCTGACTTTAAAACAAAGACTTGGTTCTTAGTTTCACCACTAAGTATAAGGTTTACCATAGCTTTTTGGTAGGTACTCTTTATATTCTCTTCCTTTATCAGCTTGTCAAAACTTTTTGTCATTAATGGGTGCTGACTTTTGTTGAGTTCTTTTTTTTTGTTTCTTTAATGTTGTGATATGTTGGTCTATCTGAACTATCCTTGCATCCTGGGAAAAAGTCTTGTTTGTGTTATAGTATGTTTTTATACAGTGAGAATCTCTATGGGGTTTTTGCATTTATAGTTTCACCTGAGATTGGTATATATATATTTTTTCTTATATTATCCTTGTCCGTTTTTGGTATTAATGTTGTTCTAGATGCTTAAGCTGGATGCTTTCTATCTTTTTCTGTTCTATACATTTTGTGTAAGAGATGGGTTGTTTGTTCCTTGAAAGTTTGGTAATTTTCACTTGTAATGTTGTGGCTTGTGTCTTGGATAAACAGATTTAAAAAATCATCTCAGTTTCTTTAATGGTTATTAATTTATTCAGACTTTTAATTCCCTCCCTCCCTAGTGGGTCAACTTTGTGACATGTATTTCTAGATAATAATTTTTAAAATCAAGTTTTGCTGTATTTATTAGTGTAAAGTTATTTATATATTATTTTTCTTATTCTGAGGTTTATAGTCTTTTGATTTTATAGCTATGGGGTCTGTCTCAGCATACAGTGGGTATGAATCTCCGTCTCCAAATATGGATGTGCAAGAAATATGTTTTTTTTTTTAGAACTCAATTTAGTCTTTATTTGGGGTTCCCATTCCACCAGGACCACAGAAAATATTTGGTCTTAGGCAATTTGGGGTTTCCCTATTACCTTGCTTGGGATGTTTACAGAGTCTCTTAAGATTGCATCCCGTTCTTTGCCTGGGACATCTTTCTATCTGGTGGTCCACTTAGGGGTCCCCTTAGGTCGTGTTAGGAAGAGAGGCATAAAGTCTTTTGCCTATTGAAGGGTACTCCAACTCGGCCACCTAGGAATGGGCCTTTGGCTTAGAATAGTTCTCTACCAGAGTCCTCATAGCTTGTGTTGGATTTGTATCCTTGTATGGGGATATCTTTTCCTGTTTCCTATTCAAAATGTATGTCTTTGTTCTGCCTAAGTGTGTGTGTCATACGGCACCTGGTGAACCCCATTACTTTATCCGTCCATTGCAGGGAGGGGCTGGGGCCTTTCATTCTACAACACAAGAGTTCGGGACTTTGTGAAGGCCTCTGGTGCTGCATGGGCTGTCAGGAGGGCATTGCCAGCCTTGGTGGCCACTAGCAAAGCTGAACTTCCTCTGCCTCTCTGTGTAACATTGTTCCCTCCAGTGCTCGACTGTGTTGTGCTTTCCTTGGTGACACCAATGCCCAGACACAGTGGGCAGGAGTGTTTGGACTTCTCCTGGTGATTGGCCACAGATGCCACTTGCTTGCCAGATTGCCTCTCCATCGTAAGTCTACACAGGTCCCTGCTGAGTTGCCCGTTCTTCCCGTCTCCAAGACTCCTTCCAGTTCCCCAGATTTCCCATCTGTGTTTGCCACGCAGGGGCATACAGAAATCACTATGCTATTCTCAGGCTACGCTGGGACCTGGTAAACTCTGCAAGATTATACAATGTTCCATCTGCCTTGATGCTCCCACATGGCTGTTTCCTCTCAGAGATCTTGCTGCTTTTTGGATTCTCTGGGAAATGATCTCAGATCTTTTCTGCCCCCGCTCACTGTTCCTACAAATGCATCTCTCTCTTGTTTCCTTTGGGCTTAGCCCTGGGGAGCTGGTATGAGTCTCTCTCCTGGGGATCCAGCAGCATTCTGTGTTTTTATCACCTCCTCACAAATGTTTTCTGGTCCAGGAATTTAATTCTTTTCTAGCTATAGAGGTAGGACATGTTACTCAGATAAACTCATCTTGTTTGCTCACAAATCAATTGTTACTGTCCTTTTTCTTTTTCATAAGACTCCCCGGTTTTTAAAACCTGAAAACCAGAATGGACCCTTGTTTTATCACTTTATCCTGCAGTAGCATCTTTTGCCTAAGGCCGTGGTCCAGAATGGCCAAGTTGAATAAAGGGAGAATACTGTGAATGTGGGTTGGAGGGAAATGTCAGTGGATTCCTCAAAACTGTCCCTTCAGACCCTTATTTGACAGATGAGGGGACAGAGTCTCAGAGGAGTAAGGGACTTGCCAAGGTCATGTCCAACAGAGACCAAACTCCAGATCTCTACTACTTTTCTGTTCTTTGATGTTATATATTGCCTTAATAGTTATTTGAAACACTTATTGAGTCTAGATTCTACAACCCAATACTTATTTCACCTCAGTTTCAAATACTTTGTAACTGTCATCATGAGGATACCTTAGCCAATGAACTATTGTAGATGCTCAATTTTCTTAATAATTATGGGTTCAGGACAAATATGCCTTTTGGGGGGGGAGGCGAGTGCTGCAGGGCATGTGGGATCTTAGTTCCCTGACCAGGGACTGAACCCATTTCCCCTGCGTTGGAAGCTTGGAGTCCCAACCATTGAACCTCCAGGCAAATCCCAAATACGCCCTTTTAAATGTTTTCTCTTTTAGTAGAAACATGTTATAAAATCTATTATGCTTCTTCCCCTTTGTACAAGTGGGTGGGACTTGTTCCCCCTTGCATTCTCATTACCTGCTCAGGTACCCCCTAGCAGAGATGCTAAGTTGATTCTTTTCTTGAGGACCAAGGACACCATTTTGGAAGTTGGTGCCTAATACCATGCTCTAATAAAGTAATGCCCATGGTCTTATTGGGTGAATGAGGTGTCTGTCCCCCATACCCTGGATCCAACTGTGTTTTGAATTCTCTTGTTTTCTTTCCCATTATCCTAGCAAGTGTCTCTGTTTTGCAGTCAATATTTCAATATGTTGTAAGTATCTGCCACAGCTCTCTTCCTGATATCTTTTGTCTGTTCTGCCCTAGGCTTTGAAACTAGGTAAATAAGCCTCGTGATATTGTTTGTAAAGTGAGAGTAAATAGCCTCTGAGGGAGAGCCTTCCACGTTTTCCTATGGGAAAGTTTGCGAGCTTCTTTTGCACAAGCCTTTGCTGTCCCCTCTTTGCCTGCTCGAAGGCCTTTTCTCTTACATCCTGCTTCCTGTCTAGGCTAGATCCGTGAAGGTGCAGGATGTCTGCACAGTGAACAGGTGAGGATCAACTGCTTTTTTCCCCCCCTTCCTTTTCTTATTTCGTTGATTCAGAGATTCTGTAAGAATGTTTTGCATATGATTATGCCACTTTCTGAGAAGAGAGCCATTAACTAGGTAGCTGCAAATAAAAATAAAAAAGTCACCACCCCAGAACCACAGAATACCTTTGGGCCATTTGATGCAAACGGTACCTCTGACCTTGGGGGCTTTCTGAACCACAGCTGTCAGTTTAAACAAAACTCCAAACCCAATTAAACTTTTGTTGGATAGGGTGCTAGTTTGAGAACTGGTTGGATGGCTTTTAAAACTTAATGATGAAGCTCTTTACCAGAAGATAAACAGAAGTACAAATACTTGGTACACATATTTTTTTAAAGCTAACTGTGAGCTGGTCTTAGTTTTATCATTTTGTTGGAAAATGGAGAGCGGTTTCCTGCAAACAGATTAGTTGTAATGTTTGCAAGTTTTCATCACATAGTTGTTACATTGTAAACTTGAGGTGAAACTTTTTTTTTCCTCAAGAGGGAAAACTGTTTATTTACTAGTATTATGATTGAAATACTCCAGTGATATATATTAGTGGATTCTCTTTAGTAAGAGCAGACACTATGCCTGTGAAGCTGTGTTGTTTTTTCCAGACCCTTCTCCATGCCTCCCTATCCCATTCCTCTTTTCTTTTTCCTTCTCGCACTCTTCCTTTCTGTCTCTCCCTCTTTCAGTATGATTAGTTCTTACTTCCCTATCACCGTTCATTTGAATATTTAAGTAAAACATAATCAGCCTTTTCATCATTGACTTGGCCCTTAGAAGAAATGGAAATTTTTCTTCATCCATGATTACTTTGGGGATTGTTTAAGAAAACACCGAATAGTTAGCTTGAGTCAAGTATAGAGTGCAGGGTGGTAGTCTGTTTAGGATGGGTACAGAGACTGGAGAAAGATAGCATGAGAGGCCGCAGTGGTCAGCCCACAGCCGTGGGAGAGTTTAGGTTTGCTTCCGATGGTTTGGGGATGCATTGTAAGAAGGGGAGAGTCACAACATTGAGTGTTTAGAAAGCCTGTCCTGGCAGCAATGCCACCATGGCCTGGTGGTAAGCACAAGTTAGGAGGTTAAGGCTTTAATCCAGAAAGAAATGAAGAATGTCTGAATGAAAGCAGGGCAGTGTTGCTGCAGCGCAGGCACAAATGAAACAGCAGGGCATATTCAGGTGGTGAATTCAGAATTCGGTGGTGATGAGAGTAAGCCGTTTAGATGAATCATATAAAATGTTCTTTTTATAGGTAAAAAATGATGGGATCAGTACTTTTTCATATGATTCAATTTAATCTTTGCTGCAGGTTAGAGAATAATACGCAGTAAGATTGACTGTGATGGAAAGAAAAGAATCTGGACTATGGCTGGAAGAGGTTATATAAGGGTTTAAAGACAACCTAGGGGGAGAGTGAAGCTATAAGAAGAAACGGATTTAATGTTGTTGTTTCTTGTATTGCTTTATTTATTTATTAAATTTATTTTTAATTGGAAGATAGCTGCTTTATAGTGTTGTGTTGATTTTTTCCCTGCATCGACACAGATCAACCACAGGTATACATATGTCCCCTCTCTCTTGGACCTCTCTCCCACCTCCCACCCCTTCACACTCCTCTAGGTTGTCACAGAGCACAGGATTGAGCTCTCTGCATCATACAGCAAATTTCCACTGGCTATCTATTTTACATATGATAATGTATATGTTTAATTACAAATTGAGAGTTTCTTTATTTATTTTAAAAACATATTTACTCGTTTGGCTGTGCCGGGTCTTAGTTGCAGTATGCAGAATCTTTAGTTGCGGCACATGGGATCTAGTTCCATGAGCAGGAATTGAACCTGAGCCTGCTGCCTTGGGAACTTGGAGTCTTAGCCCCTGGACCATGAGGAAAACTCCCCAAATGTTTTATTTTTTGACCACACTTTGCAACACTTGGGATCTTAGTTCCCCAACCAGGGACTGAATCTTTGCCCCCTGCAGTGGAAGCACAGAGCTTACCAGTCGACCACCAGGGAAGTCCAGTATTATCATTGTTTTATTTAAAATCTTGTCAAAATAATAGGGAGATATAGTTTAAAAAGTTATATAGTACTACTTGATTAAAAAAAAATTACAACAGTTCCATACCTCCCATTTCTACTCCCCATAGAAAATTACTCTTCAACCTTTTAGCTACTCATCTTACATGTATCTTTATACTTCTAAATAATATTTTAATGCTGCTCTTTCTGATTTTTTTAATATTAGACAGCATCTGTTGATTTTCTTTATGAAATATAACAATTTAGTGCTTTTTCTACCATTTGCCATCACTCCATGGCACATACATTTTCCTATCTTCACAACATAATCATAGTTTTTGGTATTTGCAATATATTATTTAGGAAGATATCATAGCTAATATTTTCTTTATTGAGTAACTACCTTTTCCTAGAATTGATGATTGCAGAGTTTTTTCTTCCCCTAGTTATTTAGTGTTTTGTGTAAATATCACTAATTTCTTTTTTTTTTTTTTTGAGGTTAATTACTTTACAATATTGTATTGGTTTTGCCATACATCAGCATGAATCCACCATGGGTACACATGTGTTCCCCATCCTGAACCACCCTCCCACCTCCCTCCCTGTACCATCCCTCTGGGTCGTCCCCGTGCACCAGCCCCAAGCATCCTGTATCATGCATCAAACCTGGACTGGCGATTCGTTTCATATATGATACTATACATGTTTCAATGCCATTCTCCCAAATCATCCCACCCTCTCCCTCTCCCACAGAGTCCAAAAGACGGTTCTATACATCTGTGTCTCTTTTGCTGTCTTGCATACATGTTTATCGTTACCATCTTTCTAAATTCCATACATACATGCGTTAGTATACTGTATTGGTATTTTTCTTTCTGGCTTACTTTACTCTGTATAATAGGCTCCAGTTTCATCCACCTCATTAGAACTGAGTCAAATGTATTCTTTTTAATGGCTGAGTAATACTCCAATGTGTATATGTACCACAGCTTTCTTATCCATTCATCTGCCGATGGACATCTAGGTTGCTTCCATGT
>SJYV01035512.1:269869-322687 GCA_006410875.1 Neotragus pygmaeus
TTTTTGATTGGGTCATTTGTTTTTCTGGAATTGAGCTTCAGGAGTTGCTTGTATATTTTTGAGATTAGTTGTTTGTCAGTTGCTTCATTTACTATTATTTTCTCCCATTCAGAAGGCTGTCTTTTCACCTTGCTTATAGTTTCCTTTGTTGTGCAGAAGATTTTAAGTTTAATTAGGTCCCATTTGTTTATTTTTGCTTTTATTTCCAATAAAAATATGGAATGCTTCATGAATTTGCATGTCATCCTTGTGCAGGGGCCACACTAATCTTCTGTGTATCCTTCCAATTTTGGTATATGTGCTGCCGAGCACCATCACTAATTTCTTGCTGTGCTTTTTGATACATCATAGAATCTTTCATATTCTTTCTTTGAGACTTTTTGAAGTTAATTTCCTGGTAAGATCTGGATTAATTGCTCCCTGGGCTACTGTTATACTTACCTGTGGCCATGGCGTTTTCCTTCATCATTTGTGATTGAGCCACATATCTTCTGGTTTCTTGACTTACTAACTACCAAGAAAGGATACATGGGAGGTACTTTAAAAAAAAATCTTACTTATGAAAGTTTCTGTATCTTACCTTCACTTAACAGTTTGGTCACAGAATGCTAGGTCAAAAGTTACTTTACTCAGAATTTTCAAAGTGCTGTTCCATCTTCTAACATCTGTGGTTGCTGGTCAGAGCTTCAGTGATGTTCTCCTTTCTGTTCCCTTCTAGTGGCCTTTTCTCCTGTCTCCAAAAGCCTTTTACTCCAGGTTTCCTGCAGTTTCACGTGGCATGATGTCCTTCCGTTCTGGGAAATTTCCTTTTGTAACTTTTAAGTCTTCACCTGTTTTCTCAGTCCCCTCTGGAACTCCTCTTAGTTGGATGTTGGTTCTCTGGAGTGATTCTCTTATTTTTATTTATTTCTCTAGTATTTGCTTCCTTGTTGTCGCCTCTTTGTTTCAGCAGAATTTTCTTAATTTTTGTTTCTTTTTTTTCGTATTGACACATTCATTCTGCTGGCTTGTTTTATTCTTAACCCTTTCTGTCCTCTGCCCTGGTGTGGGAGAGATCGTTATTTGGCTGTATGAAGGGGAGTTCTAGGGATGCTGCCTTCACTTGCACCCTCCCTTTTGGAGATTATTGCCTCTAATCCCAGGAGCTTCCCCAGTGGCTCAGTGGTTGAAGAATCAGCCTGCACTGCAGGAGCTTCAGGAGTGGTGGGTTCGATCCCTGGGTCAGGAAGATCCCCTCGAGGAGGGCATGGCAACCCACTCCAGTATTCTTGCCTGGACAATCCCATAGATAGAGGAGCCTGGCGGCCTGTAGTTCATAGATTACAAAGAGCCTGACAGGACTGAAGCGAGTTAGCACACACACTTGCCTCCAGTTCCTAAATCTTTCTGAGGTTATAGTTTGACTTGTTTTGCTTCTAGGCTTTCATTTTTGTAAAGCAAGTTTACATTTCACAGAGCATTTTTTATAAAATAAAAAAAACATTTATAAAATATTCTCATGTCAGCTTATCAATGTTTAGTATTGTTTTTAATGTATGCCTTTATTTATTTATTTGCAACTTGCTATGTGTGTTACAGTAGTAAGACACCAGAATAAATAACAGTCTTACAAAACACATTTTGAGATTCTCGTTGGCTGTTAAGTCACATCCAAAGTAAACTTCCTTTAATATATTTGCTCCCAATTAGAGGAGTGTTTATTTAAAACAGTGTCTTATATTTGAAACTTGTCTAAGATAATTGTTTTTTTGCTCTTTTTTAAAAAATTGAAGTATCATTAATTTACAATGTTATGTTAGTTTCATATACAGCAAAGTCATTGTTATACATATATTCTTTTTTTATATTCTTTTCCATTATAGTTTATTACAAGCCTGGCGGGCTATAGTACAGTTCAGTTCAGTTCAGTCACTCAGTCGAGTCCGACTCTTTGCGACCCCATGAATCGCAGCACGCCAGGCCTCCCTGTTCATCACCGTCTCCCGGAGTTCACTCAGACTCATGTTCATCGAGTCCGTGATGCCATCCAGCCATCTCATCCTCTGTCGTCCCCTTCTCCTCCTGCCCCCAATCCCTCCCAGCATCAGAGTCTTTTCCAATAAGTCAACTCTTTGCATGAGGTGGCCAAAGTACTGGANCAGACTCACGTCCATCGAATCCGTGATGCCATCCAGCCATCTCATCCTCTGTCGTCCCTTTCTCCTCCTGCCCCCAATCCCTCCCAGCATCAAAGTCTTTTCCAGTGAGTCAACTCTTCGCATGAGGTGGCCAAAGTACTGGAGTTTCAGCTTTAGCATCATTCCTTCCAAAGAAATCCCAGGTCTGATCTCCTTCAGAATGGACTGGTTGGATCTCCTAGCAGTCCAAGGGACTCTCAAGAGTCTTCTCCCACACCACAGTTCAAAAGCATCAGTTCTTCGGCGCTCAGCCTTCTTCACAGTCCAGCTCTCACATCCATATATGACTACTAGAAAAACCATAGCCTTGACTAGATGGACCTTAGTCAGCAAAGTAATGTCTCTGCTTAAAAACATTACTTTAAAAAAATATTTGAAGTTGGATCTGACAGAATCATTAGAGAATAAAGCAGTTCAGGGATAAGTAATTTTTCTCTTGGTTTGTCTAGTCTCATAAATTTAAGCAAAAATATATAGTGGTTACTTGGACAAAATTTAAATTAGTTTAAATAATAGCACTCTCAATATGAGTAAGTCAGGTATTTGAGTTATTAAAAATTTTTGTTTTCTAGTTTATTGAGAATGAGACTAGATTTTATAGTTGATTATAATCTACTAATGCTAATCTAGAGATTATGCTTTTCCATTTATCAGCTTGTTCCTTACATAATTTCTAAATTTATATTAAGTGTGTGATTTCATGATGCTGTGGATGGGTTTGGAAACTGTGAGTAAGTGATTTTGGCTGCTCTTTGGATGTGTCACAACCCTTCACCACCCCCAACCCTTACCCCTGGCCTCACCCCCCAGTTGTTTAAATCATTTGCACGTCTAGTGTACTGGGTTTGGAGATTTTGACATAAAGACTGGAAAAGTAAGAATCATGGCCAGTGCCACCCTTGAATTTTGATACTGTAAAGATGAATGTTAGTTGCTCAGTCATGTCTGACTCTTTGTGACCCCATGGACTGTAGCCTGCCAGGCTTCTCTGTTCGTGGGATTTCCTGGGCAAGAATACTGGAGTGGGCTGCCATTTTCTCTTCCAGAGGATCCCCACCCAGGGATAGAACCCAGGTCTCCTGCATTTCAGGCAGATTCTGTATCATCTGAGCCACCTGGGAAGTCCTTAAAGATGAATATTTATAATCAAACAAGTTGACAAAATTTTTATCTAAATAGAGAAACTGGGTGGTACCCAGAAAAGCAAAGGCTAAAGAAGAGAAAAATACTCTTATGTATAAAATGGATAGTTTCTCATAGTTTCTTAAATAATTCTCTAGTTTCCATTTAACTTTCTGTATTTTAAGCTATTTCCATCAGTTTAAAAACAAAACCTTGTGTTTTAATTTCTGTTAATATACTACTACTTTGCTACCATGTGATTGATATGAATTGTGATATCTTGAATTTTTAGAGTATGAACCCCCAACTAGGATTACTGTTTTTTTAACTACCCTTGTGTCGATTTGAAGTAGCCATCTTTTTCTTTGAACTTTTGGCTGTATCTATAATACAGGCATATCATATCCCTTTGCTAGATTTTTATTTTTCTAACAGCTCCTCCCAGTCTTATTCAGCATGACTCAGTATCATGCAGGGGCCCAAAATACTTTGAATAGGTATCAACAAAAGATAATAAAATGACTGTAGATTCCCAGAAAATGTAGAGATAAACATTAATCTGATACTACGACTACCCAGTACCTGTCATCACTCAATATTTTATTTGTGGGTATTCGTGAGGGACTTTCCTGCAAAGTCTTTATTTTTGTTTAATGAAAAATCAATGTATTTATTTTTGGTTGCTCTGGGTCTTCACTGCCGCATGAAGGCTCTCTCTAGTTGCGGTGAGCAGGGGCTACTCTTCGTTATGGTGCAGAGGCTTCTCGTTGTGGTGGCTCCTTTTGCTGTGGAGCACAGGCTCTGCATGCACAGGCTTCAGTAGTTGGGGCACATGGGCTCAGGAGTTGTGACTCAAGGGCTGTAGAGCGCAGGCCCCCTGGCATGTTATTCCAGTCTAGAGATCGAACCCTTGCTCCCTGCATTGGCAGGAGGATTCTTAACTGGATCACCAGGGAAGTCCCTTCCACAAAGTCTTAACCATGGCTCTTAATTTCAGTTTGTTGTTATTTTCATTTAATATGTAAATTTGGAATGATAATAGTCATTATCACATGGATTTGTTGAATGTTTGTCAAGTGTTCACTGATGCTTGGACCACCATAAGTGCCAAGTAATTCTTAGCCTTCGTGGTATATTCTTTTGCCTATCTCTTGTTAAATGTCTGGCTTGTGGATGTGGGTTAGATATTTTGGAAACAAGCAGATGTCATTTAAAGCAATGTATTTCAAATACGATGGGTGAACACTTTTGGAGTAAAGCCTTTTTGGGTCAAAAATCCAGGTATAGCAATGAAAAAGATAGACAATTTTTTCTTTTGTAGAAGGCAAAGTGTCTCTGAATGCAGTTCCAAAAGATATTCCAAAAATTATGGAATTAAGTGTGGAACTTCCAAAATGGACTCCTTTAAAGTAGTTGGCAGCATTGAGAATGCAAAGAATGAGGTGTTGCCCAGCATTAATTCAATCATGAAATGTCTTTGAATGAGTACTATGTATACATCATTCCCTTATGATCTCGTGGAAGGGACAGCTTGAAATTCCCACACAATTTTGCAAGCCACATGGTGCTATGATCCCTTGTGATGTGGGTAGATGAAGTCAAGGATGCTAATGTGTGAACATGGATGAGTTTGATTTAAGATTACCCTGTCTAGTGGGAGAATGAAATAGCTTTGGTAGATGGTGGTTAAGTTGGTTGTAGGTTATAACAGCTAAGAGGCCAATGTGGAAATTCCAGAAATATTTAGGCAGCAACTTAAGGATTTGGTATTGAGGTGGATTTTCGAGATGAGGGAGAGGAAAAATGTCAAAGATGGTTCCTACTTTCTGGCATTTGTACATTGCCACTCTGGAAAATAACTAGCTGCTTCCCCTTTTAAAAAAATATTTGTTTATTTGGCTTTGTTGGATCTTAGTTGCAGCAGGAAGAATCTTGAATCTTTGTTGCTGCATGCGTGATCTTTAGTTGTGGGGTCTAGTTTCCTGACCAGGGATTGCATCCAGGCCCCATGCTTTGGGAGCATGGAGTCTTAGCCACTGGACCACCAGAGAAGTCCCACACAACGAAGTTCTTGAAATCGTAAAGAACTAGAGATGGATGACTCTAGTCACATTCTAATCAGATAGAATGGCATAAATACAAAATAGAAGTTCAAGTAATGTGTTGTGCGAGCAATGAATTCTGAGTGAGCATTCAAGGAGGACAGACACTTCAATAAAAAATCATTTTCAAAAGGTTTAGAAGGCTTGGAAACTTTCCAAATAAAAAAAGAAGAAAAACAAAAAACAAAACAAAAAAAACCCCTCCTCCTCCCCCAAACCTCCTGAACGCCTTATTTATCTACCTATACCACCTGGAGAGAATCCCTGAAACAGTGTATTCGGAAAGAAAATTCCTGACAGCGGGACAAATGTAAGTAGGGGTACTAAGCCAAGAAAGGACCCAATGTATTTGGGAAACTATACCAGTATGAATGATTTGAAACAATCTATAAAGAAAAACAACACATTTACAGTCATACCTCAGTGATATTGTGGGTTCATTCCAGATCATTGCAATAAAGTGAGTCACACGAATTTTCGAGTTTCCCACTGTGTATAAAAGTTATGTTTACACTATAAGGGAGTCCATTAAGTGTGCAGTGATATTATGTCTGAAAAATGTGCATACCTTAATTAAAAATACTTTAATGCTAAAAATCATCTGAGGCTTCAAGGGAGCTGTAATCTTTTTGCAATAGTAACATCAGAGATCCCATTTCATAGATCACCCATAACAAATATAATAATGAAAAAAGATGGAAATATTGCAAGAATTACCAAAATATAACACAGAGACACCAAGCAAGCCAATGCTGTTGGAAAAATGACACCAACAGACTTACTGGATGCAAGGTTGTCACAAACCTTTGGTTTGTAAAAAACACATTATCTACGAAGTACAATAAAGCAAAGTGCAATAAAACAAGGCATACCTGTATTGATGTGCTTCATGAATTGAAATTTATTTCATACATTGCTTATCATTATGTAGATTTTTTCACAGGTATCAATTTTATAAAACACTATTTTGATTAATAAAGTTTAAAGCAGAAGGTCAAAGTAGAGTGGTTGTTTAAATTCTTTAACTTAAACTCCCAGTGAAAGTAATTTTGAGAGGAGATACCAATTTATCTTGTTTTACAGACAATATGGTATGTAGTGAGGTGATAACATCAGTTCAAGCCATGTAACTCTACATAAGGAGATAAGTTTGATTTCTTTTGTTGATATATACCAACTCTTAAAAGTATTTGTTTTGTCAGAAATTCCAGAGTGGAAAATTCATTCCTTTGGTTCTCTTTAGAAATACATTTTTCCCCACAAAGTGGTGATTTCTTGTTAGTTATCAGTCATTTACATCAGGGGTCACCAAACTTCTCTGTAAAGTAAATAGTAGATAGTAAATAGTTTAAGCTTTGTGGACCAAAAGGTGAAATCAAGAACAATGTGTAGGTACTTATATAATAAGAGAATGAATTTCCAAAAATATCAATGAAATTAAAAATTTTTTAATGGACATTGAAATTTGAANTTCTCTGTAAAGTAAATAGTAGATAGTAAATAGTTTAAGCTTTGTGGACCAAAAGGTGAAATCAAGAACAATGTGTAGGTACTTATATAATAAGAGAATGAATTTCCAAAAATATCAATGAAATTAGAAATTTTTTAATGGACATTGAAATTTGAATTTCACATGATTTTTTACACGTCACAAAATGTTATTTTTCTTTTTCTTTTTAAAAATCATTAAAAAATATAAAAACCATTCTTAGCTCATGGACCAAACAAAAACAGGTGACTGGCCAGATTTGGTAGGCCATCTTTTGCCAAGTCTTGATTTATATTATATTATGAAAGTCTGTCATTTTATGTGATCAAGTTTTCCTCTTTTGAACAAAAGAGAGATGGAGGGGACCTTGGCCATTGTTACTTAAAAGTGTGAGTTGGTGAGGCTTGCATTTGGAAGTATTCTTGGTTTGACTAGTCTTGGCTTTCTGTTTTTAGAAAAGCCCTGGATAAATAAGATGTCTGAAAAAGTCTTTCTTTTGCCTTCACTTTAGAAATGTATATGAAGGTAAATGATTATGGAAACTCATGACATTTTTGAGACTACATCCTTCCTTCCACTCTAAAATTTGGATCTTGGTCTTACAAAGCTATAATCATTGGGTGATAGAGTTTATTTTTCTTTGCAATGTAAATTATATGATGATTGATTAGCAAGACTGAGGAGTTGGTCAATCAAGTGTTCCTCTCCATCGCCAGTTCTCTCATTCGTGTCATCCAGCTGAAACCTTTTTGCTCTCTTAGTTAATGCTGGTTGCTTCAGACATGATAGTCGTGATATTAACACAGATCGAAATTTTGAGAAAAGCGTCGTTTGTTCTACCACTGAGTGTCTGAAAAGTCACAGAGTTTCCCTTATGAAATTTAATGCAGAGATTTATTCTGTGAGGAGTCAGGTTCCCAAATCAGCACTTAAATTGAAACTGATGAACAGTCCTAACTACCCCTGAGCATCTTAAAGGACGAGAGGCCAGATCAAACAGCTACACAGGCTTCCCAGGTGGTGCAGTGGTAAAAAAAATCTGCCTGCAAATGCAGGAGATGAAAGAGAGGCAGGTTTGATCCTTGGGTTGGGAAGATCCCCTGGAGAAGGAAATGGCAACCCACCCCAGTATTCTTGCCCAGAGAACTCCATAGACAGGATCCTGGCGAGCTAGAGTCCATGGAGTCAAAAAGAGTCAGACACGACTGAACGGCTAAGCACACAGCACACACCGCAAGACAGCTACACAGTCTCCAAGTGAGCCAGGGGAGCTAGGCTGAACCCAAGATGACATGGCTGGTTAATGTTTTGGGGCTGTACATATGCTTAAAACGGAAATCACACTCCTTACGTGAGATGTTCATACTCTGAGGCTGCGTCGAGAACTGAGGCAGCAGCCAAGACAAGCTTGTTGTCATAAGCACATACAAGAGGCCTGATTTAAATAGATGATTCTTTTTCTCCTCCTACTCCCAACATATATAGTTAAATCTGTTGGAGCCAAATGAATATGTAATTACAAAGCAGTTTACAAATGAAACGAGTTATAAATTTAAATATGTTTTTCGATTAGCCCATCTATATTATATTTCTGCTTAACCAAGAGCAGTGATTTCTAGCATACCAGAGAGTCCTGGGATCATATGGAGGTGGCAGGAGGAATGAGTGGAGAGGGCGTTGGCCTCCCAGCACTCTCCATCAGTCCTCACCCAAGTGCAACATTCCTTTTTTTTTTTTTTTAACTTGATTTATTTTTGGCTGCACTGGGTCTTCGTTGCTTTGCACAGGCTTTCTCTAGTTGCAGGCCAGCAGGGGCTGCTCTCCTGTTGCTCCAGAGCACAGGCTCAACATTTGTGGCGCGCTGGGTTAGTTGCCTTATGGCATGTAGAATCTTCCCAGACCAGCGATCAAACTCATATCTCCTATATTACTAGGTGGATTCTCTACCACTGAGCCACCAGGGAAGCCCCTGGCATTCCCTTTTGATCTACTTGTTTGCTGGACCTTTAAGCATGAACTTGACAAAAACAGGTCCTGCTTTTTTTTTTTTTTCCTTTTAAAAATATTTGGCTCGCTGGGTCTTTGTTAATGGGCGCAGGCTTCTCTTTGCAGTAGTTTCTCTTGCTGTAGAGCACAGGCTCCAGGGCGTGTGGGCTTCAGTAGCTGCAGCACATGAGGCTCCCAGGCTCTGGAGCATTATTAGGCTCAGTGGCTGTGGTGCATGGGCTTAGTTGCTCCACGGCATGTGGGATCTTCCCGGATCAGGGATCGAACCCATGTCTCCTGCAGTGGCAGAGGGATTCTTTACCACTGAGCTCCCGGGGAACCCCAAGATCCTGCTTTGTAAAAAGTTGAAAGTTGATTTAAAGTTTATTTCTACATGTCTAAATTCTCCAGTGCCTGTCACCACGCCTAGCGGTTTTCCTGCTCCTCTCAGGCAGTTGCTCTCTTGTCGTATGGCCTGTGGGATGCCTTATCTGGGCAGAGGTTCCCTTAGGAGAGGAGGGAGGGGAAATAAAGAAAGATACCCCCAAAGTCATTTGATCTCGATCAACTAAAGCCCCTCTCTGCCTCCAGCCTTGTCATTTTCTGCTCATGTCCTCTGAGGGAGTAGGTGGAGGGGGACATTACTCAGCTCCCATCCTGGTGGCATTCACCGCGGCTCAGGGCTCTCAGAGCTCTCAAGTTATACTGTGCTGGCCCCAGGACTGCATTTATGACTTTTGTGAGCCCAAGGCACTTTTGCCTTTGGAGTTCCTTGTACTGTAAAAGAAATTTGAAGATTATTTGACTCTGTTGGTATAAAAAAAAATAGAATTCAGGCTGGATTCATTATTACGTGTTCATCCTTATAAGTATCATTTTCATCTGATTGTAAAAGAAATGAAAATGAAAACATTTTTGTAGGTCTTCAAAATATCACAGGCCCTGGGCACTGTATCTGCTGAGTCCACCAGACATGTTAGCCCTGGTTAGAGCAGGGGGATTAGGTTGTGGAGAAGGACTCTTTTTCATCCCTTAGACGTGTTAAGTTAAATAATTCTTTTACTCTTTACTTATTACACTCATTCTCCCCAGTCATATACCTACTATGAATCAGACATGAGTTCTGTTGGATTGAACCAGGAGACAGATTTGAGAGACAGACGTGTCACTGCCCTCAGAAGACAAAGGCTTTCTTGTGGGAGTTTGCTGATCATACCTTAGCTTTTTCATTCTCTGGTTTTTTAAATTTTTTCCCACAACTGACTCCATATTCATACAGATGAGATTTTGGTAAGTTTGTTTGTAAGACTTTGCCAGGCATGTCCAAACATATCTGAATTCCATTTAGACTCAAGTTAGCCTCCCTATATTTCAAAAACTTGAGGGTTATTTTTTATTAATATTTTCCTTTGATCTGTGGAGATATCCTTAAGGAATGGAGAATGAGATTTTTTTTTTTTTTTTTTTCAAATTTTGTTGTTGAGTCTTCACTGTGGCACACTGGCCCTCTCTAGCTGGGGCACTCGGGGGCTTCTCTAGTTGCAGCACTTGGGTTTCTCTTGTTGCAGAGCATGGACTCTCTAGAGTGTGTGGCTCAGTAGTTGTAGCACGTGGCCTTTCTAATTGGGTTTAGTTACCTTGCAGTGTTTGGGATCTTAGTTTCCCAACCAGGGATTGCATCTGCATCCCCTGCATTGGAAGACAGATTCTTAACCACTGGACCGCCAGGAGAGTCCCAAGAATGAGAATTTAAAGAAAATATTCTTTTAAATCTTCTTATTTCTGCTGACTGTATCTTAAGTTAGACCCTCATCAGCTTTCATGTGAGTCCTTTCAACATCTTCAGGACCAACTGCCAGTTCTTACCCTCACTGAAGTATATTTACCAGATACTTGTTATTGTGTTATTTCTCACAAAAATTTGGCTGGATTCCTACTGATCACAAGATAGAGTCCAACTGCAAAATGTAGATAACCTAGAGGGTGCTTCATGATTTAACCTTATTAGCCTCATACTTTTCTCTTGCAATCTAATGTCAATCACCAGATATATCAGTCAGCTAATGCTGTGTAACAGCAGCTCTCCGAATCTAGTCACTTATGACAGTATTATTATAGCTCTCACATCTCTTGGCTGGAGTTATTTGATCTGAGCTGAACTTGCATATGGGTCTGCGAGTCCAATTGTTCATGTATCAGTGGGTCAATGGGAAGTTTTAACTGGAGCAGCTCTGCCCCTGTGTTTCCCTTTTGGGACTAACGTGTAGAGCAGGCATATCCATGCATATTTTCACCCCAAACCCATTGGTTTGACCAGGCATGCCTTTCTCACAGTGACAGCAGAAGCTCAAGACAGTGAAATGCAGGACCTCCTTAGCTCTGGGCTTGGAATTGGCCCGTCATTACTTGTGCCAAGTAGTGGCACAGCTGGTGGAGGTTCATTCTGAGCCATTGTGTCATGAGGAAGCCTGGCAAGTCTATTCTTGCTGAAACACTATTATGATCTTTCTTGCTTCTTGATCCTGTGACTCCTTTGGTCCTTCTCCCACTGATTCTGTGAGCCTTGCCCGTCTTCCAGTGCCTCTTATATGACAAGAGCCTGTTTTTGATGCTTTTGACTGAGAATGTTGATTGAATCATTTGATGACTTGAGTAAGCTCCTTGCGTTCCCCAACAGATGAACTTCCTTGCTCCTAAAATTCGCAAAGTGGGAGGAGAGAAAGTAAGAATGTAGATAATGTGGTACAAGTTCTAACAACTTCATATAAATCAGATGAATAGAATGATTTCGCGTTTGAGTTGAAATCTGGCTATCAGGAAAGCCATTTTAGAGAATCAGGTGAGCACACAGCCAAAAGACTTATTCCCATCCCTTGAAAATAGACATGGCGGGTAGGAAGTGAAGGAGCCGGTGTGAATATAACCTCTGTCCTCACCCTGCTTATCTTTAGTAAGCGGCATGTGTGTGCCTGCCCCTCGGGGAAGAAAAAGGACCTAAGAATCTGCCCAAAGAGTATTTTTCCACACTAAATGCCCTTTGTATTCCCCAGACACATTTAGATCCTACCTTTCTTTCATGCCTATTTTAAGGAAACAATGCCTTCTATTCTAAAAATATTTAATCTGTCCCCTCCTTGCCCTAACTCCATGGTACAAATTTACTTTCTACCTCTGTTATTATTGTTATTTACATAGATACCAATACATTTGTCTGTCGAGGCTGTGAATATCTAAGTGATTGGAATCAAGTCTTACTTGTCTTTCTGTTTTTAGTAGGATGGATCAAATGAATGCTAAATGACCTGGAGGCAAGATGATTTATATTTTGTCTTTTTATCCCTTACATCACATAGTTCCTCAGACTTAAGAGTTAACTATAAATACATATTTGTCAAATGTCATAAATAAAAATATGCTTACACATGGAGATCTGAATTTTATTATTGAAGAATTTATGTTATTAAATCATATGTGATATTAGAAGGCTTTAAGAATATACTTATGGGCTCTACTGAATCATTTCCACTCCTAGATCCATGTGAGAAAAGTTTGGAGGAGTTTGAATTTGGTATGGGGAATATATAACAGAAGTTGGATTATTGATTCTCCTTTATGGATGATATTAGTCATTCTTCATCTGAACTAAGGAAGATGTATACATTGCCTAAAATAAAAACAGTTTGGGTATTGCTTATAGATTTATGTTTCTCAGGGGACTTACAGAATTTCCTTCCTTGGCTTTGCCTAGTAATAGGACAAAGACTCATGTTCTTGGTATATCCTGCTTCAAGTAAGCTTTCTAACTCTCTGTAACTGTGTAGTTTTCAAATATTATAGCAATGGTGCTTAACATGTGTCTTTTAAAGTTGCTGACATAGGTAATGAAACGTCAGATGATAATATTTCATGATGTACAGGATAATTATGTGGGACAAAGAAAGGCATATTAAGTTATCACCCAGTATATATTGCTAATGCACATACTTTTTGTAAAGACCTAGCACAAAATACTTACCTTTTTATTAGATTTCCTTAAGCAATGTATATCTTTTAAAAGAGCTAAGAAAAATTATGTAATTATAGATAATAGGAAAGAAAACATATTGTTACCTAAATGGGAATGGTAATTGCGTTGAGCTCTTGAAGTCTTGGGTTCTCTAGGAACTGCCATGAAATATCTGAAGAGTTAGAATTTAACCTTTAGTGCCTTTTAAAGTTATTCCTTTGTAACAAATCACCTCAAAACTTAGCAGCTTAAAACAATGAATATGCATTTTTTCACATGGTTTCTGTGGGTTAGGAGCAGCTTAGCCAGATGACTCTGACCCGAGGTTATGGGATTGTGGTCAAGATCTTACTCTGTGTGTGTGTGTGTGCGCACGTGCGCACTAAGTCACTTTAGTCGTCCAATTCTTTCCGACCCTGTGGACTGTAACCCGCCAGGCTTCTCTGTCCATGGGATTCTCCAGGCAAGNCTATGTTCGATACAGGATACAGGATGCTTGGGGCTGGTGCACGGGGATGATCCAGAGAGATGATATGTGGAGGGTGGTGGGAGGGGGTATCAGGGTTGGGAGCTCGTATACACCCGTGGCAGATTCATGTCAATGTATGGCAAAACCAATACACAATTGTAAAGTAAAATAAAATAACAATAAAATTAAAAAAAAAAAAAACACACTGCTCTTCGGTAAAAGGGGCTTCCCTGATGGCTCAGTTGGTAAAGAATCCACCTGCAGTGCTGTAAACCCAAGTTTGATCCCTGGGTGGGGGAGATTCCCTGGAGAAGGAAATGGCAACCCACTCCAGGATTCTTGCTTGAAAAATCCCAGGGACAGAGGAGCCTGGCAGGGTACAGTCCATGGGGTCACCAAGAATCGGATGTGACCGAGCAACAAATAAACACTTGAGCAGAACACTAATCATATTTCTTTAAAAAATTATCTTTGCTTTTCTTTTTAGTCCTACATTCAAAATTTCTGATTCAAGGCAATTTTAATATCTCAGTTTTTCAGTTTTCCTCACATTTGTTAAGAGACTGTTTTGGTAGTTTATATTTTTGTGGCTTTTTTGTGTTTTTTTTCCTTTTCTCATTTTCTAATTTTGTTTTTGTGAATTGAGTTTATGTCTAAATAATATGATTTCTAATACTTTTGCAATAGATTCTTTCAGGGTTTCTAGTCATATAGTCATGTCCTCTTCAATGCTCAGCAATTCAGTTAAATTATTTCTTATAATTTTATGTTTATTTCATATCTGGAATTTATTTTGTTTTTTTATTTCAATGTTAACAGTAATAGGTATTATTACATATATGATATTTTTTGTTTTCATGTATTATTTCATTTATTCCTAAGGATAAACATAAGAGATATGCACTATTATTATCTCCATTTTACAAAACCAAGGCCTGGAGAGATTAAATAACTCATTCAAGTCTGCCATATGGTGTTTGAGTTAAGACTTGAAGCAACTTTTGACTTCAAAGCATGTGTGCTCAACCAGCTTATCCCATGGGATGTCACTTGAGACTACCATGATAGTAACTCTTACCTCCACATCAGTTTATGTTACTGAAATTTAGAACTAACACTAACAAAATTGATATTAATAAATCATTATTTTTATATTACATGTCTTAAAAAAAAGTCAAATGTGATTTTTATTTCTATGAATTTACTACAATACAGACAAAAGCAGTTCTTTCATCATTGGACAGTATCTTAGAATTATCAGGTATAAATTTTATTGATATGTTAGGAAGTGTCAAAGAAGCAGGGAATATTTTCAAGTGCTCATCAAACCCAATCCCTTTTTTTTTACATTGAGGTGAAATTAACGTAAAATAAACCATCTTGAAGTGTATAGTTCAGTGGCATCTAGTACATTTACCATGTTGAGTAACTATCACCCACATCTGGTTCCAAAATGATTTCATTATCCCCAAAGAATATATATCACATGCATTAAGCAGTCCCTCCCTCTAGCCCCTGACAGCCACAAGTTGTTTTTCTGTCTCAGTGGATGTACCTCTTCTGGATGTTTCATATAAATGGAATCATGAAATATATGACCTTTTGTGTCTGGTGTCTTTCAATTAGCATAATAGTTTTGAGGTTCATTTACGTTGTGACATATGTTAATTTCTCGGTTCTTTATTTGGCTGAATAGTATTCCATTCTATTTATAGACATTCAGCTTATTTCTACTTTTTGGTGATGGTGAATAGTGTTACTATGAATATTGATGTACAAATATCCTTTGCCAAGATGCCTTATTTCTAAATATGCTGATTAGTTTGATTTGCAAGTATTTTAATTGGGATTTTTGCATTTGTGTTTACAAGTGATGCAAGCTGTAGGTTTCTTTAGTAAGATGTTTTTGGCCATCTTTGACATTTTTATGCTACCTACATTAAATATTTCGAGAGATTTCTTTTTTTAATCAGGAAATATTTTAATTGTAGAATAAATACTTAACACTCAGATTTTTCAAAATTTATTTATTTTTACCACATTTACTTCAGATTGTTTAAATAAATAGTAAATTGCAAGTAAAGTAGCACCCCTTTTTGTACCTCTTTCCAGTAATTCTCTTCCACCTCAGATGTGAATGGTATCCTGCATTTGATGTTTGTTGCCGTCATGTTTTTATATTTTAATGATGTCTTTATAAGCTTAAAAGGTTGTGAAGAATTTTTTGTAGTTGTTCGTATTTCAAATTGACTGTTTAGTTATTAAATTAAAAAAAAATGTAGTCTCTGGAGCCTCATAGTTTTTGTTTGGAATTTCTAACTCTAATAGTGTGTTTTTTTTAATTTCTGTTTTTAGTTTCTTTTAGTTTTCGTTTTATGCCCTTTGAAGCTTTGTCATCAGTGCATACTATTATGTTTTCTGAAGGATTTGATTCCCTTTTGTTTATGATGCAGTGATCCTATTTTTCTGTCTAATACTTCTTGTCTTGAAGTCTGCCTTGTCTGATATTAATATAGTCAGTTCTATCTTAGTATTTTCATATTTTATTTTCCTTCCTTTTGCCTTTAACCTATCTGTGTCTTTATACTTAAAGTAGGTTTCCCATAGCAGTAGTAGGATCTTGTTTTTTCTGCAATGTGACAGTCTTTGTCTTTTAATTGGACTATTTAGCACCATTTACATGCAATTATTGAAATGAAAGTGAAAGTGTTAGTCGCTAAGTTGTGTCCACCTCTTTGTGACCCCATGGACTGTAGCCCACCAGGCTACTGTGTCCATGGATTCTCCAGGCAAGAATACTGGAATGGGTTGCCATTTCCTTCTCCAGTGGACCTTCCTGATCTGAGGAGTGAACCCATGTCTTCTGCATTGCAGGCGGATTCTTTGGCATTGAGCCACCAAGCAGTCATTATTGATATTTATATCTTATATACATTATATATACAAATTATATGTTTTTAAAAACTTTATATATATAAATTATAAAGATATTTATATCTTGCTATTTGGTTTCTATTTTTTGCATTTGTTGTTTGCCCCTCTTTTCTGCTTTATCTGCCTTCTTTTTTTTTTTTAAGCCTTTCATGCTATTTCATACTGTTAGCTTACTTACCTTTTTATTTTATTGTTTTAGTGAATGCTATGGGATTTACCAGAGCAGGAAATGGCAACCCACTCCGGTGTTCTTGCCTGGAGAGTGCTGTGGACGGAAGTGCCTAGTGGGCTGCTGTCCATGGAGTCGCACAGAGTCGGACACGACTGAAGCAACTTAGCACGCATGCATGCATTGGAGAAANAGTGGATGCTATGGGATTTACCAGAGCAGGAAATGACAACCCACTCCGGTATTCTTGCCTGGAGAGTGCTGTGGACGGAAGTGCCTGGTGGGCTGCTGTCCATGGAGTCGCACAGAGTCGGACACGACTGAAGCAACTTAGCACGCATGCATGCATTGGAGAAAGAAATGGCAATCCACTCTAGCATTCTTGCCTGGAGAATCCCAGGGATGGAGGAGCCTGGTTGGCTGCCACCTATGGGCTCCCATAGAGTCGGAAGTGACTTAGCAGCAGCAGTAGCATGGGATTTACAATAAGTATATCTAGCTTATTCCACTAAATAGTGTATAAGAAACATAGAGATGTATATTTCCTTTTCCCTTCTCCTATTATTGTTATCTCATTAGTACATACTTCACTTCTATGTATGTTATAAATCTCAAAATGTATCATTTTAAAATAGTCTATTATATTTTAAAAACTTCAAAATGGGAAAGTATATTTTTTATTTGCTAAGTTGCTTCAATTGTGTCCTACTCTGTGCGACCCCATAGATGGCAGCCCACCAGGCTCCCCCATCCCTGGGATTCTCCAGGCAAGAACACTGGAGTGTGTTGCCATTTCCTTGTCCAATGCATGAAAGTGAAAAGTGAAAGGGAAGTCGCTCAGTTGTGTCCGACTCTCAGAGACCCCATGGACTGCAGCCTACCAGGCTCCTCCGTCCATAGAATTTTCCAGGCAAGAGTACTGGAGTGGGGTGCCATTGCCTTCTCGCACTTTTGAAATCATTTTATCATTTATTTTCACTGTATGCATTCAAATTTTGCCCCTTCTGCTTGAAGAATTTCCTTTAACATTTCTTGCAGTATGTAGCTGCAGTAATGCAGCTTTGATGGCAATCAAACTTTTCACCTTTCGATTGCTACAAGAGTATTGCACCTTCAGTTTTAAAAGATATTTTTGCTGGATGTGGAATTCTGTGTGGACAGTTGTTTTCTTTCAGTACCGGTGCTCTAAATATGTTGCTTCCTTGTCTTCTGTCTTATATTGTTCTGACAAGAAGCCTGCAGTGTTACTTTGTGGTAATTCTGTCTGTCTCTCTGCCTGTGTACGCAGTTATGTTTGATTCTTTGCAACCCCCCGGACTGTAGCCCACCAGGCTCCTTTGTTCATGGGATTTTCCAGGCAAGAACACTGCAGTGGGTTGCCATAACCTCCTCCAGGGAATCTACCTGATTCAGGGATGGAATCAGTGTCTCTTGCATCTCCTGTATTGGCAGGTGGATTCTTTACCACTGAGCCTCCTGGGAATTAGTTGCCATAATTCTGTGTGTCTTTGTAATTAATGTATCTCTAGATGCTTCTAAGATTTTTTTTTATTTTTTTATTACTTTTTTTTTATTTTGATGATAATGTGTTTGTTGTTTATTTTTGCTTACAGTTGTGGAGCTTTTTGTACTGCGGGCTTAAACACCTGGCTATTTTTTGTACAAATATTTTCTGCTCTTTTCATACTCTGCTTTCTGTGACTCTAATTAAATATATGTTAGTGTGAGTGTTTTGTTAATTTTATTTTGGTTTTTATTTCTCTCAGTGATTTATTTTGTATGACTTCTTTTGCTGTGTCTTCAGGCTAGCTGATCTTTTCTTCTGCAATATTTTCTCTGGTTTTCATGCCACTCAGAGAAAATTTTGTCTCAGGTAGTGAACATTTTATCTAGTCATTCCATTTGATTCTGTCTTTAGCCTACATTTGCTCCTCACTATATTTATATTTTTGAAAATTTAAATTTATATTAGAGGTTTCAAGATTCTCACCTCTTAATTTCAATGTCTCTGACATTTCTGGGTTTTTTTTCTGTTGATTTTTCTTCTGGTTATGTGTTACATACTCATGCTTCTTCATATAAGTAGTAACTTTTGATTAATGTTGAACATGGTTAATTTTCCATTGTTGAGTACTGGATGTTGTTGTTTTCTTTTAAAAAGATTTGGAGTTTGTTCTGTTAGGCAGTTAAGCTACTTGAAGATCAGCTTGATCTTTTAAAGTATTTATTTTAAGATTTTTTTTAATGTCCAAAGAAGTTTTTACTCTAGGGCTAATACATGATCCATCTGAGGTTTGTAATGAATGTGCCATATATTCAGAATGTCTAATGGGAGATCTGATGATTCCTTGCATTGTGTGGAGGCAACCCACTCCAGTATTCTTGCCTGGAAAATCCCATGGACAGAGGAGCCTGGCAGGCTACAGTTCATGGGATTGCAAGAGTTGGACACAGCTTAGCGCTGTCTTTCCCTGGTGACTCAGATAGTAAAGAGTCTGCCTGCAGTGTGGGAGATCTGGGTTCGATCCCTGAGTTGGGGAGATCCCCTGGAGAAGGAAATGGCAACCCACTCATTCTTGCCTGTAAAATCCCATGGACAGAAGAGCCTGGCAGGCTAGTCCATGGGGTTGCAAAAAGTTGGACACGACTGAACGAGCACTGTGTGAAGTCTGGGAATTATGACGTCATCTTTTTGGCGATTGCTTTTTCCCCCTGGCAGTTTTCCTCTGTTTGGCCTCATGGGTTTCACCATTTTACTGAGCAGATTGAAATTCAGCCAAAGACTCAAGGATTCTGTTGCAGATTTCTGGAGCTGTTTATCTGTGCAGCTCCCTCCTCTCCATACTGTGTCCTACGAATTCTACCCTCTTTGTCTTCCTTCTCTAACTTCTGTCTCTGCAACTCAGTGAGGTTCCTGGGCTCTGTGTAATTTCTCTCTCCTTGTGTTGTGGTCTGAAAATTGTGTGAGGCAGAAATGTGGGGTGATTTAGCTCATAACGTTTTTTGTTTCCATTTTCTTAGCTATTATAGTCTTGCCTTTCCTGTTGTCCAACCCTAAAAGAGTTGTCCTTATATTTTGTCCAGTTTTATATTTATGACAAGAGGGCAGACGTATAAGCCAGTAACCTCAGTTGCCTCTTTCTAATGAAGCAAAGGAAAGGTAGAAAAACAGCATTTTAAAGTACAAAGAATGTTCATATTTTGCTACTGACATTACTGAAAGTCCAGAGGAGAAAGGGGCCTTAAAAAGCCATGAATGTCCATTTTAAGGATGATGAAACAGAGGTAAAGGGAAACAAGATAACTTGCCTGCTGTTGTCTGGTGTGTGACTTTGCAGTTTGGACAGAAGCTGGGTCTCTTCAATCCTGTTTATTGTTAGACATTGTGGTGTGCTGTTTCTTACCACTTCAGCTGAATTGAGGGTATATCATAGCAGTTAGCATTAGTAATGATGAAAATGACGCTAGCAGTTCTACCTATTAACATTTAAAGTATATTTATATTCCTTTTTGTTCTTGGTTAGGTTAAATTTTACTTTTGATTTTAAATTTCTTGTACAAACATTTAAGAGCAGTGATTTATATTATCTGATTTAATAGTACCTAATTGTTTTATTAAGCCTGATGATATATCTATAGAGGTCAGTAATTTAAAAAGTTTTAAATTGAAATGATAGACAAAATATTTTTACTGTGTCTTTGGTTTTATCTTCTCATTTACTGTATTGTACTGACTCCTTTTAATTGCGTTGAATAATATGCCTCAGTGATCTTTAAAACTGACATTATTAACTTACATTACCAAATGTGAAATAGATAGCCAATGGGAATTTGCTGTATGTCTCAGGAAACTCAAACAAGGGCTCTGTATCAACCTAGAGGCGTGGGTGAGATGGGGAGGGAGATGGGAGGGAGGTTCAAAAGGGAGGGGCTGTACCTATAGGTATACTTATGGTTGATTCATGTTGAGGTTTGATAGAAAACAACAAAATTCTGTAAAGCAATTATCCCTCAATGAAAAATAAATAAATTTAAAAAATTGACATTATTTTAATTGTTTTCTTTTCCTCCTTCAAGGATATTTCTTTAATGGGAAAAATGTACTGGCAGCAATCACCTCAAATGCAAGCAGAGCAAGGACCACAGATAAGTATTAAGGAAACTCAAATGGTAGTGTGTTTAATAAAAATCCTCCTCACCTATTTTAAAGTAACAGTCTGCTTCTGTTGCTTTAATGTTTTATCTAGAGAGTTTTGGCTATTCTGACTCACCATTTTTGCCTATCATAGATGTTCTGTGCTAAGGCTCAAAACTCTTCAGAAAGAAAAGATTTTTAACAGTTCTTCTGCTCTGAACACATTTATATCTAGAAAGTAGCTGGAGAAATTAAAAGTTTTTAGTTTTTAGGAAAGCATCCCCTTATTCTTTATTTAGGTGGAAGAATTGTGAAAAGCACTGACAAGGGGAGCATTTTGTAGAGAAATACGGACACTTGGTGATAGAAGTTTGTTTCAGAAATAGAACTTTATTTTCATCTATCACTGGCAAAATACTTATGGGACTCAAAGGAATCTGGAACATGTTCCCTGTGAATGGGAAATGTCTTCCTGTGTATAGAAACCCATATTTACATGAAATAAACAATGGCATGATGGTCAGTCTTTTACAAAGGATTCATAAAATGATATCATTAGATAACAAGCTCCTTTAGTTCTTAAAAATATGATTCTGCATACATAAAAATTCAGATCACAGTTATTTTTAGGATAATATATCATGTTTAGAAAATGTACTGAATCTTTTCACAAAAATCATGGATCTTATAACATTAGAGTTACTGCAAGAGGTTGACTACTAGAGTTTGAGATGCTTCTAGGTCATGCACTTTTCCCCTTTGTAGTCCCATCATGTGTCTCAATACCCAGCACGTGTGGCACTAGTATGTGGATAAATCAATTCTGAAGCCTTACCACATATGCTATGGACTTAAAACTGACATTTAGGGTAGCTGCCTCTAGGTGACACCATTTACAGGTAGATATCAGACCTATAAGCTTGTAACAGGTATAGTAAACTGAAACTGCAAGATCACTTAGGTTCAGAAACTTAAAAATATTCACTCATAGAATAAACTTGCCATAATACCATTCACTGAATATTCATATAAAGTAAGAGAAAATATTATTCCATTTTGAAGGAAGCTGTGAAAAAGGCTAGTTTCAAATACCTAGCTTATACTTCATCCTGATTGTTAAAGATTTAAACAAAAATATCAATTGTTTTATAATTCTGTAGGAACCATACCCTCAGCTTTGATATTTATAAGCAATCTCTGGACCTCTCCTGGCCACTGGTTTTTTAAGAGGAAGCTTACCACTTGTTTAGATCTTTTAAGTTTATATTTAGTTTAGCTTTTATTAAGTTTATCACTTCTTTATCTTTTAAGTTGATACCTAGCCATGGTTAGAAAAAAAAAAAAAGCTCCTCTATGGTACCTTTAATTCCTAACACATTTTTGGGGTTCCTACTCTGGGTCAGAGAACAGAACTCTATCTATTCATTCTACCTATCCCTAGACTTACTCTCAATATGGCCTTGGGCAGGTTACTTAACTTCATTATGCCCGTTTCTTCATCCATAAAATGGGGTTGCGGACAGTTCCTACTTCATGGAATTGAGGTGAAGATTAAAATTTTATGAGATAATGCTGCTATGTGTTAACAGTTATGATGGTTACTTAGATGGATATACTATAGGATGATATGTGCTACAATAGAGCAGGTCACAGGGTAGTGATAAGATCAGTAATAGCTTTGTGGGTAGGTGAGGCAGAGTCCTGAGATGGTCACTTGCAGTTGGGGGATGACCATTGCCCTCTCAAGCTTTTCTTCTCCATTATCTATTTTGGAGGGTGGCACCTTCATGTGTTCAGTCTCCCCAGCCAGATCCTGGGAATGTATGCTAAGAAAGCCAGGAGCAGAAAGAGTAAAAAGCAAGGGAGTGATGAACAGTTCCAAAAGTTATGGAACATAAAATGAGTGAATTTGGAGGTAGACAGTATAAGCCCATAAGGTTATATTACCTTTGTGTATCTATCCTGCCATTTTAGGGAAGGACTTTTTAAACCCTTTTCACCAGTGAGGAAGATGAGGTTAAAGAGGGTTAAATAGTTTGACCGAGATTACACATCTGTTAATAGATCCAGGATTTGAATTAAGTCCTATATAGATACAAAGCTCTTACTCTTTCTCCAGTAGCACTGAGTAGCTTTGTAAAAACATGAGCTCCAGATTAAAGTTACATTTCACAAAAGTACATTTTTTTGTTTAGCTATCCTTTCTTGCATAATAAAGAAACTTAAAGCGTTCAGTTCAGTTCAGTCGCTCAGTCGTGCCCNTCTTTACCCCTTATTTGGATGACAGAGGATGAGATGGTTGGATGGCATCACCGACTCGATGGGCATGAGTTTGAACAGACTCCAGGAGTTGGTGGTGAACAGGGAGGCCTGGCCTGCTGCAGTCCATAGGGCCAAAAAGAGTCAGACACGACTGAGCGACTGAACTGGATTGAATTTACTTATTATCAAATGAGTATGCCAGAGAGAAAAGGGATACAATTGCGTTTTCAAGTCATTCTATAAAATTCAGATTCTGTGTAAATCAGACTGGTTTTATCATCTGTTAATTTGAGGCAGTGCTCATAATCCCCAATAATCTTGGTTTAAAATTGGATAATACCCAAAATATGTCTATAGAGGTACTTTCTTTGAGGCTCAGTGAGATAGATATTAAGTAAGTGAGATGTTTTTAAAAAACACAAAACAGGTGCAGGAATGATATTTTGTAAGAATTTTTCATTAGGGCTTGGCATGGAGCTGGGGTGTCTGTGTGGTCTTCTTGGGGCTCTGGGTGAGCCCTTCTCTGACAGACTGAAGTCACGCTTCTACAAGGGCATTTGGCTAGTAGGAATCTCATTGTTCAGGATGAAAGAACCTCAGATTGGGGAGAGGTTGGATATTTCAATGGGCTTGATTCTGTGTGAGTGTGGGGAAGAATCAAGGTAAGATTAGAATCTTATTATTTCCTTCGAGTTGTTGCATCGTATGTGTCGGGTGGTATGTTTTGATACAAGGGCCAAGGAAAATAATTTGCCAAGCTTCACATTTTTCTTAAGTCCAGTGTGAGTTTCTCTTTCTAAGTCTTTCAGAGGAAGTTTATTATTTCTGCTTAATTTCAATCATGCATTTTTCATAATCAGTTTGTTGTCAGAGAGAAAACATTGCATAACTTAAAACTTTGGAAGGACCAATAAAAACAGCATGCTTGTGCACTTACGTTTCCCAACAGAATGTGCTTGAGAAGCTTCCTGAAACTGTATCAAGTATTTTCCAGATTGAACAAGAGGATGTATTGGAATGGGGAACCTCAGATACAGAAAGCATATTATTTAAACCTCAGGAAACTTCGGAAGTTCAGTCAGCAAGTGAATCAAGTAAACCTCTGGAAGGCGCGCAGCCCATAGGTGATTCAAAAATAACCAAGCGGGTATCTTTAAAGGTAAAGCACTACTTACGTTGGAAACAAAGTTTGAGAGTTGAGAACGTTTAAGTGTGAAGATGTGGCCCAGCATGGGCCAAGGTTTGTGAGAGGGTTCGTCCTGAAAATTGGCCTTTCATGTGAAGTTGCTTGTTTGGGAAAAAAGGACTTCTGTTTTTTACGAACTTTTAGTCTCAAATCTAATTGCAGCTCTGGGGAGAGAAGAAAGATTTTTAAGGAGTAAAGGAACCCTGGGGCTTTCAGAAACTGACCAAATGTTTTGTTACCATCTTGAGAGAGTCAAGAACTGTAGCCCAGGGATCAGGATTGGGTGAATTTTGTAACCTGTGTTCCATGTAGGTTTCTCCTACTCCCTGTGTCTTTTTCTACTGTGAGAATTTTATTTTATTTTTAATTTTGTTCTATTTTATTTATGCATAATTTTCATTATTTTACCACATTTGTATATTGCCTTATTATTTTTTGCTTGGTGTGTTTCCTTGAGTCATTTTTTGGTTTAAATAAATAAGTTATTTAGGAATTCGAGTTTATTTAAGAATAGATAATTAATAATAAGCCTTGGACTTCTCAGGTGGTGCTTGTGGTGAAGAACCTGCCTGCCAGTGCAGGAGACATAAAAGACGTGGGTTCTATCCCTGGGTCACGAAGACTCCCTGGAGAAGGAGATGGCAACCCGCTCCAGTATTCTTGCCTGGAGAATCCCGTGGACTGACGAGCCTGGCAGGCTATGCAGTCCGTGGGGTTTCAAAGAGTCAGGCACGACTGAAGTAACTTAGCCCATTTAAGAATAGATATATTATTATTAAGATTTTTTTTAAAGCCATTTTTTAATGAACCATAGCGTTGTTATCTTGATATTATCTCCCGTAGTCTTCTCTGATTCAGATGGATGCCCCTTCTTGGATAAACACTCCCTTTAGTCAGTCCCTCTCCTTCTGGGCTCCTCTGTCCCCACCAGCGACCATGATCCTGCTACTGTGCTTCACGCAAATCAACTGGCCATTGCCAATTCTTTAACTATTACCCCAAACACCCAACTCTGAAATCTTATATTTTTCTGTGACCTTCCTCTTTTCTTGCCTTTCACAAAATAATCAGTCTCCAAGGCCTAGATTCCTCCTAAACATAATTGCTTATAACCTTTTTCTTCTCTTTTCCAGTTGACCTTCTCTCTGGATTAGTACCATTGCCTTTTGCCTTTTATTCATTTCTCAGGTCCTATTTTCTTAGGGTCATCTGGCATGATATTAGCATATGGATCTTCCTGCAATAATAGATAATAAGGAAAATCCACAAGTAATAGGTGACCAGAGAAAATCTGCCACTGCTGTCAGGGGCAAGGGACTTAACTGCTATGATTGGTGACTGACTTTATCATACATCATGCTGTCTCCCTAAGCTCACACTGGGTATATGAAGTGAAGCCTGCACGGCTGAGTGTGCCCTCTCAATGATAACTACCCTGTGTTTGGCTGATACCTTCTAGGTGTGGAGAACTTAAAAGGCATCTTTAAAAATGATGATGTCTTGCCAAAAAACTGTTCAGCTGGTGGTCATAGGTGATGTGTTTTACCCATTCTCCCAACTGAAAATTAGGACTTTGGAAATAAAATGTGGCATGAGGGGCAAATGGTTAATTAATTAGTAAGTGTGTCAAAGAATGAAATGGATTTTTTGGAGAATGATTTCACCACCATGACCTGTGAAGAATTTAAATCTTGCATCGAAAAAAGTCCCATAGTGTTCATTCTTTTGATTTGCTGTGGCTGCTATTAAATGTCATGAAAAAATGTGCAAAATTATTTATTTTTGGTAAAAACACTCATTTCCTAAGGTAACTAGAGTTTACTGAGTGTTTATCATGTTCCAGCCACATTGCTAAGTGTTTTACACGTTATCTTTTTTCTCCTAACAACAACCCTCTTATAGGACTCTCAGTTGAAAAAACTGAGTATGGAGAAGAGAAATAGCTTTCCCAGGTACAACCATATGGCTAAGTTGTAGAGGTAAGACTTGAGCTGAGGTGGTCTAATTCTGGAGCCTTCGCTCTTTGCCTCTTTGCGGTGCTTGCCCATTCATAACAACAGTTAACAGGTACCTGGTGAAATACAGGAACACAGGCTCATAGCGGTGAAAATGACTGTGGCCAGAGTGTCCCTCACTGAACTGGGAGGAACAGTTTGATGAGAGAGACTCAGAGAGCAGATTCAGAGGGTTCTAACCTGAAACCAGAAGTGTTTCAAGAGGAGGAGAAGAGAATGTCTGATAAGACTTTGATGGTTTATTGTCATGGGACACATCAGAAAGGCCCAGAGAAAAGAGAGCTGGAAGTTTTCTGACTCATCCCACCAAATCTTCACCTCGTATTCCTTTTATTTGTGATAACATCTCAAGGTCAGTTAGTCTCCATGAACTTTACCCTGTTTGGACATCTGAGGCCATAAAGTTAGTCTCCAGCATCTCTGGCACAGGAATGAGGAACAGTGTATTCCAGCCAGCCTGGCCGGACTGGGGACACAGGAAACCTCTTCTACATTGCTCAGATAAGTAGCCTGGAGCTGTGATAAAGGAACAACGCAGGATTTGCACTGCTCAACTACATGCCAGATGGTCTCATTCAGCTGAAAAAAAACAAAGGAGAGAATTTAATCAGTTCTTACTTTACTGACCATTTCTACCCTTAGAAGCTTATTAGTATAGTAAAGATTGAGGACTCTGATTTGAACCATGACCAACAAAGAGAAATTAGATAATAGTGACTCTGAAGAAATGACAGAAGAACCTGTGAGAGGATCATTGAACATTTTAGGAAGGAAAACATTAAAAGTTTGTTAAAAAAAATATATATATAGCTAGCATGTATCTCAAAATTCTAAATAGAAGGAAGTTTCAGAGATGTGGCATACCCCAAATTCTCCCTAGTTTTTACAAAACAATTTTGAGTGATCTATTGCATTCAGAGTTTTAAAAATACACAGAAAATGAAAGAAGTATCCATAGATAAACATAAAAGTGGCATGTGGCTATAACAATTATATCAGGAGGGCTACGATCCAAAATGGGTTGAGGCCTGTGAATAATGCAAAGAATAAGAAAATATTTTTTTTTTGGTGTTAGTTTTGGAGCAAAGAGAGAAAAAAGGAAGGATAACCTTGTCATTACGGATGAATAGAGTGATGACAACAGATGACAGAGCAGTCTTAATTTATTTTTGGGAAAAGGTTGAGGTTTTAAATAAACAGAGCTGTGTCAAATAGAAAGGGAAGCTGATAAAATTGTACTTTGCTTCTCTTAAATCTGACAAGGAGAATGATCCTTAGTTTAGAAAGAAGAAAGAATTAATAAAGGAAACTTGAAGCCCAAGATTGGTAGAAAGATTTTAAGAGTTAACTTGGATATCTGATCCTGTTGGCTCAGAGAGATGGGTTTAAGCCTGCTGTGCCTCTGTCAGCAGCAGCTTTGAGGAGCTGTTGTTGTGGGAGAGGTGCTAGGAACCTGGAAACAGGCAACTGCAAATCCTGAGGTTTTGAATGATCTATTGCATTTTTTTTTCTTAAGGATAAGAGTTATGGTTTCTGCAGTGTATGCACTGATCTTGGATAAAGATCTGAAATGATTAAATGAATCATTAAAAGAATTGTGTTTGAAACCCTATAAAAAGGAGCCAGTATGGGTTCCCTCAAGGCAAGCCATGGAAGAACAACCTTATTATTATTACTATTATTTTTTGAGAATTACTCGACTGAACAGAAGACAAGTGTCATTCCTGGGGGTCAACACAAGGGTACCGTGGGGAAGAGCCCAGCACATCAGAAAGCTCAATAAACGTTAGTTATTGTTACTATCATTTGGATTTCAACAATCCATTTAGCTTGCTGATGACAGTTTTGAAGACAAGACAACTTGGTGAACTGCCAGGTGGACTTATGAGTAGTTATGTGAAGGAGGCACAATTAGTCACCGAAGTCCCTAGTGGACTGTCATAGGGTTGTGTCTAATTCAGCATATTTTAAAATAATTTGGGTGAGAATATGGACGACTTACTGATTAGATGTGCAGATAATGTCCGAAATGTGACTGGTAATATTTGCTTGCTCAGATGCAATTTAGTTGGGATAAATGTATGTATGGTTCTTTCCCTGACTCCACAAACTAAGTTTGTAGCTATGGGATGGCATGACTTAGAGTGAATGTGGAAAAGGTTTCAGGGTTTTAAGTTATGATTCAGTTTTGTGATAGGAAGATATGCGCAATCATAATTTGCATCGGTTGACAATTACCCTAAAAGAAGATCATCTTTCTCCTGGTGGATCTGAGCACGGGCACGTGCTGTGGTAAGACACTTCAGTCGTGTCTCACTTTCTGCAATACTGTGGACTGTAGCCCTCCAGGCTCCTCTGTCCGTAGAATTCTCCAGGGATTCTCTGGAGTGGCTTGCTATGCCCTCCTCCAGGGCACCTTTCCAACCCAGAAACTGAACCCACGGCTCTCATGTCTCCTGCTTTGGCAGGTGGTTCTTTACCACTAGCGCCACTGGAAAGCCCTCAGATTTGATTGCATCACACCTCAAATACTGTGTTCGGACCTGGGAGTCCAGCCCCAGGAGAGATACTGACACATTGGAGATCATTTGGAAGAAAGTACTCAGGATGACAAAGAAGAGTATTTCAAGGAAATATCATGTGAGATAGAGTCGGAGGGACTGGGGCTGCTCATCGNTCAGGTGCTTTACATTAAAAAAAAGGGTCTTAGGGGTTTTACATCATCTTCTGGCCATGAGGCCTGCTGACATTTTACGATCCTTTCTTTCTGATAACCAAAAAACTTATTTTTTCCAAGCGTGTTTTTTCTTAAACCATGCACCACCCTCCAAATAAAGTTGCATTCCTATAGGGTGAGGGTGTAGTGAGTTACAATCAGGAAAGGAATTTATTTAACCCAAGGTTTACATGATTAATCTTAAATGTTAATACTTATTTCTCCTATATGCTAGTTATATTCATTATAAGAGCAGGGAGTATGGAGATTTAGCAGCAAACATCAGCCCAACAAATGAAAATCCTTTCACCAATGTTCCTCTTAAGATATATTTAGTCTTAATATAGTGATAAAGTTACATTTTTACATAGCAAGTACACAGTGATAACAAAGTACAGTGATCTATTACAAAAGAGAAAATTCATTAACTCAAAAAGTCTAGTATTGCTAACCTTAAAAACTACTATATTTCCTTTTCTATATTCCAAATACATTGATTAATATATTCCCAGGTGCCTAAGGATATGGAGGCCTGGCAGCAATCATTGACTCAACAATGAGAAAAGCCCTATGCTAATTAAGACTCTCAAAATACTCCTTGAAACTCTCTGTGCTGTTTATGGTTGAGAGGTAGTAAACAATCATGTACCAGCAGAGAGGTTTGACCTGAGACACCCTTGTCCCACCCAGGGCAGGGAATTAGCAGTAATTATTGGCACAACAAATGAAAAAACCCTTCACCAATATAATTCCTAACCAACCCACTGTACTAATAATTTCTAATTTCCCAAAAGAATTTGCCTTTAGTAAGTCCAAAACATCTCGTGCCTCTCATGGTTGGGAGGCTATAAACAATCACATGTGGCCAGACGAACCTATACAGGCAGGCTTGATAACCTTGAGTTCGTAAGTTGAAACACTCTTGTCACGCCCAGGAATCTTTATTGACTTGGAGCTGCAAGTTAACTCCTTCTCCGAGAGAAATGGTTATGGGGGAGAGCCCCCCGTAAAGTACTCTGGTTTTTGGGGTAGATGCTCAGGAACAGGGGATTTCCTGAGGCTTGATCACGCCTTTGCGTATGCCAAGTCTCCTTCCTCATGACCTTTGCCATGGGCGGAGTTCCTCACGCTGGCCCCTGGCAAATTGCAGTTGGTGATTGTGTCTTTTTCCCAGTGATCCCCACTCTCTCCCCACTTGCCCCATTTACCAAAAGAAAGCTTCAGAATCCTGGGAGATCAGAGGCCAACAGAAGACGAGAGAGTCCTGGTGGTTTTACAAGAAGCGAGATGAGGAGCGAGACAACCCTGTTAGTCGTGGAAACTGGTCTTTCTTCGGTAGAGGCGGGCTGAGCTGAAGCCCTTTGTTCCAGATTCTGTGTCACTCCATGGCCTTGTGTCCCTGCAGCTGTGGCGGTTGTTGACATTGACCTAAAGTGGGCATCTGTGAGAGTGGGGTGTGGCTGTCTCTTGGGCACCAGTGCCAATGTATGGGCGATGGCTGACCTCCCAAACGTTGGGTAAGGTTTCCATTCACTCGCTGAAGCCATTTGTTTTCAGCTATGTCACTGAACAAATATACTTAAATCAGTGCCGTCACAGTGATAGTACTATGAGAAAGAATAGATCTAGGAGAAAGCTTGCCTGCCAGGAGTCAAATAATTCTGTCTTTTCAAGAACTGGAAGAAATTTGTATTAACTGGACTTTTCCGAGGTTTCATAGGAGAGTGACACACAGTCTCCAAATTGGCCCATCAGTGTATTACACTCAGTGATTTCGTTAGCTTTCTCCTTAGCAGTGGTAGAAATGTTCTTTCTATTTGTTGTAGGTTCTTCATTAAAACAGGGAAGAAAAAACAGCTATTCAACTACTGTTGAATCTGTTGGCTTTGCCATGTAAGCTTCAGACATTGCTCTTGATCTTGTAGATTTTGCTGATGTCTTTGTTAGTTGAAAAAGCTGTCACTAAATTCCTAAGGAAATGTGGCCATGAAAAGGTCCAGGCCAGTTAGAGCCCAGTAACCATTTACTTGGTGGGGGAGACTCACAAATGATGAAACGTCACAAATGAAGAGACCACAGATAAAATATTTCAAAAATTAACGACTAAGAGTGACACATTTAATATGTAATTAAAACATGTATAGAAATAAAAACATGCTTATTCAAACATGTTCATAGAAACCTATGCCATTATAATCAAAGAGAAACATAGAGTGAGTGAGTGTGCAGTCCAGAGGTCACTTCTTCAAGAGGTTAATACACCAAAGTAGGGAAAGGCTTTGGGTTCTGGGAATTGAATTTCTTAGAATTAGAATTAAGATAGGTATGACATATTATGAGGCAAAAACTCAGTATTTCCTCTTAGATTCCAGACTCTGCCTATGCAGTCTCAGGCAACTGACTTTATTTTACCAAATCTCAACTTCCTCAGTGTAAATGAGAATAATAGGGTAGATATGAAGTTTAATGGCTCAGACAGTAAAGAATCTGCCTGCAATGCAGGAGACCTGGGTTCAGTCCCTGGGTCTGGAAGATCCCCTGGAGAAGGGAATGACAACTCACTCCAAGATTCTTGCTTCGGAAATCCCATGGACAGAGGAGCCTGGTGGGCTACAGTCCATGGGGCTGCAGAGAGTTGGACACGACTGATTCTTTAACACTATGCAGTTATGAAATGTAGTGTCTGGCATATAGTAAGGAACATCAGTTCACTTCAGTCGCACAGTCGTGTCCAACTCTTTGTGACCCCATGGACTGCAGCATGCCAGGCCTCCCAGTCCATCACCAACTCCCAGAGCTTGCTCTTACTCATGTCAATTGAGTTGGTGATGCCATCCAACTATCTCATCCTCTGTCGTCCCCTTCTCCCCTGCTTTCAATCTTTCCCAGCATCAGGGTCTTTTCCAATGACCCATTTCTTCGAATCAGGTGTCCTAAGCATTGGAGTTTCAGATTCAGCGTCAGTTCTTCCAATGAGTATTCAGAACTGATTTCCTTTAGGATTGACTCATTTGATCTCCTTGCAGTCTAAGGGACCCTCAAGAGTCTTCTCCAACAGCACAGTTCAAAAGCATCAAATCTTCAGCATTCAGCTTTCTTTATGGTCCAACTCTCACATCCATACATGACCGCTGGAAAAACCATAGCTTTGAAAAGAGGGACCTTTGTTGTCAAAGCAATATTTCTGCTCTTTAATATGCTGTCTAGGTTGGTCATAGTTTTTCTTCCAAGGAGCAAGCATCTTTTAATTTCATGGCTGCAGTTACCATCTGCAGTGATTTTGGAGCCCCCCAAAATGGTGTCTGTCACTGTTTCCCCATCTATTTGCCATGAAGTGATGGGACCAGATGCCATGATCTTAGTTTTCTGAATGTTGAGCTTTAAGCCAACTTTTTCACTCTCCTCTTTCACTTTCATGAAGAGGCTCTTTAGTTCTTCGCTTTCTGCTGTAAAGGTGGTGTCATCTGCATATCTGAGATTATTGATATTTCTCCTGGGAATCATGATTCCAGCTTGTGATTTATCCAGCCTGGCATTTCACATGATGTACTCTGCATATAAGTTAAATAACCAGGTTGACAAAATAAAGCCTTGATGTACCCCCTTTCCCAATTTGGAACCAGTCTGTTGTTTCATGTCCAGTTCTAAATATTGCTTCTTGATCTGCATACAGATTTCTCAGGAGGCAGGTCAGGTGTCTGGTATTCCCATCTCTTTAAGAATTTTCTAAAGTTTGTTGCAATCCATGTAGTCAAAGTCTTAGATATAGTCATCAAGCAGAAGTAAATATTTTTCTTTAACTCTCTTCCTTTTTTTGATGATCCAATAGATCTTGCTAATTTGATCTCTGGTTCCTCTGCCTTTTCTAAAACCAGCTTGAACATCTGGAAGTTCACAGTTCATGTACTGTTGAAGCCTGGCTAGGAGAATTTCGAGCATTACTTTGCTAGCATGTGAGATGAGTGCAATTGTGCACTAATTTGAACATTCTTTGATGTTGCCTTGCTTTGAGACTGGAATGCAAACTGACCTTTTCCAGTCCTGTGGCCACTGCTGAATTTTCCAAATTTGCTGGCATGCTGAGTGGAGCACTTTCACAGCATCATCTTTTAGGATTTAAAATAGCTCAACTGGTATTCATCCCCTCCACTAGCTTTGTTCATAGTGATGCTTCCTAAGGCCTACTTGACTGTGCATTCCAGGATGTCTGGCAGTAGGTGAGTGATCACACCATCATGGCTATCTGGGTCATGAAGACCTATTTTGTACAGTTCTTCTGTGTATTCTTGCCACCTCTTCTTAATATCTTCTGCTTCTGTAGATCCATACCGTTTCTGTTCTTTAATGTGCCCATCTTTGCATGAAATGTTCCTTTGGTGTCTCTCATTTTGTTGAAGAGATCTCTAGTCTTTTCCATTCTATTGTAAAGTGATGTACATAGTAATTGTCATCATGCCAGAGAATGAATGAAAGTTAGGGCTGCTTAACTGAAATAAACATGTTAGTTGCTCAGCTGTGTCTGACTCTTTGTGGCCCCATGGACTGTAGCCTGCCAGGCTCTTCTGTCCATGGAATTCTCCAGGCAAGGATACTAGAGTAGGTAGCCATTCCCTTCTCCAGGGGATCTTCCTGACCCAGGGATCAAACCCAGGTCTCCTGTAGGCCACCAGGGTAACAAAACAGAGGTGATGTTTAATGACTTCTGGACAGACCTTTTTCGGGGGGGAGGGCAGATTTTAATATAAATTTCTGAGGACAGTTGCTATTCTTCCTGCTTAGTTAATTCTTAGAGTATCTCTAGAAAGAAGCAACAAGAGGTTCAGACTTGGACCAGAAGATAATGACATTACAGGAAGTGATGCTAACACAGTATTCTCTGATTCATGTAAGCTAACTAATATATATGTGGAAAATCACCCATCCATGACTTTAAGAAGGCCGTTTACTTCATGTTCCAAGTAACCTGTGGAGTGTTCCTTCTAACTAGTATTCTAGAAACACATACCTGCAAGAGGTGTGTAAACTCTAGAAACTTTTGCAAGTCTGGGTCGTGTGCCCTTAGTATGCTATTTCTAGATCTTCATTTTCAATTGATCCTTCTTCGAGCTATGCTCTGGGGAAGAGACCCTCACCCCAAGGGTTCCTTCTCCTGAGATCTGTCAGGCATCATAAGCCATTAACCTCCAGCACCTCTTTGAAACCATGTTTTTCTACACAAACTTTGGCTTGAGGATAGAGAGAGAGAGAATTATATTTGCTCTAATACAATGCTTTAAAAATAAATAAATTTGGGGCCCTGTTTTCCAACTGTTGTTTACTATTGCTAATAAGTAGTTGCTATTTAATTGTATTTATATTAAACATTCCCCATGCCAACGGGCTAGCCAAAGTCTTGACTAACAGAGAAAGAAAGTAAAAAATAAGCTTAGGGGGTAGATGCAGAAAGAATAGAAATAAAATTGGTTATTTGAATAAGAGGTCTGGCAAATGGATCGTTTCCAGGAAAGACACCAGCTGGCACAGCCAGTTGCTCCTTCTCAGCTCCCACTTGAATAGGATATTGTTCTTTTGTGTCCCAGCCTTAGTAACTGAAGGAGGCTTATGTGGGAAAAATGCTCACCTTTTTGCGGGCCTAGCCCTTTTCTGGCCAATTTTCTCAGAACAGGAAGGCTTCCCAGGCCTGCCTGTGCTGTGGCTTCCAGGCTTAGGCTGGATTTTACTAATTTTGTCACCATTTGTCTGAAGGACAAGTTGGGTGACTTGTTTTTCAACTCAGTGTAAGTTGGTTTATGCTTTGAAATTTGCTGATCTTTCACCTCAGTTGGGAAAATGTCTGACTAAATTGATTGACCAAATGGAGGACTCAGCGAGGTCAAGTGTATTTGAGATGCTTCTCAAATTGTCCTCAATCATCCCTTCTTAGAAAGCTGAATCTTCCAACAGTGGCATTAAGATGAAGGAAACATCCCCCATCAGGCCCCGTCCACCTTAAGGGAGTCATTTACTCCAATCCAAGTCCTATGCATGTTTTCCCTAGAGGAGTCTCCCATGCCAGCTCCACCCTGTGACTCCTAGCCATCTTTCCCATGTCAACATCATCAGCATCTTTCCTTCTAATGCTGCTGCTGCTGCTAAGTTGCTTCAGTCGTTGTCCAACTCTGTGTGACCCCAGAGACAGCAGCCCACCAGGCTCCCCATCCCTGGGATTCTCCAGGCAAGAACACTGGGGTGGGTTGCCATTTCCTTCTCCAATGCATGAAAGTGAAAAGCGAAAGTGACGTCGCTCAGTCGTGTCCGACTCCTAGCGACCCCGTGGACTGCAGCCCACCAGGCTCCTCTGTCCATGGGATTTTCCAGGCAAGAGTACTGGACTTGGTTGCCATTGCCTTCTCCATTCCTTCTTATGAGTCTTCTGCAAATTACAGGCTCTACTGCTGATCTTGATCATACCTTGTCAGAGACCTGTGTTCCTCTCAGAACAAATTACTCAATTGCTTAAGTATACATTTGTCAGGATTGTATTGTCCTAAATCCTCCCTGCTTCCCGGACTACATTCTAAACTCCAAGAAAACAGAGACTGCATCCATTTCTGCTTGTTGCACTACCTCATCAGTTAACAGGAGGTGGCACAGAGTAAGCCATCAACAAACGTGTTGAGTGAACGAACACAAAGTTTTATAACTGCACAGGCTCCTGGATATTTTATTGAAAATTGACTTGCTCAGGACAAAAGACAGAACCCGGCTGAGGCTGGACCGTCAATATAGCCACTGCCGGCCACCTTTCCTTAGTTTGCTATTTAGAGAGCAGCTCAACATCTACTGCTTTAAAGTTGAAGTTCCTTTTCCACTCAGGTAGTTTTCAGTCAATTATAAGTAAACTAAAATTGAACTCATCAGTCATTTCATTATTGGCCGCCCCCTCCTTCTGTTACCCTTCTTAATGAATACATCACGGCTGCCTTCTCAGAGCTTAAATTTCTGCACTTTGATGGTGAGCAGGCCTGTGGTTTCACACTCCTGTTTGTCCTCTTCTGTTAATGATCCTTATAACGGTTTTCTGCTTATTTTCATAGATTGGCCATTCTTCTTTACTAGGTTGTTTACTTTTCTAAAAGCATCTGATTGATTGCAATTCTCCTTTTATTCCTGCTAAACATAAAGGTCTCTGTTGCCCTTTCCCATTTCTAAATTTTAACTGAGATGAATTTCAGTTTCACTTTTCAGTAACTCTTTCATAACTAAGCAGTTTTAAGTATTTCTGACCAGGATCTTCCTCAGGGACGATTTAAAAGTTTCAAATAATTGGAAACTATGCTTCTTCCAGGAAACATAGACAGACAGATTGGTAGATATGGATAAAATCATAGATTTTAGCACTTAAAGTTTCATTTTGTCCTGAATTTTGTGTATCTGGCTATCTATCTAAACATATATTTGAGAGCTTATCCCATGTGGGATTCATCAGTAGGATCCATTCATTCTGTTTATCCTCCATCCAGAAGCTTTTCTTCCCCAGGCCTTTGAAGGAATAACCAGTACCCATGGGCAGGAGGAGGAGGGCTGGCACCTGAGATGCCACATCTTTTTTCCTTTTTCTTCTTCAGTAAAGCCAGCACCATTGATGGAAGGACCTGGGCAAGGAATAAGGAACTGTCATCTTTGCTGCTAATTAGCTATGTGCTCTCAGTCGTTCTATCAGCTCCCCTTTCTGCACCTTCATTTGCCCATCTGTAAAGTGATGGAGCTAAATTAAATGAATCCAAAGACCCCAGGAATGCTAAAGATCTCAGAAAACTGACAGACTTGTCATCTTTTAGCCATCAAATGGAATCTTGGTACACTGGCAACAATAGGTAGTGGTTTTGATGTTAAATTATAGTTTCTAAAAAAGATAGCCATTTCTGTGTTTGGAAAGATCCACCCCAGAGCTCAGCTCTTTCCCCCACATGCCTCCAGCAAATGGAATAGCCCCTGACTCACCTCTCCCCACCCTGTAACTCACAGCACTAGGAATTCCATGTATGTTGGAAAGTGCAATCACAAACCAATAAGGCACTAGGTGATGTCAAACCAGGAATACGGTGGAGAGAAGAGAATGCTTTAATGCTAGCAAAAGCAACTATCTGTGGCAAGCGAGACTGAACACAGAGGCACAGAAATCAGCCCAGCCCACGGCTGCTGGATGGAGCTGGGACCCTTTGCTAGGAGTGACTTCCATGGAGATGAAACTGCAGTACATGGGGGATTCCTTTGTTCGGAGGAATCACTCTCCCCAGCATTAAACATCTCATTAAGCATCTTCCTTAATTTTTGTGATGTCCAGAAGCTTTCAGAGATAATCTGAGCAGTCAGTGAACTGATGTGTCTGCCAGGGCATGAATAGCAAAGATCGTTGCGTGTTTGCCCTGGGTCTATCAGCAGCAATAAATTTTAATCGGTTAGGCATTTTTCAAGCAAGCTACTGTTTGCCAAACACTATTTTTGGCAGGCATCTGTAACAAAGCCTAATGCATTATGCATATTATTTCCACAGTATTTCATTGTATTAGCACATGTAGTATTTGTATGGAATTTTTGTAAATTCATTACCAAAGTATTATCATATTAATGACCCTGGTTTAAAAAAGTATTTGAAAAAATATTAATATTCATAGAAAGTTACATACATCCTATGGTGGGGAAATGGGACTCAGCTATTATCATTTGAATTTCAGAAAAAAATATTAGCATGTGTATGGAAAAAATAACTCAAAAATGCAGAGCAAACATGAAAAAAACCTTAAAAACCTGAATTACTTTGATGTTTCTTTGAAGGCTGAATGTTCATTTTCAGAACTGTAATGATAATCATTATTATAGACTAAATTATAGTGAAGGATTAGTTTTATTTAACAGCATAATTTAATGGTGGAGACATGGAAAATTTATTTCATTTCTTCGTGTCTTGTTCCTTTGACATCCTGATCTGCTAAAGGGTGATTTCTCACTTCTCTTTCCATTCTTTACTATAGAGCTGAGGACATTAAGCCTTGGCAACTTGTATGACTGTTTTTCTTGCTATACCCTTAGAATGGGAACATAATACAGCATGGCACAATTATCTATCTCAATTGGAAGCTACTCCAGTAATTCATTTCTATAGTAAAGTGTAGGATTTAGCTCTATTAAACGTCTCTTGACATTACTCTTACTATTCTTATAACATTGGGGCCATGAAAATTATTAATACATTATCTTCTCTACCCTTTTGGAGATTGTATTATTTCAGTGATTCCTTGCAGTTTGGTTGGTCTTGTTCCTCTAAATTTAGCAAATAATGTCTAGAACACTCTTCCCTTTAGAAACTGTTTTACAACACAATAGTTTCTCACTGTAGGAAAATGTTACAGCTATTCTTTTCACAGGTTTTGATTCAGATAACACCTCTCTCCAAGAAGCTCAAAAACCTCTGCAAGGTTTTTGAAAAAACTCTCCATAGGTTCAAAACAGTCCTTTGATAGAGGGCAGTTTTTCACTACTATTAAAAAATATGAACAATCATCTCCCAACATAGGACTGTGCTAGGAATGAAAAGATGCTGAAAAGATGCTGTCACTGAAAAGATGCTCGATTTACTCTCTCAAAAGACAAACCCAAAGGCATTATAGTAAAATAGATGGACAAATTGAATATACCCACTCTATGATATAGTATAAAATTCCTAAGAGATTAAAATTAGAAAATAAGTCGATTCTTTTTAAGTAGAGGCAATACATTTATAAGGGTACTTACTCTTTCATGTAGCCAGTGCAAAGTTTTCTTCCATATTTCCACATAGATGTCTCCTCCTGATTCATATTCCATTCTGACTACCAAAAAAAAAAAAAAAAGTCAATGAGACCTTGACCTTGCTGCGCTCATGTTCCATGTGCTAATTCTTAACTAGATTGAAACTCCCACTGGACAAAGCCCTTTGCTGTCATGAGCTGCTTTCCTCAGAAATCAAAGTAATATGCTAGGTACAAATATGTGTGCGTGCTCCTTCATGTCCAATTCTTTGCGATCCCATAGAGTGCGCCAGGCTCCTCTGTCCGTGGAATTTTCCAAGCAAGAATACTGGAGTGGGTTGCCATTTCCTTCTCCAGCAGGTGTTCCTGCCCAGAGATTGAACCTGAATCTCTTTCATCTCCTGCTCTGGCAGACAGTTTCTTTACCACTACACCGCCTGGGAGGCCCAAGTCCAAATATGGCACCTGGCAAATATGTCTTGCTTATTTTTGTTCTCAATTTTTGTACTTGAGAAAAAAAAAATCCTGAATTTTAATAAAGTTCTTGAGAGAGTACTTTCCTCAAGCTGCATTGTTTTGAGGAGAAGAGAGTTGAGATTACTCAGTCTGAAATTGGAAATGGCTACCTATCTAAACCCCTCAAATGAATGTGTCCTATAAACAGCTGAAGGAAACTTCTTGTAAAGAGAAAAGTGGGATGTTTTATGGGTGGATGGAGAGCCTCTTAAAAGGGGGAAAAATCAATGTCTCTAGAGCATTTGACACAGCCTCACCATTGGGTTATAATTTGAGAAGAAATGCCTGGGCTGAAAAGATTCAGACAGGAAGATTTCCTGCCTGCCAAATTTTCAAGCTGTTGACCCAGTTACCACCTGTGCCCTGGGAGGCTTAATAACTGACCTTCTCAAGGAAACTTTTTTGATTTTGGAGTCAGAAAATACCTCACTTAACATTTTCTCTGGATGTTTTATTCTCAAAGAGTGAGAGAAGCTGGGTAGAAGAACTTATGAAATATTGGAGTTTGAGTAATTCCTCTTTCTTGGCAACACTCATTAAAACCGACCTACATTATGTTTGTGCTAAGATCTTCCTTTTTTTCCTGAAAGTGTAATTTCTAAAATCCTAATCACCAGGTAATTATAGTCCCCGGACCCCAATCCTCCAAAGAAGAAATGTCCATTCCTTAGTAGTTGATGAATGGTTCAGAGATGGAAGAAATAAGAAGTAGGAAGACCAGGCCATGACCTTGGCCTCAACCCTTTTTCTCTCCTTGCAAAGCTGAACATGAATTGGAGCCTTTGGTAATTGCCTACCTACCTTCTCTCCCACCAAGAGAAAGGTGAAAAAACAAGCAATATCATGAGTGCCAGGGACGGAAAGGCAGAAGGAGAGGGNCCATTCCTTAGTAGTTGATGAATGGTTCAGAGATGGAAGAAATAAGAAGTAGGAAGACCAGGCCATGACCTTGGCCTCAACCCTTTTTCTCTCCTTGCAAAGCTGAACATGAATTGGAGCCTTTGGTAATTGCCTACCTACCTTCTCTCCCACCAAGAGAAAGGTGAAAAAACAAGCAATATCATGAGTGCCAGGGACGGAAAGGCAGAAGGAGAGGCTTCTCCTCTCCAACAGGGTGGACGTTTCCCCCTTGCATCTCTGGGGATGGCCCACGCCTCTCTCGTGTTGGTCCTGACAAGGATCAAGTATCTTTCTTGTGCAAAAACAGGGAGAATAATGAAGAGGAGATTTATAGTGGGGGAAAAAAAAATGTTGCACTTGACTTTTTTTTTTCTAAAAGTATATGATGTTTTGAGCATATCAAAGAGGGGAGAAGACAGGAAATAAATCACAAGGAATAGTATAACATGTGTTTTCCAGGAAGGCATTTGCTGGAGAATATACTAGAATCATAGTTTATGTCCATTCAGGCTTTGCTAAGGGGAAATGTTGGAAACCTAGCTGAGCACTTGAGCATGTCTGGATAGCCTTGTGTGTATCAGTATCAATTCTCTGGGCTTGTGAGCATAGCTAAAGGCTGTGAACTGGTTAAGTGTCCATTTCCACTGAAAATTAGGGAAAATAACAGTAGAATTTGGTTGACAGCATTGCTTGACAGACTGGTCCAAAAACCATGCTTATTAGCATTGACCCAATATATGGAAGATTTACGAAGGAAGTATGTCTCTTTTGAATATCATTTTAGCTTCTATTTAGACAAAAAGCAAAAGGAAGTACTTTGTCGTTGTTCTNTTCCTAATTGAATTGTTTTCTTAGTAATTCAGCGATCTCTTGAAAACATAGTGTTTTTTAGTTCAATAACGAAGGAGATTCACTTGCAGATCTATATTATTACAAACATGAAGGGAACATAGGAATTCAGATTGGTTCTGATGCTTTTTTAAGTTAAAAAAAAAATCTGTAATCTCAAGAATATTCCACTAGCCAAGACCTGTTCCAGATAGAATGAAGATGTAGGTGAGCATGACATCAGAACCCACCTTTTTCTCTCTTTTTTTTTTCCCACCTTTTTCCCTTTTTTCCAGTCCTTTCTTAGGAACCCTGAGTTTCTTAGGGATCCTCGGCTTCCTGGAGACCCATTTTCACTCCCTGAGTTACATTTCTTTGTCCCAGGCATTTCCAAACGCTTTAGATTTACCTCTCTTTTCCTCCATTTCATGTCCTGTTTTTGTTGGGCCGTATGCTGTTTTGGAAATGACATAAACTACTCTCTATTAGCGATTCAATAATGTACATGTGATGCCTAGCAATGGGTTAGGTGTTGTGCAGTGCAAATTGGTAACATCAGTAAACATAAGTGAGCATTTCTTGAGAGTTCCAGAGACCAAGAAGTGTTACTATTATCAATTTTTTTATAAGGTAGAGGTTAAGAATTTTTGCTTTAATTTTGCAGAAGACCTTCAAAGAGGCCAGTAGTAGTGTTTCCAAGTATTAGAACTAGGCTTCTGATGCAGGCCCAGCTAACTATTTATACTATGCTACTATCCAGACTCATGGAATGGTCAGTGGATAGATTTGCATTAACCCATTACATAAAGGATCAGATTGGGTGGGACAGGAATAGGGCAATGTATGAAAAGAGATATTTGTAAGAAAGTAAAGTTTGCAGAGAGATTAGTACTTGAAGTATTATTTGAAGAATATTTGAAAAAGTGAAAGTGTTGGTCACTCAGTCATGTCCAACTTTTTGCAACCTCTTGGACTGTAGCCCATCAGCCTCCTCTGTCCATGGGACTCTCCAGGTAAGAATACTGGAGTGGGTAGCAATTCCCTTCTCCAGGGGGTCTGCCTGACTCAGGGATTGAACCTGGGTCTCCCACGTTGCAGGCAGATTCTTTACTGTCTGAGACACCAGGAAAGCAGATAAAAAGTTAGGAAATATATCTATAACTTAAAGGACTGAGAGGTCTTTCTGGCCCTATGAATTGTCCTGGAGACAGCATCTGCCATATGAGATGGCACATATGCTCTAAATGCATTCATTCCTTTCTTAAAGCAACTTTACTCAGGATGCACTAATGTTGTAATTCTCATCTTACTGAATGTTGTTATTCTCAACTTACTGAGGTATAATGAAATTAATTGATTTGCTTATTGCCAAGTGATAACTTTAAGAACAGAGGCATTCTTATCTACTATGCCGAAAGTAGGGCCAGATGCTAGGAGCCTTGAAACTTGAGAGAGGAAGTTGTTGCACGCAGCAAGCAACAAAAAAACCATTGTATTGGGGAGAGGAGTACTTAAAGATTGGTGTGCTAGCATTTTGCAGGATCTTTGGAAGGAGGTGGAATAGCAAATGGCAACCCACTCCAATATTCTTGCCTGGAAAATTCCATGGACAGAGGAACTTGGTGGGCCACAGTCTGTGGGGTCCCAAAGAATCAGATATGACTGGGCAACTGAGCATGCACGCAAGCATGCATGGAAGGGGGAGGAGACAGAGGGTGCAGTGCTGAATCCAAGTGGCAGACTTTGCTCTGCAGGGGAGGTGATAAGGGCTTGGGCTAGAGTGTGGTGGAAGTAAGGGGGAGAAGGTGCACATGGGAAGAGCTCTGTCCAAGGGAGACGCTCAGTTTTTCATTGGCTGAGCAGGTGAAGGGCAGAGAAAAAGAAGGCTCCAGTGCTTTGTATGTTGAAGATGAGGAATCTTGGTGAGATAGTGATAGCAGAGATGGGGCTTGGGAACTCAGCACAGAGGGAAGAGTTGAAACACTGAAGATGATTTTTCCAGTGCAGAAAGAGTAGTTCAACTTTGGAAGCCATCCCCAGTTCAGAAGATGGTGAAAGAAAAGCCAGTGACTAAGTCAAGTTATAATGAATTTGGAAGGCAGATGGAGAGCTGGGATGGTGCAGGCTTAAGGAAGCTCAGAGAGGAAGAAGGGTCATCAGTATTGCCAGCTGTGGCTTGGAGGTCCAAAATCAAAAGATTTAAGGTTCATCTGATTTGATGAAAAGGCCATCATTTGGGTAATGTAAGAGTATAACATTAGTAGGAGGTGGGGATGGAGTACTGGCTAGTGGCCATTTCCTCCTCAGAGGTCATTAATAGGCATTAATAGGAAAGAAATTTGACTCATAGTTAGCAACACCTTTTTTTAGATCCAGTGCTGCTGCTGCTCAGTCACTTCAGTCATGTCCGACTCTGTGCGACCCCACAGACGGCAGCCCATTGGGCTCTGTCATCCCTGGGATTCTCCAGGCAAGAACACTGGAGTGGGTTACCATTTCCTTCTCCAATGCATGAAAGTGAAAAGTGAAAGTGAAGTTGCTCAGTTGTGTCTGACTCAGCGACCCCATGGACTGCAGCCTACCAGGCTCCTCCATCCATGGGAGTTTCCAGGCAAGAGTACTGGAGTGGGATGCCATTGCCTTCTCCGTTAGATCCAGTGACCACTGACTAATTTTGTGGCCTATCCAAAACAAACCTGCTCCAAAATAAGGCTAATAATAGTAATAATACCTCCCACATAGTTTCATTATAGAAGTTAGAGATGATGTGTATAGATTGCCTAGTACAAAGTCTGGTACGTAATAGGTGGTCAAAAAGGATTTGTTGATTGAATGGCATGGCAAGTGAGAGTGGGTATTAAGAAATTAGATCTTCATGGCCTCGTTTCTGTTTTGGAAAGGCAGGAGAGAAGCAAGTTCTATTAACTGCATAGTGGGAAAGAAGATGCTTTGTTAACTTAGAGAGACCCAGATTTCCACCGATTCTAGTTAATGGATAATGTACTGTGTTGTTGAACTTCTTCTTCAGTGATGTAAGCATTTGAACAGAGTACCAATGAAGTAATGTATGATGGCTAAAGGTTATGGTGTCACTGAGTGAGTTGCAGAGTTTAGGAGAGAAGAGATTTGGGTGGGAGTGGGATAATAATAATGACCCTTTTAGACCTGTTGATTCTGAGATACCTGTAGAAAATACAGGTTGAGATCTTTGACAATCAGTTGGATATATATGACTAAAGATCTGGTCAATGGCCTGAGGTTGTAATAGTAAATTTTTTATAAACCACTGTAATAGTAAACGTGATCTCCCATGTGTAGACATCTTTTGTAGAGCCTGAACTAAACTGACAGTGTTAATATATTTTGTATCTAAAAAAGCAGAAAATGATTTTAAAAAAGAGGCCTACCTTCTTATCTCTGTGGCAGAATTCCAGAAGACTACTCCACTTGGACCCTTCACAACCTGTGCACCACCATTCCAGCCAAAGAGCTGCCCGTTGACTTGCGCGTGGCCTCTCGAGTGTATCATACAACTGACAAGAAAGGCCACAATACTGTGCTTGGAGTATTCGGAACCTCTTTGTTAGATGATCGCTATACAGACGAAGAGCAAAGAGATAGGTGAGGATTCCACTGTTAATTTTGTCTTAAACTAGATATAAAAGAATTTAGCCAAAAAATTTCTGCCTTTGAGGCTTAGATTCTGAAGACCTGCTTCTGTTCCTGGGCACTAGAAAGGAACAGTTGAGTNCGAAGAGCAAAGAGATAGGTGAGGATTCCACTGTTAATTTTGTCTTAAACTAGATATAAAAGAATTTAGCCAAAAAATTTCTGCCTTTGAGGCTTAGATTCTGAAGACCTGCTTCTGTTCCTGGGCACTGGAAAGGAACAGTTGAGTTTTGGCCCTTTCTGTCCCTTCCCCATATGTACACAGTGTAGGTCAGTGTCTTCATCTCCCGTTATTAACATGAAGTGAAGTGACGTCACTCAGTCGTGTCCAACTCTTTGAGACCCCATGGACTGTAGCCTATCAGGCTCCTCAGTCCATGGGATTTTCCAGGCAAGAGTGCTGGAGTGGATTGCCATTTCCTTCTCCAGGGGGTCTTCCTGATCCAGGAATTGAACCCGGGTCTCCCACATTGCAGGCAGACGCTTTACCATCTGAGCCACCAGGGAAGCCCTGTTATTGACATGAACCAGAAGGCAAATTTCGTTTAATGGTTTATAGTTCCCAAAGAGTGTCACATGCATGGCCTCATTTGTTCTTTGTAACAACTCGATGGAGTACAGATGTAGAAATGGAAGCTCATAAGAACCAAGCAACTATGCCTGGCTTATACAACTAAGAACATCACAGATTTGAGAGTTGAAGGCAGTGTTTAGATTTCCTCATCATTGGGCATTCTTGGATCCAGGGATCATGTACAAAAGTCATATCTACTGGAACTTTTCCCATTTTTCCTCGTGTTTCAATTTCCTTTGTAATATGAGTATTCTTTTATGGTGAGTATATAACTTTTAGCATCCTCAAATGGGAAAAGGAAAGAGAAGGGGGTGAACTGTATTCCTTGTACTATGCTCAGTGCTTTGCGTTTTTCCTGTTTAAATCTTCAATCATAAGAAGAAGTCATAATTTCCATTTTATTCATGAAGAAACTTAAGGTTTATAATATCAGGTAGCTTACCTCTAAATAGTGATTAGAATCCAGATTTGTTTAACCTAATTTTTCTCAAAAATGTTTTTTCATTGTCATCCCCTTAAGAAGGCTTTTTAAACTTCTCCCTTCCCTAATTTCCCCTCTGCATTAAAGTATAATGCTCTAGATATATTGTGTATCTGTCTATGGTACTGTGTGTATATCTGTATCTTATACATAGAGTAAACTTTTATCATCCCCTGTCCTCCTCAGCCATTAATTTTCACTCCCTTGAGGGTGATATCGCCTACATACAGAAAATGCACACTCTAAAGTCTCTTGTCTTTCAAAAGACCTGGTAGGAATCCTGAAAGATCATCTCTAATGCATTTTTTTTGCATTAATTTTTTTTAATTGGAGGATAATTGCTTTACAGTTTTGTGATGGTCTCTGCTGTACATCAACATGAATCAGTCATAATTACAAGTATATCTTCTCCCTGTTGAGCCTCCCTCTGCCACCCACTCCACCCCTGTAGGTTGTCACAGAGCAGCAGGCTGGGTACTCTGTGTTTTTAAAATACTAAAATATTAAATATTAAGTTAAATTTAAATAGATATGTTCTTAGTGTTATATTTTAACCAGTCTAGATATGAAGATCATATTTTAAAAGATCACTTTTAATTTTACTATTAAAAAAATTATTGGTAACTTACTCTCACATGCTTTATTCTGATCCAGTTTCTTCAAACTTTACTTTTAGTCAAGATTGAAACACTATACTGCCTTCTTTTAAGATTTAAAGTCATCTGATTTCCCTGCGTTTAGTAATCACAGTGCCATTCAATATGAATCCCCCAAGGAAGGTCATTCACATGTTTGTTTTCTGTTTAGGCAAAAAGATTTTTTTTAAAGGATTTATGTATTATTCATAATTTTATGAATAAAATTTTATGTAAAGATTTTGGAAATTTCAAAATTGCTCCAGTTTCTCTGATAGAAAATAGCAGTTCCATATAACTTCTTTGAAATGTCTTTTAAAAGCCTAAAACAGAGTGGACATAAAGACATAAACATAGTCTAGTATACAACTAGAGAGTAGTAGATACAATGAGACAACTATGTTGAATCATTTCCATTGGCACTCTGCAAGCCAAGCATCCTTTTTTGAGGACTCACAGCTTATATTATTCATGCAAAGTGTTAAAAATACTGATTTCTTTCCAGTTCTAAATTTTTTTTTCCTCAAGCAGATCTCACTTTCTTTTTCCCAGAGAGTCAATAAATGTTCTATTTGATGATAATTCTTGGCAATTTGTTCCTAAGTACCAAATAAGAAGTTAATTTAAGTACTGAATATTTAATTTTCTGGCATCCATTTCTTGAGGATTATCTTGCTAAACATAGCTTAACCTTTTCAAAATATATCTGTCTGCTGAGCCTACAAGTTCAGAGAAATGTATATTTTTTTCTGCACTAATAAGTTGTCTCAAGAAAGGTAATTGTGAACACAAAACGAATACCTTTCACTTGGTGGCTTTTTGGTTTTTCGGTGCAGGGAACAGTTAACCACAAAGCATAACACTTGTGGTTATATAGTTTAATGCTTTCTTAATTTTGCACATAGTAATTGTCATTTGTGGGAAACACCAAGGATACTTTAATGGGACAGTGTGGGTACATAAGTTTAGTTAAAATACCAATCTACTGTTCAAACTTATGTTTATTTTGTTAAATAACAGTTTTGATGAGAACTATCCATATTGATCATACTTTTGCATTTAAAAGTTTCTGTATTATAAAGAGAAGTTTATAGACATCTAAGAATTAGGATTCTTAGCATGGAATTTTGGTGAAAAGCCTTGTGAACATTTCTCTGTACACATGAATTTAAACCATAGATGGCATTTTATAGACTGATATTTTTCACTCAAGGTTATGTGTGAACATTTAAATTATTCCATAATATTTGCTGGCTTAACCAATCTGTAGCTTAAGAAAATTCCTTGGTATGGAATTACTTACTAAATTTTTAAAAAATTTTGAATATTGCTGAAATTCCCTCTGGAAAAGTTATACCATCTTATATCCCTACCAGCAATTTATGGCATTGTTCATTTCCTTTCAATCTGACCAAACTATTAATTGTCAATTTTCATGATTTTTTTTCCCCTAATCTGATGTAGAAAAAAAATCTCTTTATTTCTTTTATTCATTTCTAATAAGATTGAGATATTTTTAGATGTCTCTTGGTTATTTATTTTTATCCTTTTGAGAATTACCAATTTATCTTCTGTTATCATTCATCTTTTTCTTATTGATTTATAAGTGATCTTTCTATATTAAAGATTTTAACTATTTGTCATATTAATGAAGACCTTAAAAAATTTTGTTGTTTGCTTTCAGTTTTGTTTATGCTGCTTTATGCCATACAAAAGTTTTACAGTAATACAGAAGTAGTGAAAACTGGCAATAGTTTCCTTTATGTGTTTCTAGTCTTGGTGTCATTCTTAGAAAGGGCTTTGCTACGCTTAAATTTAAATATATTTTTCATATTTTCATCAAGTAATTTTATTGCTTTCTTAAAAAAATTTAACCTTTGATCCATCTTTAATTAATTTGATAAGATTAAGCATTATTTTTTCCTTCCCAAATGACTAATTAATTGTACAATAAGTTTATTTTTTCAATAAATCCTTTTTCTCACTAATTTGACATGCCAACTTTTCATACTTTAAATTGCAATGTGTCATCAAGTTTGTTTATAGACTTACATTCTATTTTAGTGAGTTTTCTGTATAAAATTGCATGTATATTTTGTTGACCTACAATCAAGAAAGAGAGAATGGGTGACAAAAATGCTGTCAATAAACAATGACTGACCCCCTCAAGTCAGGTATCCCTTATAGCCAGCTTCTGGTGGTAAGATGTGCTTAGATTAGAGAGACCAAATTTAGCCCTCAACTGAACTTCAAATTACAAGGGAAATTTCTAGTCATATTTTAGAAAAACATGTGTAGATGGTTAGTTCTGTGCATTAAAATAGGAGTCATGACTACCACAACAAAAATTGGAAAAGCAGAGGTTAAATGGCAGAAATCAAAGTTTAATTTCATTTGTTATTTTGCTATAAAATAATAATAAAAATACAAATATGCAATAAAATACAAAAAAGGACAAGAATTACTCAAAATCTTGCCATCCAGAGATAATACTTTTCTTAAGTATATGATTCTGGACTTTGTTGTTTGCAAATAAATCATATGGAACAAAACTTGGGTAATGCTATGTAAATAATGTTTTGTAACCTGATTTTTAAAGCTTATTATGCCATAATTAACTTTCTGTGTCATGAAATACAGGTCTGAATAGTCATTTAAATTGATCAGTTTAAAAAGTTTTTTGTGTACTTACTGTGTGGCAGGCTTTGAGTTAGGCACTAAGTAAGCATCTGTGAAATGGCAACCCACTCCAGTGTTCTTGCCTGGAGAATCCCAGGGATGGCGGAGCCTGGTGGGCTGCTGTCTATGGGGTCACACAGAGTCGGACACGACTGAAGTGACTTAGCAGCAGCAAGCATCTGTGAGGAGCTTCCCTGGTGGCTCAGACAGTAAAGAACCTACCTGCAGTGCAGGAGACCCAGGTTCTATCCCTGGGTTGGGAAGATCCCCTGGAAAAGGGAATGGCTACTTACTCCAGTATTCTTGCCTGGAAAATTCCATGGACGGAGGAGCCTGGAAGGCTACAGCCTATGGGGTTGCAAACAGCTGGACACAACTGAGTGACTGACACAGTTAAGAGTCTGTGAACACAAGAAACAATCTCTGCCCACAGGGAATTTGGAGATTAGTAGAGAAGAAAGGTAGTGAATTAATTATTGTGAGTTTAACAGTTAATATGCAGATGGGCAGTATATAGAAGCATGTTTTCAATTATATGTGGAAGATTGAACAAATGATACTTAATTGAAATCTAGGAATGAAAAGAAGATAGCCAGGAAGAGGGGAAAGAATTTTTTTAGTTTCTTGCTACTCCAAAGTATAGTTCACAGACTAGCAGCATTACCATCACCTGGAAGCTTGTTAAAAATACAGATGATATGTATGCAAGCTGAAGTCTGAGAGTCTGTGCTGTGGACAGTTGGAACCCATTTGAGAATTAGAAAGATATCCATCAGTAGAGCAGTGATACCATTGATTCTGGAGAGGATACAAGGGTCAAAATTATGTGGGACTTATAGATGTTCTCTGTGTGTATGTGAGAGCATGTTTGTGGGGACTTGAGGGAGAGATTGTTATTCACAGTGTGTTGAGAAGCCACTGATAGGATTATTTGAGGAAGAATGACATGATCAGATTTGCTTTAAGATAGCACAGTCCTCCTCATGACTTCTCAGTAGCACCTAGCACAGTTGCTCTTCCTTACACCTTTATCCCTTGGCCTTCAGGACTGTGGTCTCTCTTGATTCCTACCTCCTTTGCTATGCCTTCTTAGTCTCCCTTGCTGGTATCTTTTCGTCTCTTGACTTCAAAGAATTGGAGTGCCCAAAGCTTATCCTTGGATCTATTTTCTGTTCTGCCTGTACTCTCAAGGTGATCTTATTTAGGACCATAGCTTTACATATGATCTATATGTGGATAACTATTATTAATTAAGATAAATGACTAAAAGCTGGAAACAACAAAGTGTCCAACAATGGAAGACTTTTTATAGTGCATCCAATGATGGGATGTATTAGAATTGTGGCAAAGAATAAGTTAGAGTTCTGCGTACTGAGAGGAGTCAGAACCCAGTATATAAACAGGTATGTGATTATGCACAAACAGATTTTTAGCATGGAGGAAAATTCAGGAAACTGTTAACTGTGATCCTTCTATTTTCCTTTTATATTTTACACCAAATTGCTAAAAAGTGAAATTATACTCCGTCTTATTTTTGCTTTATTTATATGATATATGAAAGTGAAAGTCTCTCAGTCGTGTCCAACTCTCTGGGACCCCATGGACTATATAGTCCATGGAATTCTCCAGGCCAGAATACTGGAGTGGGTAGCCTTTCCCTTCTCCAGGGGATCTTCCCAACCCAGGGATCGAACCCAGGTCTCCTGCATTGTAGGCGGATCCTTTACCAGCTGAGCTACAAGGGAATCTATTTGTCCTTTAATTTTTAATTTTTTCTAAGTTGTTTCCCTTGTAGACTGCATAGTATTGAATATTAGTTAAGCCAATCAGAAATTAATTTTCTTATAGTAGGCTGGATCATCTCATATTCATTTATTGTCATATCAGATACACTTGGTAGTATTCTTGAAAGGTGTTGGAGGTGGGAGAGGACAGGACTGAAAGATTTTGCATCTATGGTTTTCATCTATGATTGTTAAAACTGTTGTACTAGAAGCCGACCTTTTCCTACTGAGTTTTCTATGTGGAAAGATTATTCTTGGCTTTTTTTCTGTGCGTGCACATATATTACTTATACATACATTTTACAGAAAAGACATTAAAGATGTTATCTTGACATTTATAATCCTTCGAGGATTTTAATTTTAAAACTAAAGGGCAGACATATGAGTAATTATTTTGACTTATTATCTTTACTACTTACAGCTTAGAAATCAACTATATAAAATGTACTTCCATCAGGAAGATTTTATCTGGGCTCCCATCTTGAGTAGGGTAGCAATATCTGAAATGGAAAACAGAATATTATCTAGTAGCAAGTCTACTGAGGTGCATTTATTGCATAATTTATTACTAACAACCACTCTATGCAATAGATGAAATCATTCTGTTTCCCAAACAGAGAAAAGGAGGTTCAGAGATTGACCAGTTCATATTTATAGAGCTGGTGAAAGCTGGGACTCAGACCCAAGTCGCTCTGATCCTAAATGTGGTTTCCATTATATCACACTGTTTTTTAAAATTAATTTTCATTGTTGACTTACAATGTTGTGTTAGTTTCTCCTTAGTTCCCCTGGCCCAGGATCGAACCCATGCTCCCTACATTGGGAGTGCAGAGTCTTAACCACTGAACCACCAGGGAATTATTTATGTATATATTCATACACACACACACACACACACATATGTATATATAAGTTCACTGTTTTGTGACCTTATAAAAATCCCTCTTATATTTTTCTATGTTTCAATTCCAAATACTGATTCTCATCTCGTTTTCAGAACCAATCCTGATATAAACTAGGAAGGATCATATTTTACTTACCCTTGATGCTTTGTATTTGGTCTGTTATGACCCAATTTTAAAGTAGGGTTTATGCTTATTCGGGTAGGGATTTTATCTTGTATCATTTGTTCCTTCTTAGGAACTGAAGTTCTGTTACTGACTCCTGGGCCAAAGCTGGGGCCTTGCTCACTGAGGGGACTTTTCTGATATTAATTGCTCAATTATTGAAAGCTCTCACCGAATACTGCCTGTATTTGTACTCCGTGTCCCTGGTTGCTCGCGCCCCCACACTAGAATGTGCCATCATCCCATTTAGACCTTTCCAGTGTCACCTGCAGCGCTGCGGTCTGTAGCTCTGCATTTGGGATAGTCTGTTTTGTCTTCTGGCCCACATGTCCTTCCAGTGTGGGTATCTGCGACTGACTTTCCCCACCATCCCCATGTCCTGCGTTGTCTGCCATTCATCCCTCGGTGGTCAGGTCAATCCTGACCTGGCCTACCCCCACCCCTTACTTGGCCTTGTTCCTTGCTACCTAATCCAGACAATGACCCAAGGTATTATACCAAAGACCTAAGCCCCATTTGAGGTCTCGCTGATGATGTATGTGACAGAAGCACATATATAAGAGCTGTAAGATACCTTGGCCTTCCCCTTGCCTAACCATCTCATGTTATAGATGAGGAAACAGAGACAGAATTTTGTACCCCAAATCATAGTAGGTGGCAGTTAGGACTAGCATCAACAGTAACCTCATTTAGATTTTTGTTAATTCATTTTCAACAAGTAACCCCCATACTTAAGTAAGCCTTAAGCATACTTTAAAAAATAAATTTGGATGACAAATTTATGTTAGTACACATTATAAATATTTGATAAGATTAGTATATTTTTNAAGAGGAGAGGGAGGAAGGAGACAGAGGTGGCCAGGAGGGTAAAAGAGGGAAATGAAAAGGAGAGAGACGATCCAGCCAGTAAACAGTTCCCTAAGTGTTCTCCACCGTCTGGAACACACAGAGATTCACAGTGTTGGGTAGAGAAGACAGTCGGGAGGGAGAAGACAGAGGCAACCTGGTGAAGAAAAGGGAGAGTCCAAAGGAGGAGAGAACAGTCAAGCCAGTAATCTCACTCTCAAGTAAAAATGGGTACTGAAGATTGGGTTTTTAAAGGTACAACATTGATAACAAATACTAAAAAGCAAAGATTAAAAATCTA
>SJYV01035512.1:322760-347714 GCA_006410875.1 Neotragus pygmaeus
AAATAAAAATTAAAAGAGAAATAGAGAACTTAAAAACTAAAAACAATTAAAATTAAAAAAGAAAAAGAAAAAAAGAAAAAACCAAAACAAAAAAAAGAATGATCATAAAAATAGTAAAGATATATCTGGGACTTTCTCTGGTGGTGTTGTGGGCAGCGTGGGGTCAGTTCATTTTTGGATAGTTCCTTGGTCTGGCTTATATTTCTCAAGATTTATACTTCCAAGGCAGTTCCCTCTGTTTTAGCTTCTTCTGTTTGCTGGTCTCTTCAGTGTCTGTTTTCTGCCCTGACACAAGGAGGGCGGTGGTGGACACTTTTTTTTTTTAGGCTCACTTGTTCAGTCATGCTGTGGGGAGGGAGGGATGCTGCAACCAGATAACACTGTCATGTGCTCGTAGTGTCTTAGCCATGCTGGGCCTGCTCCCACTCACAGCGCACACCGCTCAGGCTCTAGGTTGCTCCGCCTATAGCCGTGTGAGGCTGGCCCTGGGCTGTATGCACCTCCCCGGTCTAAGCCACTCAGGCTCAGGCACTCCGGTAGTCCTCAGTGGTGCAGACTCGGTTGGGCCTGCATTTTGTACCCTTCCCAGGTCCTAGCAGCTCTGGTGTTTGGCGAGCGCATTCGCTGCGACTTATTGCCTTTTCTGTCCCTGCTGCTCGGTTTTCTGGGAGTACAACTGGCACCCCTTCTCCGGTGGATGGTGACTGTCCAGAACCCCAAGAAGTCTTATATAGTAAGGAAACTTGCTTGCAGTTTGGAAGTTAATGTCTCTCTGGGGCTGCGATTGCCCCCCTCCGGCCCTTCCAGCTCTGGCTGCCTGTCACCGGCCGGGGATGGTCTGCAGCCCAGCTAATTCTGTTCCTGGTGGAATAGCGGTCCTGGTGGTGTCTTATGTTAAAGCTTTTCGCATGGTAGCTATCCCACAGTCTGGTTTGCTAGCCCATTAGTTCACTCTGGTTACACTCGAGGCATTCCAGCCCAATTCTTAAAAAGCACTGCAGCCCGTGCCTCCCTGCCCAGCCCCCGCTTGCTAGTGACGGATGCAGGCGTCTGCACTGCTTCTCTGCTGGGAGAGTTACCGTTGGGCTCGTAATCTGTTGGTTTTAATGAAATATTTATTTTCCCTCCCTGTTCTGTTGCCCNCCTCCCTGCCCAGCCCCCGCTTGCTAGTGACGGATGCAGGCGTCTGCACTGCTTCTCCGCTGGGAGAGTTACCGTTGGGCTCGTAATCTGTTGGTTTTAATGAATTATTTATTTTCCCTCCCTGTTCTGTTGCCCTCTGTGCTTCCAAGGCTCACCACAGACTCGGCAGCGAGAGTGTTTCCTGGTGTTTGGAAACTTCTCTCTTTTTAAGACTCCCTTCCCGGGTTGGAGCTCCCTTACCTCTTTTGTCTCTTTTTTTGCCTTTTATACTTTTTCCTACCTGTTTTTGAAGACAATGATCTGCTTTTCTGGGTGCCTGATGTCCTCTGTCAGCATTCAGAAGTTGTTTTGTGTAGTTTACTCAGCATTGAAATGTTCTTTTGATGAATTTGTGAGGGAGAAAGTGGTCTCCGTGTCCTATTCCTCCATCATCTTAGGACTGCCTCCTCCTGTATTATTTCTTAAAACTACATGTGAATTTATAATTAGCTTAAAATTTTAATAAAAATTATGGTGGTTGGACCAGTGCTAAAAAATTAACTTAGTTAAAAAGAATGTGTATTAAATGATCTTTTGTAAAGCTAAAAATGTTTGTTGCATTTGAAATCTGAAACCATTGGGTCTTTAGTATGAATGTGGTTATTACATTGGGTTATAATATACATAGTAACCTTAGGGGCTGTGTAGGGGCTGTTAAACTAATTAACCTAGCTTGCTTTATAGTTGTGTGTGTATGTATGTTAGTCACTAAGTCGTGTCTGACTCTTTGTGACCCCATGGACTGTAGCCCACCGAGCTCCTCTATCCATGAAATTCTCCAGGCTAGCATATTGAAGAAGGTTGCCATTCCTGTCTCCAGGAGATCTTCCTAACCCAGGGACTGAACCTGGGCCTCCTAAACTATAGGAAGATTATTTACTGTCTGAGCTACCAGGGAAGCCCTGCTCTATAATTACTAAATTATAGTTAGTTATTCAATTTGCTGTGCAATCAAGTTCTAACAGCCACCAATCTAGCTGCTTCTGTTTTCCTGACTTTCTCTTAGAAAGTTCTGAGGATTGTCGGGGAAACCAGTATACCATGATGAGTGTTTCTTTGCTAGTTTAATTTGACAAATCTCTCCTGAAAGTGCATGGGTGCTTTTCCTTGAGAAAAAAATAGTGCTGTTTAGAGATAGATTTTTCTTCCTTCCCATTTAGAGGCTTGTATATTACTTTCTTCTAGGGGAATAATTTTATTCTAGATGCTCAAGCTGCTGAAAGTCTATCTGCTACAAGGAAAGGTTTACCACATTGTATGTGATATATCATTTGAATATCTGAAATCTTAATTTCTAGGTGATCTTTGGAAGAAGAATTTTCAACTGATTTTGGAAGAGTTTTTTCATCTTTTATGAAAGAATTCCTGGCTCTAGGTCTATGCAGCATAAAGGGATGCAATATGTCCACCAAAACAGAGGATGAGTGAGATGGAAACAATTTTGAATTTCCTATGGTAGACAAATGAACATAGCATCTGAAAAAAATCTGCCTTTCTTTAAATAAATACTCTGTTGGTAGAGAAGAAATGTGATCTAGTTGAGAAATAAAAGTGGTGAAGACTCAGTATCCGCTTACAATTGTGAATCTTTATTTACGGTGTTTGGGTCTTTGGGTATTACTCTAAAAGTCTATGAAACAGCCATGCTCCAGGAGATGGTGGCTGTTAAGGTTTCATGCTGCTGCTGCTTAGTCGCTTCAGATGCATCTGACTCTGTGCAACCCTGTAGACTGCAGCCTAGCAAGCTTCTCTGTCCATGGGATTCTCTAGGCAAGAGTACTAGAGTGGGTTGCCATATCCTCCTCCAGAGGATCTTCCTGACCCAGGGATTGAATCCAGGTCTCCTGCATTGCAGGCAGAGTCTTCTGCTGAGCCACCGGGGAATTCTGTTACGACTTTATAGGTGTGTGTGTGTTTAGTCGCTCAGTTGTGTCCAATTCTTTGTGACTCCATGGACTCCACCACGGAGTCTTTGTAACTCCATGGACTAGCTTGCCAGTCTCCTCTGTCCATGGAATTCTCCAGGCAAGAATACCGGAGTGGGTAACCATTCCCTTCTCCAGGGGATTTTCCTGACCCAGGGATTGAACTGTGGTCTCCTGTATTTCAGGCAAATTCTTTACCACCTGAGCTACCAGGGAAGCCACAAATCTTGTTGGGGAAAATGTTTGGTCCAATTAAGTTTTACTCAGAGTTAGTGAAAGTTAAGGCAAACATAATTACCGGGATTACCATGGATTCAAACAGCTATAATTTAAAAAACTCACAATTCTTCAAATCTTGTCATGAATGCCTGATTAATTTTTTCACTTCCAACTATTAAATTTTTTTTCTTTTATTGTTTATTATTATTATTTTATTGATAGTAGACTCTATTTTTTAGAATAGTTTTAGACTTCCAGAAAAATTACAAAGACAGTATGGAGATTTCTCACTCTGTTCCCCCTATTATTATATTACTACAATAATGATGGGTAAATAGTGGTCCCCAAAAGATACGTGCTCAGTTGCTCAGTTGTGTCTGACACCCTGTGACACCATAGACCATAGCCCACCAGGCTTCTCTGTCCATGGGATTCTCCAGGCAAGAATACTGGAGTGGGTTGCTATTTCCCTCTCCACACCCAAAAGATATATCCAGATCCTAACCCACGCTATCTGTGAATGTGACCTTATTTGGAAATAGAGTCTTTGCAGATGTAATTAAGAATCTTGGAATGGGATCATCTTGGATTTAGGGTAAGCTTTACGTATCTAAATTCAATATGACTGTCCTTATAAGAGGTGAAAACCCTGTGAACACATAGACACACAGGGAAGAACGCCATGAGCTGACAGAAGCAAATTGGAGCAATGCCGCTGCAAGCCAAGGAAAGCCGGGGTGGCTGGCAACCACTAGAAGCTAGGAAGGGGCAAGGCAGAATTCTCTATAGCATTCAGAGGGAGCAGAGCCCTCCCAACAGTTTGATTTTGGGCTTATTTCCAGAACTCAGATAATTAATTTCTGTTGTTTTAAGCCATCCAATGGTAATTTGCTATAGTAGCTCTAGAAAACTACCAGTACATCTGATAGCTGTATGATACATTTGTTCAAACCAATGAACCAATATTTGCACTTTATGATTAATTAAGATCCATGCTTCATTTGGATTTCCTTCATTCAGTTCAGTCAGTTCAGTTCAGTCGCTCAGTCGTGTCCGATTCTTTGTGACCCCATGAATCGCAGCACGCCAGGCCTCCCTGTCCATCAGCAACTCCCGGAGTTCACTCAGACTCACGTCCATCGAGTCGGTGATGCCATTCGGCCATCTCATCCTCGGTCATCCCCTTCTCCTCCTGCCCCCAACCCCTCCCAGCACCAAGGTAGTGTCCTTTTTCTGTTCTAGGATGGAAGTGGATACCACATTACATGTAGTTGCCATGTCTCCTTAGGCTTCTCTCGGCTGTGATAGTTTCTGGGACTTCCTTGTTTTGATGACCTTGACAGTTTGGGGGAGTACTATAAGGTATTTTGTAGACTATTTCCCAAATATCTATTTTTTTATGCTGCCTCTGGTCTTAGTGATATCATACAGACTTATTTGCTCTGTGGCATATGGGATCTTAGTTCTTGAGCCAACATCCTCTGCATTGCAAGGTGATTCTTAACCACTGGACCACTAGCAAAGTCTCACATGATGTTCTTTTTGATTTGATTGTGTGTTTTGTGATTTTGGGAGGAAGACCTCTGAGGTAATGTGCCATTTTCATCATATCATATCCAGAGTACATATTACCAATGTGACTTATCATTGTTGATGTTGACCTTAATTGTCCAGCTGAGGCAGTGTCTGCCAGATTTCACTGTGAAGTTTTTCTTTTTTGCTCCCTTTCCATACTGTAGTCTGGAAAGAAGTTGCTATATATAGCCCACACTTAAGAAATGAAGAGCCATGCTTCATCTCCTTGAGGGCAGATTATCTATAAAAACTAATTTGAATTCACCCAGACAGGATGTCTCTTCTTCCCATTTATTTATTCAATCACTTGCTTATATTAGTAAGACTCATAGATGTTTATACTTTGAGTTGTGGTCAGTCGCTTCGGTCGTGTCTGACCCTTTGCAACCCTGTGGATTGTAGCCCACCAGGCTCCTCTGTTCATGGGATTCACGAGGAAAGAATGCTGGAGTTGGGTTACCATGCCATTCTGCAGGGGATCCTCTCCACTCAAGGACTGAACCAGTGTCTCCTCCATTGCAGGCAAATTCTTTACTGCTGAGCCACCTGGGAAGTCCGAGTTATACTCTAATACTATTTATTATTATTTTGCTAAGACTGACCTTTGGTCATTGAGAGCTCCTTCAGTTGTCTCCTGTGTCCCTTTGACAGATCCTATCACTGTGGAATTTTTTTTAACATTTAATTACTGGCAGTACTGATGTTCCAGGCTCTTGCTTATTTCCTGTGCCAGGCCACAGAATCAGCCATTTCTACAGGAAGTCTCAGTTCCCTTAATTGGAGAATGTAATTAGAAACTAAGATCTAGTCTTTGGATGTGCTTATTGCCACCAAGTCTCTGTTGCTTCCAGGCCTTCTCAGCTCACACAAATACGTGTCTGTATTCTAACTCCTTCCTATAAATACACATATTTTAATATACATGATAAATTTAATGAATGTGTATAATGTGAAATTTCTATATGTAACCATCTTTGTCTAACTTAAGCGATTCATGAGTTCATACTGATGACTCCACCTCTAATTCACGACTACATGGATCATTCTAACCTCTTCCCCTGCTTAATCTTTAAACTCCCAATAGTTAGTGACAAACCAGGTTGCCCCCACACTCCATCCATTTACCTAGTTATTCAATTTCAGTATAGAAATATCAGAATTATTTACCCATATTCTTATGGAAAATAACCTTATGAACTAAAGTGTAGTACTATGTACAGTTTCTTTTGCCTTTAGTGTTATATACTTTACTCATTTCCAAAGTTACTAAGGTCAGCAATTTTTTTCTTCCCCCTTTTATTGAGATTGTTTTGTTATATTCCACATTTCATTGTGGGATTCCTCTTGATCTCCCAAATAATTTTTAAAAAATTTCAACCTTTATTTGGAAAAAGTTAAATACAGAAACCAAACTAATGAACACATGACTACATGTGTATTTGTAACATTTTGTCATACTTGTTTCAGTTGTTAAAAAGAGACATTTAAAAAACAGATTAAGTCCTCTTGTATTTCTTAATTCCATTTCTCTTCCTTTTTACCCAAGGATAGTTACTGTTACAATTGTGTTTTTTTTTTTCCCCCACTCCATGATTTTTTACTTTATTAGGTGTACTTGTGACCCCAAACAATAAATCCTNAACAGATTAAGTCCTCTTGTATTTCTTAATTCCATTTCTCTTCCTTTTTACCCAAGGATAGTTACTGTTACAATTGTGTTTTTTTTTTTCCCCCACTCCATGATTTTTTACTTTATTAGGTGTACTTGTGACCCCAAACAATAAATCCTGTGGTTCTGTGTGTTCTAGGAACATTTATATAAATGACGTGACTTTGTAGGTATCTTTCTAAATCATGCTTATTTTACTGTTAAACAGTATGTTACTAAGATCCATCTATGGCTGATAATGTTTGTTCTGGAATGTCTTTACAGTGTTTAGTTAAATGAATGTACTACATTTTATTCATCTACTTATTAATTGACATTTAGATTGGGCTATGATTTTGCTATTTCATATGCTGTATCAACATCCTTGTACATATCTCCTCATGCACATGTGAAAGAATTTCCTTAGACTATATAGCTAGAAGTGAAATTGTTGGATTGTGTGGCATGTACATTTTCTGTTTTACTAGAAATGACCAGTTTGCCGTTAGTGTGATTTAACTAGTTTCCAAAATCCTTGGCATCACTTGAAACTGCTGACTTTTTATTTTTGCTAATCTTATATGTATGATCAATTGTCTTTCCCAGATTTTCAGAGACTGTGGAACCAATCACCTCATTTTCTCAGGAACTAGAACTAATCTTTATAGAAGCTTGAGTGTTTATCCTAGGGGCTATTTATTAGTTTCTAATAGCCTTTTATGTTATTTTCAAAGGTGTCTGCTTATCCAGGAGTTACAAAGTTGTTTTGGAATCTAACTTCACCCAAATTCTCTGTTCCAGTATCTGTCATGAAGGAAACCGTATATCCAAAATATGAGGTAAAATGCAGAATGACTTTTCTGTATTGTTGTTTACTAATTAAACTGTATAATTATGATGTTAAATTTTACTGGAAGTTATTATGCAAATTTTCAGTAAAGACTGCAATAACTGAATGATTGGATGGCACTATAGAAAGTATGCATATAATAATTATATATATTATATGTGTGTACATATATATACATATACTTATAATCTTATAACTATGTGTACACTTATACATGTACACTTATAGGTATATTTCTAAGAAAACGGTTGGACTTATCCATGTTACTTTACCTAGTCTTTTCATTCTGAAAGAATTATTTGACTGACTAGGTATAAAGCATCTTGGGCTGTTTAGAAGATCTTTATGATATGCTCATTTGCTTTTAAAAGTGAATTTTTAGTTATTGTTTAAAAAAGTTTAAAACTGCCTAATACAATTATTAATCCATTTTCTTCTTCCCTTAAGGTGTTTCACATTTTATGTCACACTGCTTATTTTAAAGGGCTTCCCTGGTGGCTCAGATGGTAAAGAATCTGCCTGCAAAGCAGGATACCCGGGTTCAGTTCCTGGGTTGGGAAGATCCCCTGGAGAAGCAAATGGCAACCCACTCCAGTATTCCTGCCTGGAGAATTCCATGGACAGAGGAGCCTGGTGGGCTACAGTCCATGGAGTCTCACAGTAGAAAAACCAAGAGAGGAAAACCAAAATACTCTATTATTTTTCTCCCTCAAGACAATTACTGTCCACTTTTGGGTCCACTTTCATTGTTAAAAGTTCTTTTTCTTCCTCCTCCCCTTCCTTTTTTTCTCCTTTCCCCCTTTTCTTCTTCCTACTCATATTTTCCTCTTAAAATAATTCTATGATGAACATCATTGTGCATAAAGTTTTAATGGTATTTAGAATTATTTTATTTGCATATGATCCTAGATGGATTACTGATAACACATATATGAGAAAAGAATAAGACAAAAAAGTTAATCATAGGGAAAGAACAACCAGGGAAATAGCATAAGTTAGACATAAAGAAATTCTGTCCATATTGCCTTTGCTTGAAATGGGGTCATCAACATCAGTGTTGGTGTGAAACATCTTTGCATTCCTTGCATTACTTAATTATGATGTATTATTCTTAAATATTATATTGAATTCTGTTAGGCAATATTTTATTGTTTTTTTTAAATATATACTGAGTGAAATATATATGTAGTGTGTTTTTTGTTGGACTCTTATCAAGGTTGTTCTTGCTTTATAAAGTTAGGTTAGCATTTCATTTTTTAAATATTCTGGAATTGAAAGAACATAGGAATAATCTTGAAAGTGTGGAAAAATCCACTGTCTAGGAACATTTGAGCTATTTGAGAAGGTAATTTTTGACAATTAGAACCTTTTATTTTCTAATTCTTGGGTTACTCATGCTTAATATTTTTTCTCAAGTCAGTTGGTAACATATATTCTTACAAAAAGCCATCTATTCAGTTGGAATTTATAAGTTTATATGCAGAGTTTGTATACAGTCTCTCTTTAGTTTTAATCTCCATTTCTAAAGTTGGATTATTTTCTTTATCATTTCTAATGATATTTGGGGAATTTTCTTTTTCCCCTAGAATAAGTTTTCTAGAAGTTAATTTAGTATGTTTTTCAGGGATCTTTTTTCATTTATTTTAAAGTACAGATGCTTTATTTTCTACTCATCAAATTGCTCTACTCACACTAGTGTAAAACTATCCATTTAATTTTTTTTTAGCAAGGTTTCTGATGTATGATTATGGGCTTCTCTGGGGATGACTTAGCAGCTTAGCAGCTGGTGGTTCAAAGGTAAAGAAAGAATCTGCCTGACAGTGCAGAAGGCATGTGTCCGATCCCTGACTAGGGAAGATTCCCTGGAGAAAGAAATGGCAACCCACTCCAGTATCCTTGCCTGGAAAATTCCATGAACTGAGAAGCCTGGTGTGCTACAGTCCATGGGGTCAGACATGGCAGTGACTAAGCAACAATATCTGAATCACTGTGCTATACATTTGAAACTAACACAACATTGTAAATCTACACTTCAATTTAAGAATAAAAATCTCTCTTCCCCTTCCCCAGTTGTTGGATCATGGTCTCAAGGCAACCCCTGCCTACTGCTCCTTCTCTCTTCCTCCATTGGTAGCATCTGCTTCTAACTGAACTGACACAATAGGGGAATCTGATATTAGTATAGTGTTATCTAAACTGTGTGTTTATAAAGCATGGACACATATTTTTCTGTCTTTGTGTGTATAAAAGTGTGAATATAGGGAATTGAGAGTAGGCAGAATTGCCTGAACAGAAGTAAAAATTGCAGCAATTTTAAGAAGTTTGGTTAGAACTGTTGAAAATGGAGTAACACATTACAAAGCTAGTTCAAAAATAAATTGCTCTTGGTAATTGTTCAAATCCAGTGACCGGAAGGACAAAGATCCAACAGGACTTTCTGGTACAGAAAGAGGGCCCAGGACACTTTCCATTCACTAGAACTGGAATCAGACCTTTATTCAAAGACTGTTGATTTCTTTGAATGGGAAATTCATTTAGATACAAAGATCCGTATGCCTCAATTTTTAAAAGCAAATTTTACCTATTTACATATATTATGGTTACTGGTATTTTTTGTTTTATCCTGCCATTTGATTTTTGTTTTTTATAGATGCTGCCTTTTTTTAAAATTTGGACAAACTAAGCAATTAACTCAATCGTTCTAAAAAACAGATACTTCCATTATAAAATGAAGAATTTACAGAGTCTTAACAGTTAGCAGTATCCCAGAGATCAAAATGAAACTTAATCGTACAATGACAAATTTAGTACTGGTTACATAGCAGATCTGCCAAAATGTTGCAGTCCCCTTCTTTGCCAGCAAATTCATAAGCTAGATATTGCCTTTTCTTTGTTTTATATTCTCTTTTTGTTTCTTTTCTTAAATTTGTCTTTTTATGTTATTCCTTTTTTTTTTTTTTAGGACCAACACTTATGGCTTCATTTTATTTTATTTTTAAAATATATTTATTTATTTTTTTACTTTATTCTACTTTACAATACTGTATTGGTTTCGCCATACATTGACATGAATCCACCACAGGTGTATACGAGCTCCCAATCCTGAATCCCCCTCCCACCTCTCACCCCACATTGTCTCTCTGGATCATCCCCGTGCACCAGCCCCAAGCATCTTGCATCCTGCATCGAACATAGACCGGTGCCTCGTTTCTTATATGATAGTATATATGCTTCAATGCCATTCTCCCAAATCATCCCACCCTCTTCCTCTCCCTCAGAGGCCAAAAGTCCGTGCTATACGTCTGCATCTCTTTTGTTGTCTCACATACAGGGTCATCATTACTATCTTTCTAAATTCCATATATATGTGTCAGTATACTGTATTGGTGTTTTTCTTTCTGGCTTACTTCACTCTGTATAATAGGCTCCAGTTTCATCCATCTCATTAGAACTGATTCAAATTTATTCTTTTTAATGGCAGAGTAATACTCCATTGTGTATATATGCCACAGCTTGCTTATCCATTCATCTGTTGATGGACATCTAGGTTGTTTCCATGTCCTGGCTATTATAAACAGTGCTGCAATGAACATTGGGGTACATGTGTCTCTTTCAATTCTGGTTTCCTCGGTGTGTATGCCCAGCAGTGGGATTGCTGGGTCATAAGGCAGTTCTATTTGCAATTTTTTAAGGAATCTCCACACTCTTTTCCATAGTGGCTGTACTAGTTTGCATTCCCACCAACAGTGTAAGAGGGTTCCCTTTTCTCCACATCCTCTCCAGCATTTATTGCTTGCAGACTTTTGGATGGCAGCCATTCTGACTGGTGTGAAATGGTACCTCATTGTGGTCTTGATTTGCATTTCTCTGATAATGAGTGATGTTGAGCATCTTTTCATGTGTTTTTTTGTTATTCCTTTTAAAAAAATTTCAGTGGTCTGAGTATAATATATTCGAATTTTATTTTTAACTATTTGGATATTTTATCATCCCTGTTTTGGAAGTTATATGTATTGTTTCTTATTCCTATGGTGATCTCCCTAGAACATACATGTTTAACTTATCAATATCTAATATTAATCAATACCTTTATACTCTTCCAGGAAACTGCAATTATTTGAGAACTTGTCATTCCATTTACTCTTTCTTGTTTTAATGTGCTCTTACTTTGATACATTTTTAGATCCTTATCTTTTAAAATTCAGAAGACATTGTTGTTACCATTTTGTGCAATAATCCTTAGATTTTACCCATGAATTTCTCTCTCTCTGTTTTCCTTTCTACTTTTCAAGCATCTCAGACCTTTCTGTCTGAAATCACTTTGCCTTCTGCTAGAATATATCTTTTAGAATTTGCTTTAAGGGAAGTAGGAGGTCTACAGTTGGTAAAAATTCTGTTTTTTCTTTGTTTTAAATGCCTTTATATTACTTCATGCTTGAGGGATATTTTATTTTGTGATAATATTATTGCAGATACTTATTTTTAGCACACTAATGATGTCTCACAGTTTTCTGGTATCCATTATTGCTATTGAGAATTGCTTTGATAATAAATTCTCTGCCTCCCCCCTTTTACTTTTAAGCTGTTCTTTTTTCTTCCATGCAGTTTCAGTATGGTGTGTCTAGTTGAAGATTTCTTCTTATTTATTATATTTTGGAATGATTGGCATCTTTGAATCTGTGGTTTGATATCTTTCATCAGCTATGGAAATTTTTTAGTTACTGTTTCTTCACATTTTGCCTCTGTCTCATCTGTCCTTCATTTTCTGGGCCTTTAATAACATGTGTTAGCTACTTTTTTCCCCCTTGATACTGAGTCCTATACAATTTCTTCTGATCTGTCTTATAGTTCAGGTTCATAAATTCTTCAGTTGTGTCTAATAATACTGTTTAACTTGTTCTCTGCATGTTTAAATTTGGTTTTATATTCTTTTTAGAATTTATCTGTTTTTCTATTTACATTCTGGTGTTTTGTATTTTTGTGAACTTGTCTTTAAATGTTTATCATCGTATTTAGAACATTATTTTTAGTAAATATTTGAGACCTAGAATGGCAGTTCTTCCTCTAGAGAAAATTTTTTGTCAGAACCTGAGATCTTTACCGTTCAACCCAAAATTGAGGTTGAGGCTTGAGTTTCTTTGAACACCTGTGTACAGAGCTTAGGCTGCAAGTCTACACAAATGTTGATTTACATCCATTCATTCCTAATCTTAGGGTATAACCCTGTAATATCCTTGTAGCCTTGGATACCTGTATATTAGATATACATAAAATCAGTTTCCATACTTCAGGGAGACTCTGGGCTTGCCTGTCTGTCACCCTTGCCCCTTAAAGCTGCACATATGCAGCTCAGATTTGCAACTGTTTTGGCAAACATTTTGTGAACAAAATCATCTTTGAATACTGGGTTTACCTTTTCAGGTTTTTGGATTTTTCCTATATTTTTTGCCCAGTATCTCTTCATCATATTATTAGCTCTGATGCTTTGAAGATTATCTTTGTCATAATACATGCTTTCTAGTTGTTTTCAGAAGAATTGCTTGTTGCTGTTCATTGTTCAGTCGCTAAGTTGTGTTCAACTCTTTGCAACTCCATGGACTGTAGTGTGTCAGGCCTCTCTGTCCTTCACTATCTCCCAGAATTTGCTAAAACTCATGTCCATTGAGTGAATGATGCTATCCAACCATCCTCTGTTGCACCCTTCTCCTCCTGCCCTCAATCTTTCCCAGCATCAGGGTCTTTTCCAGTGAGTCGGCTTTTTACATCAGATAGCCAAAGTATTGGAGGTTCAGCATTAGTCCTTCTAATGACTATTCAGGGATGATTTCCTATAGAATTGACTGGTTTGATCTCCTAGAATTACCTAGCCTGCCATAACTAGAAGTCATAATTGACTTTTAAGGTAGCAAAACTGTTTCCATTTCCATCTGCATCCCAGCTTTTATTGCACACATACTAATTTTAGCAATATTCCTGTAATACAGCAGAATTTTTATATCATATATATGTAAGCACTACTGTAATTGTCCTCTCAAGGCATGCTGGTATGAGTAATATACTGATAGGTTACAACATATGAACCACAAATGTCTTTTTATAAAACAGCCATTGATTGTTAGTTCTGCTGTTTTGATATTTTAAAAAGTGTTAAGGTTTTTGTCTTTGTTATTGTTAAAAGCATTCTTTTAAAATGTAATAGCTGCTATTCTTCCATATTTGAATATTTTGTATAAGTGTGTGGCCAAATAATTTCAAAATCCTTGTGTGTCACATAATTTATCCTTGAAGAATAATGATGAAAATGATCAGGTATCTTTCTGCAATGTCCAGTAGTTCTCTTACATTGCATTGTGCTATAACTACTTTCCAAAAATACCACAGAGAGGATGAAAAAAAATTCAATACTGATGATAACTAAAATTAGCCATTGCCTTCTCCGTTATCTGTTTCATTCTTAGTAATAATTACATGATACTTTTAAAAGTTCATTTTCTACTGAATAAATATTTAAAAATTTTAAAATTCTAGTTGAGATGTAAACAGTTCATCAAACAAAGCAACAGCATGATTTACTTCACCATGAATCCTATGGAACTTAGGTCTTCAAGTTGTTTCTATATATCCAAATCACCGGTTACAAGATAGAGAAGTAGCACATTTAATAATAATCATAACTATTGCAGCAGTTTACATTGCAGCAATAAATATATATATAATCTAACTGATGGATACAATTCAAACTATCAAGCATTTAAGGAAATTTTCATTCAAGTTAATATTTAGAATGTTTGCTTGTATTTGTCAGTGAATAGTCACATATTGATAATAACTCTAAATGGCATGTTTTGTTCATAATCCTGATGTTAATATGCTGAAGAGATTCAACACCACTCTATGAGGTCACAGGATCATTGGTTGTCCTGAGTCCAAGAATGTCAGAAATAATGTAGAAGTATCAGTTTGGCTAAGGTCCAATGCCAAAGCCATATTGTGGGTTTTAGCCAAATGCTAAGGCTGCAGCTGGACTTTGATCTATGTTTTTTTTCTAGAATTATACTTTCCTATATATTACTCTTTTGGTAATAGCGTTTTAGTATGTAACAACAATAATCATAGGCTCTGAAGTAAAAGTATTCTACTATATAGTTTAAAACTGTTATCTTTCTTTTATCACAGAGTGCACAAACAAGCAGAATTTTAATTGAGAAATTTACATCTGAAAGCAAAGAAAGTGTCATTACTTTAAATCAGCATAGGAGAAGTTCCAGGGTAAGTATAATTTTTAGTCTAAATTATAGGTTGGTGTCTTTGTCTTCTACAGTTTAGATATTATTTCTAGTGATTTCAGAAGTAATTTCTTGATGCTTCCTCATTCTGGGAAATGCCTCAATGCATTGACCAGAATGTTTGTGGAGGACATATTTCCTCTTTTTCAAATATGTTATCTTTATGACACTCAGAATATGTTATTTACTAATCAGTATTAGGATATCTGCTGTGAGTTTTACTGAAATTCCTAAAATGTCTATTTTTTCCATCATTCATCACTGCTTGCCCAGGTCTTAAATGGTCAAAGGAACATGTTTATGAATCTTTTTACCAAATGAGGGGAGAAGATTGTTTATGGCTATGAAACAGAGTAACACTGAATTCTCTAAGTGGTGACTGGATTTGTGCCCATGATTTTATAGTCACTAAAGTGTATCTAAGTAAAATAATTAAATAATAAACACAGTTGGGGAGAAAAAAGATAGCGATTGAGGGAAGAAGACATGTATGAAATTTATATCACTGGCTTAATAAATATCCTGAACTTTATAAGGGACAAAGAGGAAATGGTTGTATTTTTCTTTTCTTAGGGTCTCCAGCCCTCTACTCCCCTTGATGATATCTTAGGATGCTGAACGACACAGAATAGTGTCTTATTAACCTGGGACAAATCAGATCCCTATTCTAGTCAATTACACTAGGTTTAATATGGTCTGTGCCTCTTTCTGTATTCCCCACACAGTCAGGTGATATATTTTTTTTGAGGTAATGTTTCTATTTAATGTAGATCACTTTTGCTATTTTAATATAGATAACTATTTCTTATTACATATTTGTCCTTATGTATGTTTGAGCTTTTTATTTATCATCAGTCTGAATGATATGGAGGTCATATCATTCTTGTCTTTTATCGACAGCACCTAGAACAGTGACCATCACAAGAAAAATTCATTGAATCAACAAAGGACATTTTCTAGTTTGGAATCCATGGACTATTATAGTAGCATTACTTGTACTTAACCTGCGAGGTATTCCTGTTTTTAATAGCTGTTTCTATCTAACCTCCCTGTCGCCCCTTGCAGTATTCTTAGAACACAGGTGTAATTACATCACTCAATCTCAACAAACTGAATAACATCACCCATCAAAGTCAGAGTGCTTATCTAAGCCTCATAATGTGGCCTCGGCTGTGTTTTCTGTCTTACCTCCCATTGTGCCTCTGCTTCCATGTAACCTCCATGTACTCTGTTCTCTGCTTGCACCAGAGTCCTTGGGGACTAACATCCCAGCACTTTGTCACTTCTCTGTGCTTGTTTAAGCTATTCCATTGGCCTGGCATGTTCTCAACTCATTCTTAGTCACATAATGAAAATGTCACTACCTTTCACAGCCTGGCCCTAATGGTACCTCTCCTAGCTGGTCAATCCAGGTTCTTTCTCATCTGAATTGACCTCCGCCTCTCCTGTGCTCTCTTTACACCTGATTCATGCTATCCTTACAGTCATTGTTACAGCTTCTGTGAATTGTAGTTACTACTTTATGTCTTTTTCCACCATCATACCTGAAACGTGTTTTTTGTACTTTCCACCCTATCTGGTGTGGTCGTACTTCCCAACTCTTTTAGTGTACTCTCTCTCATGGTAAGTAATATTTGTGTGAATGCAGCCATGAAATTGGAGAAGGAAATGGCAGCCCACTCCAGTGTTCTTGCCTGGAGAATCCCAGGGACTTCAGAGCCTGGTGGGCTGCCATCTATGGGGCCGCACAGAGTTGGACACGACTGAAGCGACTTAGCAGCAGCAGCCATGAAATTAAAAGATGCTTGCTCCTTGGAAGAAAAGTTATGACCAATCTAGACAGCGTATTAAAAAGCAGAGAGATTACTTTGCCAACAAAGATCCATCTAGTCAGAGCTATGGTTTTTCCAGTAGTCATGTATGGATGTGAGAGTTGGAATGTGATGAAAATTGAGTGCTGAAGAACTGATGTTTTTAAACTGTGGTGTTGGAGAAGACTCTTGAGAGTCCCTTAGACAGAAAGGAGATCCAACCAGTCCATCTGAAAGGAAATCAGTCCTGAATATTCATTGGAAGGACTGATGCTAAAGCTGAAACTCCAATACTTTGGCCACCTGATGTGAAGAACTGACTCATTTGAAAAGACCCTGTTGCTGGGAAAGATTGAAGGTGGGAGGAGAACGGGATCACAGAGGATGAGATGGTTGGATTCAATGGACATGAGTTTGAGTAAACTCTGGAAGTTGGTGATGGACAGGGAAGCCTGGCGTGCTGCAGTCCATGGGGTCGCAAAGAGTCAGACATGACTGAGCAACTAAACTACTCAACTGCTACTAAATTGATGGATTTTAAGTTCTGACCCTATGTGTGAACATAGTGATTTCAAAATCAGTAAGAACCTGTATTTTAATTAGTATTTCTGGATTTACCCTAATTTACTCAGTTATCACTAGCCAATTGTCATCTGATATTTTAGTTTACCAAATAGTATGTAGAGTCAATGTATATTTGTCTTTTGACTATTTTACAGCCTTTTTTCCTGAGAAAAGCTGCATCATTTGAAAATATCCAAAAACGTTTCAGCACACAGTCTACTCAATTAAAGGTATGGTAATTTTTTAGTTTTTGTTACTGAAAGGAAATGTTCACATTTCTAGTAATAACCACCACCTATGCTTTTTGTTTGCTTTCCTAAAATAGCATGGTCACTTGATTCATACAGAGTTGATTGAACTTTTGGATTTAACTGAGGATTTGGTGGCCTCTGTAAGATTGTTATGCATAGTGCCAATTTAAGGTTTTCAACATCTCTTGGAAGTGTCTCATGGTCATACTTTGACTTTACTTGAAAGTGAAAAGTGCAAGTGAAAGTCACTTAGTCGTGTCCGACTCTTTGCGACCCCATTGGAGTTCTCCAGGCCAGAATACTGGCATGGGTAGCCTTTCCCTTCTCCAGGGGATCTTCCCAACCCAGGGATCGAACCCAAGTCTCCCACATTGCAGGTGATTCTTTACCAGCTGAGCCACAAGGGAAACCCTAACTTTACTTGGTATATTATAAGTCAAGTCACTTATATATTGATCTACCATTTGCATTGAGCTCACAGTTTGTTTTATGCTGTAAGTTTATTTACAAACATATCTAGGATGCTGAGTTCTAGAGTTTAATCCTTTTTTCAGAGATTGCACCTCTTAATATGCTCCTCTTCATGTCTGTCTCATGGATTACTTCTTAAGCAGTTGGTGTCTTACTGTAAAGAAAGATGCAGCAAATCCGGACCCAAAGAGCAAAGTCATCATAGTAACCTCCACTTGTTTTCCACTGAAAATGGTATATTCTTCCGTGGGCCCTCCTCATAGTGGCTCCAGCTTGTGAATGTCCAGGTGCTCTGTCCCAACATAGCACTGTTGGAAGCTCTGCAGAAGGCGTAGAGACTGAAGGTGGAAGAAGTGGTGGGAGTACATGAAGCCCTCCCTTCCTCATGACCTGGTTCCCTGGTGTGCCAGGACTGCAAGGGGCTCACCGTTTTAAAGCATAAATCATAAGTGAGGGACACCTACTTACTGAAATTAAAGCAGCTGCCAGAGAGGCAGAAACCTGTTGGGACTTCAGATGTGCTGGTGGGTACCATTTTAAAATCTCATTCTAGTTTACTGATGAGGGAGCTGGTGGGTGCCATTTTTGGTGTTCTCCCTATAACCTGTTAGTGCCAATGGGCATGCTCCAGCACATACGTTGTGCAGCAGCTATAATGGAACTGGGTTGGGTGAGTGTACCAAACTCTGCAAACCCTGTGACGCAATTGGGTCATGCAGGGCAAGTGCCCCAAGTCCCACCCACCTGTGCTGCAGCAGCTGTGCCACAACTGGGCTGGATGAACAAGTGCACCAAGCCTTGCTCTCTTTCTGCAGCAGCTGCAGCCTTGCAATAACTGGCAGGTGAACACAGCACCCACAGGAGCACCCTTGGAGAACCAGGCTCAGGTGCCAGGGGAGACTGTGCTTCTGGGTCCCATGGATCATTTCCTGCTCAAGACTCCTTCAAGCCTGGGAGAGGTGCTTGTTTGCCTAATTCTTACAGAACACAGAGAATCAGGCCAAGTGCAGCAGAGACAGGAATGTGTTCCTAAAGAGTTCAACGTAATGGTCAAAAGATGGTCACCAAATTTAGAAGATGAATGGATGAACACAGTGGGAACAGCAAAGAGACAGAAAATATAAGAGAATACTGAACACCAGTTATAACTGAACTGAAAAATGTACTTGAAGAGTTACAACAGCAAACTGGATGAAGGAGAAGCATGAATCGACAAGCAAGAAGGAAAAGCAACAGAGATCGCTGTTAGGCAGCAAAGTGAGAAAAGAATTTAAAAAAGTGAGGCCACCTTAAAGGACCTCTGTTACAACATCAGGCAGAATAGCATTCACATTATAGAGGTCCCAGAAGGAGAAGACATAAGGGGCCAGAAAAATTATTTGGAGAATAATTTTGTTTTACTTTTTTCAGGCATGTTCCACTTTTTCTTGGTACATATATATGTGCGTACATATATACATATTTATATGTACGCACATATATATATGCATATATATGCATATATATTATATATATACACAACATATGTACACATACATGTGTTCTATAGTCGGTATTTCTCTTTTCTCTGTTCTAAGTCCATATTGAGTTAAATACAGTTTTTTGACATGGGGTAAGTATATATAGTAAGTCACAGAGAAGGTCAATATCTCTATTACATTTTATTTTACATCTTAAAATATACAACTAGCTTGTATGGAATTGTTATTTGGGTTTGGAATTTGGGTCTATATTCACTGTTAAGAAAAATATTTCTAGAATGAATTATTTACTAGCAAGATTAAATGCACAATAGCTCAATAGGTAAGAAATGCTATATCAAAGGATTGAAGCTAATCTCTCTTTTTTTGGTAATGAATGTTGTTAGAGTTTCAAGTGTGAATGCATAATTATTATAAATTATTCATTAATGTATTGTAATATTAATATTATTATTGAAAATTGATTCTCTAATGATTAGATAAAATGAATGTTAGGTTGAAATTCTGTTATGTAAGCCTATAAATATTGAATTGAAAATAATTGAATATTAAGTATAGGAATTCTGTGTTATTAAAGTGTTTTGAAATAGACTTACAAATTGATATAATAAGGTGAGGCATTTTAATAATTTTTGGTCTGCCTCCAATGCAGGAGACCCTGGCTTGATTCCTGGGTCGGAAAGATCTGCTGGAGAAGGGCTAGGCTATCCATTTCAGTATTCTGGGGCTTCTCTAGTGGCTCAGCAGGTAAAGAATCCACCCGCAATGTGGGAGACCTGGGTTCAATCCCTGTGTTGGAAAGACCCCCTGGGGAAGGGAACGGCTACCCAGTCCAGTATTCTGGCCTGGAGAATTCCATGGACTATACAGTCCATAGGGTAGCAAAGAGTTGGATATGACTTAGCAGGTTTCACTTCACTCACCATTTTTCTGCATTAAACTAGAAGTAGAGCACATAGTTTATTTGGATATGTAAAGAGCATTCTCTTTAAATTAAGCATATATAAAATCACAATTCATATCTACTTTATGGTGTTATTTTTATATGGCTAATGAAATGTCATGCCACCAAATTATTGTACTTTGCTTTAACTAACCCACTGTTAACTTATAAGCTCACTTGAAATACATCAAGAATAGATGATTTGAAATTTTTCAATAGTGACCAAATTAAATTAACAGTAATTATAACTGAATTAATTTTAAATGTATAGCAACTAAATTGATTTTATATTTTTTGATTTTTTGTTTTCTTATGAATAAGAGAGTAAAATCTGCAGTTGAGTTGAATAATGAGGAGACCGTAGTTCTATCAGAGTTTCAGGATGACATGCAAAGCAATATGAAAGAGGTGATGCTTCAAAAAGCAAAGGAGTTGGAGCGTTGGATGACAGAGAAAAACAAAACTAAGGAATCTGTCTCTGAGAAAGAAAGTATAGATACTATCTTAGACTACATGCACGACAGATATGGTTCAAGAGACCTGTCTTTCACTCTCATTGAAGCATCTCGACAAGCTGGCATTACTTACATTGTTTATCCCAAGAAAAAGAAGATGAGATGGAGGAAAGGACTGAAACTCAGTAAACTTACACTTGTGTATGATGAATTATCCAAGCCTCCAAAAACTCTTGAAAGGTCTCGTTTAATCAACATTTGTTATAGCTTAAGAAATATATTATGGTTTGGGCCTTAGTTTTATAATTCACTCATTGAATCCTTTTGTATGTATATTTCCTGGGTCTGTCTCTGGTTGTTGTTCAGTTGCTCAGTCATTTCTGACTCCTTGTGACCCCATGGACTGTAGCACACCAGGCTTCCCTGTCCTTCACCATCTCCTGGAGGTTGCTCAAACTCATGTCCCTTGAGTTGGTGATGCCATCCAACCATCTTGTCCTCTGTTGGCCCCTTCTCCTCCTGCCTTCAATCTTTCCCAGCCTCAGGATCTTTTCTAAAGAGTCTTCTCCAACGCCACAGTTCAAAAACATCAATTCTTCAGTGCTCAGCCTTCTTTATGGTTCAACTCTCACATCCATACATGACTACTGGAAAAACCGTAGCTTTGACTATAAACCATAGCTTTTCCTGGGCCCATCTCTGGTGCCAATTAATTTATCAGTCAGGGTCCCAGAAGTAAACGGATAGCACTCTCAATTTAGAATAATTCTAGAGAGGTATAACAAAGGACATTTTACAAAGATGTGGGCATAGGGAAATCACAAATGATAGAGTGCTTTCCTGGGGCTAGAAATAATAGAGCCAGTCTCTACCCCTCAGTATGAGAGGACAAAAAGAGAGAATGATTACTAGAACCTGGAAGAAAGGAATTTTATGGAAAGGATTTCCTTGAAAGAAGTAGTGAATTTTGGTCAAAGATCATGGCCAGTTTGAGGCAACCTTTCAGGAAGGGCCCGGAGGAATAAATACTGTGACTTCGCTTGAACTGTCTTTTCAGGGCTCCTAACTGAACATACTTGATTAGAAGAAAGCAGGTATTCCTATGTATATAGTCTGTACAGACTAGTACTCCAGGGCAAAGGACAAGGTAGAAAACAGAGATAATTGTGGAGGTGGAAACAAGATCTATTTGGCACAGATGGTCTTTCCTTTAACCACTCAGAAGGATTGGAAAATGCAATGGCTTTGAGGCTTGCCTTAAGCCTGGAACAGTGGGAAGCAAGAGAGTAGTGTTATTAGAGATATTTGCTGGGGTCTCATTGTGTTGTCTTGTAGGCTATGGTGAAAAGCTTGATTTGTATTCTAGGTACTAGGGAAAGCTCTTGGAGGGAGTGACATGATCTGATTTACATTTGTTTAAAAAAAAAAACAAAACATGCTGGCTACCGTGTCTAGAATGGATGAGACCAAGAGTACAAGCAGGGATTTAAGATGTTATTGTACTCTAGACAGAAGAGATGATGGAGGCTTGCACTGGAGTGCGGAGAGAGGTGAGGAGTGTCACCAAGTAAGGAAGCAGAAGGATGCTGACTTNAGCTCTTGGAGGGAGTGACATGATCTGATTTACATTTGTTTAAAAAAAAAAACAAAACATGCTGGCTACCATGTCTAGAATGGATGAGACCAAGAGTATAAGCAGGGATTTAAGATGTTATTGTACTCTAGACAGAAGAGATGATGGAGGCTTGCACTGGAGTGTGGAGAGAGGTGAGGAGTGTCACCAAGTAAGGAAGCAGAAGGATGCTGACTTTTCTCACTTTTATTCTCCTTCTTTTAGCACAGGCCTTTCTCATAGTACACACTTGGTAAATATTTATGAAATGATGGGGTTTAATTTTTTTCCTTCCAGTAGAGCATGTTTGTTCTCTCACGTGGCTATAACAGCACCAGCATACAATGAATGCTGCTGAATGAAAACTGTGTGGGAAATGGAGAGTTTGCGGAGATGATCCTAGAAACATAGAATTTGAAAGGGCATTAGATGTCAGCTAATTTGATAGCCTAAGAAGTTTGGGATGAAGTCTGGGATGTCTTTTTGTTGGTCTGCTGTGGAGTAAAATCTTTGCTTCTTCCTGCTTCCTCAAGTTCTTGTCCTTGCCAACCACTTGGATACATTTCCTTTTGCACATCAAGTTTTAACTCCTCAGTCCTCTGGAGATTGTATTTCCTTTGGTTGAGGGTGGGGATATAAATTAAGCCTGGAAGGAGCATTGACCCCTTATTCAGTTCTTTACAGAGGCTGTATCTTTAATCACAGTCTTCTGCTTTCATAACCTCAACATAGAGTCTTCACATGATCTAAATGAATGAACAGCAGGACTTAGTTTGCATAAAAGTACCATGTAATTTTATTTTGATAACAGAGAAATAGTAATTGTCACTGAGTTGATTTATTGGTTATAAAAATTATATTTCTGTAATCTAAGAATCACCCTTTTGCATACTAGATCACAGTCCCACGGCATCCTTCCTGGACAGAAGAAATATTTGCTCAGAATTCCACTATATGAACGTGTACTTCGGTGTCCCAGTGTACCTTTGTGTTTAAATTCTGACAAATGTGCCCAAATTAAGGGAATTCTAGAACATAATGATCCTCAAAAATGGGCTCCTGAGATGGTGTCTCAGCTTAAGCAAAAGAAGACAACCCCGAGAGTTAAAATATCTGTTGATGAAGACTCATTTGAAACAGTGAAACAATCAACAAAGCTGGAATTGAGTGATTCTTTGGCATGTTGCCTTCCTCCAGCAGTCATTAAACATTATGAGTCTGAAGTGGAGATCTTGACTGAAGAAATACATAGTAAGAAGAAATATCCTGCATTTTTATATTGTAGGCGTGGAGCTCTTTACAGGAAACTGGGAAAGTTACAGAGTGCCATGAATGATCTACAGGAAGTAAGTTTTATGTAATCAAAATAATAATACTAACAATTTATCCTTACTTATAATTATATATTAACTTTTACTAGAATTTTGATTAATGAATATTTGTATTATATAGGATTAGAAAATTCTGACATTTTCAAATAATTAGCCTTAAAAACACTAGATTTTGTCAGATTCAGAGGCATCATATTATACTATACACATATGAAGCTGTTGAAGTCAGCAATGTTTGAAAGTTTATTTGATAGGCTTTCTTCCCGTAAATCAATTTAAATTGAATTTATGCATCTATTTTCTAGGCTATATTCTTGGAGCCATTGTTCCTCAATGCCTATTGGCACCGACATTTCATTTATCTTTTCCAAGACAAAATTAATGAAGCTTTGGATGACTTGAATTTTATAAATAAATACAATAAAAATAATGCAGGTGGGTTGTCTGTACAGTTATATCTTAACCTAAGCTTTGGTCATTTAGTGATATAAAGATACATAATTCAAGACATATAAGTCTCCACAAATGTTTGTAACTTTCCTAAGTTAAATTTACTCTTGATACTGTAAATATAGGACTCTTTTGTGATCCTGTTGTTTTATTTTATTTATTTATTTATTTTACTTTACAATACTGTATTGGTTTTGCCATACATTGACATGAATCCGCCACAGATCCTGTTGTTTTAAAAAATATTTATCATAGTTTGAAATGTTAATATCCTTGGTATACATTACAATAAATTGGTTTCTTACTGCTTATTTTGTAAGATAAGCTTACAATTTTTATAGAAATAATTCACAAATTTAGTCTGAATTAGAGTTGTAGTAATTTTGCATGTGTGAGTGCTCAGTTGCTCAGTTGTGTCCAATTCTTTGTGACCCCATAGACTACAGCCCACCAAGCTCCTCTGTCCATAGGGTTCTCTAGGCAAGAATACTGGAGTGGGTTGCCATTTCTTCCTCTAGGGGATCTTCCTGAACCAGCCATCGAACTGGTGTCTCCTGAAACTCCTGCATTGGCAGGCAGATTCTTTACCATTCTTAAGACTTCTCAGTTGGATGAAAAAAAAGATAGCTTTGTGTTTATGTACTAATCAAGTTGAATGACTAGGCATGGAACTTTTGAGAAATGCTGCTGCTGCTGCTAAGTCGCTTCAGTTGTGTCCGACTCTGTGCGACCCCATAGACAGCAGCCCACCATGCTCCCCCGTCCCTGGGATTCTCCAGGCAAGAACAATGGAGTGGGTTGCCATTTCCTTCTCCAATGCATGAAAGTGAAAAGTGAAAGTGAAGTCGCTCAGTCGTGTCCAACTCTGTGCGACCCCATGGACTGCAGCCTACCAGGATC
>SJYV01035512.1:349743-372425 GCA_006410875.1 Neotragus pygmaeus
CACTTTCATCAAGAGGCTCTTTAGTTCTTCACTTTCTGCCATAAGGGTGGTGTCATCTGCATATCTGAGGTTATTGATATTTCTCCCAGCAATCTTGATTCCAGCTTGTGCTTCATCCAGCCCAGTGTTTCTCATGATGTGCTCTGCATATAAGTTAAATAAGCAGGGTGACAATATACCCCTAATTGGATTTTCCAATTAGGAAAATAGAGGATAGATTTTTCCACACACATAAAGCCATTTAGTCAAACACACTCATCTAAACCAAAGAACAAAGTTCAAATAAAAATCTGGGGTCTTCCACAAACTACCAACCACCTGACCAATGAACCAACCAATGAACCAACCATGAATGCTTATCAAGGTAACCCCAGTTGGAAAAAAGTAACCCCTGTTGTTTTCATCTGAGGGTTAATAAGCAAGTGGAATACCTCACTGGATTTTCAAAGAAAACTGCAGACAAGGAAAATACCAGGGGTTTCAAGTGCCTTCCAAGTAATTTGAGATGTTTTATTTACATCATGAAGACAGATTTTCCCTGGAGTATTTCCTGTTCAGAAAACACTTAAGGACCCTGCTCTTTGGGGCTGCTTCTTGACATGGAAAAATGTTAATGTCACTGCTTTGCCTTTAGTTTGGGGTTTTGCCTCTTCAGCCAACTGTCTGCTCTTCTAGTTGCNCCATGAAGTGATGGGACCAGATGCCATGATCTTCGTTTTCTGAATGTTGAGCTTTAAGCCAACTTTTTCACTCTCCTCTTTCACTTTCATCAAGAGGCTTTTTAGTTCCTCTTCACTTTCTGCCATAAGGGTGGTGTCATCTGCATATCTGAGGTTATTGATATTTCTCCCAGCAATCTTGATTCCAGCTTGTGCTTCCTCCAGCCCAGTGTTTCTCATGATGTACTCTGCATATAAGTTAAATAAGCAGGGTGACAATATATAGCCTTGACGTACTTGTTTCCCGATTTGGAACCAGTCTGTTGTTCCATGTTCAGTTCTAACTGTTGCTTCCTGACCTGTATACAGAATTCTCAGGAGGCAGGTAAGGTGGTCTGGTATTCCCACCTCTTGAAGAATTTTCCACAGTTCATTTTGATCCATACAGTCAAAGGCTTTGGCATAGTGAATAAAGCAGAAATAGATGTTTTTCTGGAACTCTCTTGCTTTTTCGATGATACAGTGGATGTTGGCAATTTGGTCTCTGGTTCCTCTTGGATTTTCTAAATCCAGGTTGAACATCTGGAAGTTTACAGTTCACATACTGTTGAAGCCTGGCTTGGAGAATTTTGAGCATTACTTTGCTAGCGTGTGAAATAGTGCAATTGTGTGGTAGTTTGAGCATTCTTTGGCATTGCCTTTCATTGGGATTGGAATGAAAACTGACCTTTTCCAGTCCTGTGGCCACTGCTGAGTTTTCCAAATTAGCTGGCATATTGAGTGCAGCACTTTCACAGTATCATCTTTTAGGATTTGAAATAGCTCAACTGGAATTCCATCACCTCCACTCGCTTTGTTCAAGGGATGCTTCCTAAGGCCTACTTGACTTCACATTCCAGAATGTCTGGCTGTAGGTGAGTGATCACACCATCATGCTTACCTGGGTCATGAAGATATTTTTTGCATAGTTCTTCTGTGTATTTTTGCCACCTCTTCTTAATATCTTCTGCTTCTGTTAGGTTCATACCGTTTCTGTCCTTTACTGAGCCCATCTTTGCATGAAATGTCCCCAAGGTATCTCTGATTTTCTTGAAGAAACCTCTAGTCCTTCCCTTTCTGTTGTTTTCCTCTTTCTTTGCATTGATCACTGAGGAAGACTTTCTTATCTCTCCTTGCTATTCTTTGGAACTCTGCATTCATATGGGTCTATCTTCCCTCTTTTCCTTTGCCTTTAGCAAATGAAATGTTTATTGATGATGGGGGGAATTTATATTTGATTGGGAGATATCAGAGAAGTGAATTTTGAGGGAGTGAATTTTTGCTAACCTATGTTCTGAGTCTATAGTCAGGCAGATATTCCACTGATTGCAGCAGAATTGTAACCTTGAACTTATGAGTTTTAATTCTAAATTTTAGTTCTTAGTACAACTTAGAAGTTATTTAAACAGTTTAACTTTTCATGTTCCCAACTATTCTGTTTCATAATTTATAATGGTTAGCCACATACTTGACATTCTTTTGCTTCGAGAGAATGTTGTTATAACTTGGTAACTTCTTGAATAGAAGTGAACACAAATCTCTTTTGAAGATATTAAAGTTGTTAAAGTATGTTTTCTGATCATTTCCTTTATCTGGCACTGATATTAATAGTTTGAAAATTGACTAATGCAGTGACTTGAGGTCAACCGTCAAAATCTTTAGTGTGTTTTTTCCTCTTGTAAAAATACTTCATAATTGCTGTGCTTCAATTTCCCCTTTACTATCAATAGGCAAGGAACTTTACACCTGAGTTTACAATGATTTAGTCCGTTTATTGTCTTCTTTGTCAGTGTGAAATGAATGAGTGATGCCATTACCAATTCATTCTTTTCTCCATTTTAGGGGCTAAATTAATCCATATTTGATTTAGTTGAGTCAGCCTCAGTGTGGTCTAATATGTGTCACCTTTAATTGGAATAAAATGCAATGATAGACTCAATATAATCCGGTCCTATTCTAGCTGAATAATTACTTATGAGGTTTTACTAATAAAAACTTTGGCTGGAAGAAACCTTGGCTTCTTATATGTGCTCAATTTTGTTTTTGTTTTTAATAAAACCTCGGCTTTCTAGAATTTGATGACAAATGGATTTCCTTAAAGGCATGGTCTTTACATGCAAATCTGAAACTTTTGGCATCTTAGTTTGTTTTTATGTAATCTGAAGTTAAAAACAGGGTTGTAGTTATTTAATTTCCTGTGGGATTATATACTTTTCTTGCTAATTTTTTTCATAATATGATATGTTTTTGTGACTTCCCTCCTCCCCCTGTCCCATGTAGTGTATCTTTTATGATCCCAAAAGAACAGATGCATTATTTAAACGTGGGATGTTCTACTATGAAAATGAAAACTGGATTGCAGCTGAACAAGATTTTACAGCCTTGTTAAATATAGATCCCCAAAATTCTCAAGCAAGGTAAGAATTATTTTAGATACAGTTTTTGAAAAAAAATTTAAAATATGCTCTCAGGAAAGAAAATTGCTTGAAATACATCAGACAGCCCTTTAAAATAGTGAATCTATTTTTAGAGCTCCTAGTGTATGAAGCTCTTTACCTATACCCTAAGAGTAGTGAGCATTTCTAGCTAAAAGGCATGAAACTGATAATTTAGAGTTGTTTCATTTGCATTTTCTAAAGACTAGTTACATTATCAATTTTAAAAAATATTGACCTGTATTTTGTTTCTTTGGATTTCTTTTCATATCTGTATTTATTCAGTACAGAGAACTGTTGACATAGATTTACATTTCTTTCTTGTTGTAACTTGGATATTAAACTTTTTTCATCCAACCTTATTGTGTATAATTCGTTTCCATTTTGTTGTTTTTCTTTTAATCAAAATTTAGTTTTGAGGAGGCTTACAACGTTTATATAGTCATACCTATTTGTCATCTATTAGCATTGTTATCAGAGAAGGCAGTGGCACCCCACTCCAGTACTCTTGCCTGGAAAATCCCATGGATGGAGGAGCTTGGTAGGCCGCAGTCCATGGGTTCATGAAGAGTCAAACACGACTGAGCAATTTCACTTTCACTTTTCACTTTCATGCAGTGGAGAAGGAAATGGCAACCCACTCCAGTGTTCCTGTCCCCAGGGACAGGAGCCTGGTGGGCTGCCGTCTATGGGGTCACATGGAGTCAGACACGATTGAAGTGACTTAACAGCAGCAGCAGCATTGTTATAGTAAAATAAAGTATGCATTCAAAAATATGCAAAGTATAAAGACATAACAATATAAATGCTTATGTAACCACCACCAGCTCAAGAAACATTTCTAGTACACCTCCTTGTGCCTTTGCCTCTCTGAGAAGGTAACCACTATCCTGACTTACGTTTCTTTATAGTTTCAACACACAAGTATGTGTCCCTAAACATTCTTAGTTTAGTTTTTCTGTTTTCTTGAACTTTATATAAATAAAATTGTAAGGTAGTGTTCTTTCATCTCTAGATTATTTCNCACTATCCTGACTTACGTTTCTTTATAGTTTCAACACACAAGTATGTGTCCCTAAACATTCTTAGTTTAGTTTTTCTGTTTTCTTGAACTTTATATAAATAAAATTGTAAGGTAGTGTTCTTTCATCTCTAGATTATTTCATTGTATATTATGTATTAGTACATGTGGCTCCAGTTTGTTCCCTTTAATTTTTGTATAGTATTCAGTGACATGAATATATTACAGTTTATTTATCCATTCTACTGATGAAATCAAATACGGTTTCATTCACTATTACTGTATGTGACTCACATCTGTGCATATCTATTGGGTATACAAGTAGGAGTGGATACCTGCATTCCTATGCCTAATTCACAGGATATGCAATTGTTCAGCTGTAGCACCAAACTAATTTTACAAACTGGTTGTACTCCCAGTAGTTGTGCAGGCTCCACGCCAGCACTGGGTACTAGTATAGTTTTCAAATTTTAGCCATCCTAGTGGGTATGAAGTATTACCTTATTTAGTTTGAATTTTCATTTTCTTCATTACTAATGTTTACTAACCATTCGGATTTTCTTTTCCTTGTCATCCATAACTTTTGTGTTGTTGGTCTTTTTTCTTTATTAATTTGTAGGAACGAAAACATATTCTTGATATGAGCCCTTTGGTTATATTTATAGCAATTATTTTTTTCTGGCTCTGGATTGTCATTGCCCTCCTTAAATATTGTCTTTTGGTAAACAGTTTTTAAATGTAATACAATATAATCTGACTGAATAACATTTTTTTCTTTAAGGTTAGTGCTTTATCTGTCTTTATTAGGAGTAAGTTTTCCCTACTTTTATGTCATGTAGATATTCTCCTGTCTGATCCTCCAGAAAATTTATTATTTTGCCTTTAAGGTTAGATTTACGGTATACCTAGAATAAATTTTTGTATATGCTGTGAAGCAGAGAATAAATTCCATTTTTTCTGTATGCATATTCAATTTTCCCAGCAACATTTAATAAAACGCCTGTCACTTTCCCATTGCTCTATAGTGTTAGCTTTGTAGGAATGAAGATCCAGGTATGGGTGGATCTCTTCTTAGTCCTTTTTTTCTATTTTGAGGGTTTTTTTTTTTCTGGACCACTTTTAAAGGTTTATTGAATTTGTTACAGTGTTACTTCTGTTTTTTTTTTTTAATATTTTGAGTTTTTGGGCACAAGGAATGAGGGCTTTTAGCTCCCCAACCAGGAATTGAACTGCCACCCCCTACATTGGAAGGTGAAGTCTTAAACCACAGGATTGCTAGGGAAGTCCCTATTTTGGGGTTCTTGAAAAAAATCTACCTTTGTACCAATACTATACTGTCTTAAATACTATAGTTTCATAGTAAGTCATGAAATCCAGTAGAATAGTTCTTTTGATCTTTTAAAATTGTCAGAGCTTCCCTTGGCTATTTTGCATTTACAAACCCATTGAATGGGGTTAAACTATATGAAGGGCTTCCCTTATAGCTTAGCTGGTAAAGAATCTGCCTGCAATACAGGAGACCCTGGGTCAATTCCTGGGTTGAGAAGTTCCCCTGGAGAAGGACAGACTATTCTTGGACTTCCCTGGTGGCTCAGATGTTACAGAATTTGCCTGTAATGCAGGAGACCTGGGTTTGATCCCTGGGTTGGGAAGATCCCCTGGAGGAGGGCATGGCAACCCACTTCAGTATTCTTGCTTGGAGAATCCCCATGCACAGAGGAGCCTGATGTGGGCTACAGTCTATGAGGTTGCAAAGAATTGGACATGACTGACTGACTAAGCAGGCATGCAAACTATATGAAAATTGACTTCTTTATTGATTAGAATAGTAAAGTTTCACAATTTTGTATGGTTTAAGTTAGTAGAATCAGCATGTTCACTTCCGTGGTAATTCATTTGTATTTTGATTGGGGTTGCAATGAATTTATAGAGCAGCAGGGGAAATTTTGACATCATTACAATATTGAATCTTTTCATGTATGCCTGTGATACATTTTTTAATGTCTTCATTCCCTTTGCTCAATAATATTTCATAATTTCTGTAAAGAAGCCTTTCTTTTTCTTTATCCTATATATTCAATATTGCTTAGTTTTATTTTAGATACTACTTTAGTATAATTTTATTTTGAACTTTTTGTTGCTGGTATATAGAAATGCAGTTGATAAATGTATATTGACCTTGCAATATAACAATCTAGCTAAACTTTAAAAAAAAATATTTAAAAATCTTCTATTTAACTGGAGTATAATTGCTCTATAATGTTGTGTTGGTTTCTGCCATACATCAACATGAATCAACCATAGGTATGCATATATCCTCTCTCTCTTGAACCTTCCTCCCACCTCCTACCCCATCCCACCCCTCTAGGTTGTCACGTTGGATTTGAGCTCCCTGCCTCATACAATACAGCAAATTCCCATTGGCTGTCTATTTTTTTGCATCTTTCCATACATAGAAAAGTGCTAAATTCCTTAACTTGAGATACCTGGTTTTCCTTTAATTTATAATAACCTTTTAACATTAAGACTACCTGCTCTTTGTTGCAAAATTTCTATATAACCTTCCCCCAACCCCTCGCCTCCTCAGAGCACTTCTCTTAAGGTTACTTGAGCCTGAATAAACCTTGAAGTCCTAAAAAATCCCACTGAATAAAATGTAACTGTCAACTTATATGTTGTGAATATTTTTTAAGTCAACAATACCTCTATGTGTTGAGGTATCATCCTCCTAGTTTCTTTTAGTTCTTTATTTATAGTTTCTTTTAGCTATTTGAACATATTTAAGATAGTTGAGCATTACTGTACTAGCGTGTGAGAAGAGTGCAATTCTGTGGTTGTTTGAGCATTCTTTGGCATTGCCTTTCATTGGAATTGGAATGAAAACTGACCTTTTCCAGTCCTGTGGCCACTGCTGAGTTTTCCCAATTTGCTGGCATATTGAGTGCAGCACTTTCACAGCATCATCTTTCAGGATTTGAACCAGCTCAACTGGAATCCCATCACCTCCACTCGCTTTGTTCATAGTGATGCTTCCTAGGCCCACTTGACTTCACATTCCAGGATGTCTGGCTCTGGGTGAGTGATCACATCATTATGATTATCTGGGTCATGAAGATCTTTTTTGTATAGTTCTTCTGTGTACTCTTGCCACTTCTTCTTAGTATCTTCTGCTTCTGTTAGGTCCATACCATTTCTGTCCTTTATCGAGCCCATCTTTGCATGAAATATTCCCTTGGTATCTCTAATTTTCTTGAAGAGATCTCTAGTCTTTCCTGTTCTATTATTTCCCTCTATTTCTTTGCATTGATCACTGAAGAAGGCTTTCTAATCTCTCCTTGCTATTCTTTGGAACTCTGCATTCAAATGGGTATATCTTTCCTTTTCTCCTTTGCTTTTCACTTCTCTTCTTTTCACAGCTATTTGTAAGACTTCCTCAGACAGTCATTTTGCTTTTTTGCATTTCTTTTCCATGGGGGTGGTCTTGATCCCTGTCTCCTGTACAGTGTCACAAACCTCCATTCATAGTTCATCAGGCATTCTGTCTATCAGATCTAGTTCCTTAAATTTCTCACTTCCACTGTATAATCATAAGGGTTTGGATTTAGGTCATACGTGAATGTTCTAGTGGTTTTCCCCACTTTCTTCAATTTAAGTCTGAATATGGCAATAAGGAGTTCATAATCTGAACCACAGTTAGCCCCTGGTCTTGTTTTTACTGACTGTATAGAGCTTGTCCATCTTTGGCTTCAAAGAATATAATCAGTGTGATTTCAGTGTTGACCATCTGGTGATGTCCATGTGTAGAGTTGTCTCTTATGTTGTTAGAAGAGGGTGTTTTCTATGACCAGTGCGTTCTCTTGGCAAAACTCTATTAGCCTTTGCCTTCTTCATTCTGTACTCCAAGGCCAAATTTGCTTGTTACTCCAGGTGTTTCTTGACTTCCTACTTTTGCATTNCCCACTTGACTTCACATTCCAGGATGTCTGGCTCTAGGTGAGTGATCATACCATCATGATTATCTGGGTAATGAAGATCTTTTTTGTATAGTTTTTCTGTTTATCTTGCCACCTCTTCTTAATATCTTCTGCTTTTGTTAGGTCCATAACATTTCTCTCCTTTATTGAGCCCATCTTTGCATGCAATGTTCCCTTTGTATCTCTAATTTTCTTAAAGAGATCTCTAATCTAACCCATTCTATTGTTGTCCTCTATTTCTTTGCTCTGAATACTGAGGAAGGCTTTCTTATCTCTCCTTGATATTCTTTGGAACTCTGCATTCAAATGGATGTATCTTTCCTTTTCTCCTTTGCTTTTCACATCTCTTCTTTTCACAGCTATTTTAAAGGCCTCCTCAGACAGCCATTTTGATTTTTTTGCATTTCTTTTCTTGCATTTCTTCATCTTGCTCCCTCTTTCTTGTACAATGTCATGAACCTCCATCCATAGTTCATCAGGCAGTCTATCAGATCTAGTCTCTTAAATCTATTTCTCACTGTCACTGTCTAATCATAAGGGATTTGATTTAGGTCATACCTGAATGGTCTAGCGGTTTTCCCTACTTCCTTCAATTTAANGCCATTTTGATTTTTTTGCATTTCTTTTCTTGCATTTCTTCATCTTGCTCCCTCTTTCTTGTACAATGTCATGAACCTCCATCCATAGTTCATCAGGCAGTCTATCAGATCTAGTCTCTTAAATCTATTTCTCACTGTCACTGTCTAATCATAAGGGATTTGATTTAGGTCATACCTGAATGGTCTAGCGGTTTTCCCTACTTCCTTCAATTTAAGTCTGAATTTGGCAATAAGGAGTTCATGATCTGAGCCACAGTCAGCTCCTGGTCTTGTTTTGGCTGACTGTATAGAGCTCCTCATTCTTTGGCTAAAAGAATATAATCAATCTGATTTCAGTGTTGACCATCTGGTGATGTCCATGTGTAGAGTCTTCTCTTGTGTTGTTGGAAGAGGGTGTTTGCTATGACCAGTGCATTCTCTTGGCAGAACTCTGTTAGCCTTTGCCCTGCTTCATTCTGTGCTCCAAGGCCAAATCTGCCTGTTACTCCAGGTGTTTCTTGACTACTTTTGCATTCCAGTCCCCTATAATGAAAAGGACATCTTTTTTGGTTGTTAGTTCTAGAAGGTCTTGTAGGTCTTCATAGAACCATTCAACTTCAGCTTCTTCAGCATTACTGGTTGGGATGTAGACTTGGAATAGTTTGCCTTGGACATGGACATGGACGATTCTGTCATTTTTGAGACTGCATCCAAGTCCTGCATTTCAGACTCTTTTGTTGACTACAATGGCTACTCCATTTCTTCTAAGGGATTCTTGCTCACAATAGTAGATATAATGGTCATCTGAGTTAAATTCACCCATTCCAGTCCATTTTAGTTCACTGAATCCTAAAATGTCAAAGTTCACTCTTGCCATCTCCTGTTTGATCAGTTCCAATTTGCCTTGATTCATGGACCTAACATTCCAGGTTCCTATTCAATATTTCTCTTTACAGCATCGGACCCTGCTTCCCTTCCTTGATTCCCCTTTGCCTTCCTTTTGTTCAAGAATTGGATGATTTCCCTTCTTTCTGAATAATTCAACCCTTAGGGAAAAGCAGCCAACCATTTCCCATAATGATGAAGAGTCAGACCCACCCAAGCAAACTTCCTATGGGTCCCTCTCCCTCCAAATGTTAGGTCTCTGTGGTCACTGGGATCAAGGTCCCCATTACAAAGTACATGAAGCACTACAAGGGGATTTTATTCATTATTAGTTTTTAAAAGAAAAACTATTTCTCCTCTGTACTCTACTATCCCGAGCATACTCACTATATTTCTGACACCAGAGGAATGGCTTTTTCTACACCAAGCCATTCAGTGATACCATTTGGATGTATTCTCAGTTCAGTTCAGCTCAGTCCACTTGCTCAGTCGTGTCCAACTCTTTGCAACTCCATAGGCTGAAGCACGCCAGACTTTCCTGTCCATCACCAACTCCTGGAGCTTTCTCAAACTCAGGCCCATCGAATCGGTGACAACCCAATCATCTTATCCTCTGCTGTCCCCTTCTCCTCCAGCCTTCAATTTTTCCCAGCATCAAGGTCTTTCTCAGTGAGTCAGTTCTTCCCATCAGGTGGCCTCAATACTGGTGTTTCAGCTTCAGAATCAGTTCTTTCAATGAATATTCAGGTTGATTTCCTTCCTTTAGCATTGACTGGTTTAGCTCCTTGCAGTCCAAGGAACTTTCAAGAATCTTCTCCAACACCACAGTTCAAAACCATCAGTTCTTCAGCACTCAGCTTTCTTTATGGTCCAACTCTCCAAGGGACTCTCAAGAATCTTCTCCAACACGACAGTTCAGAATCATCAATTCTTCGGCGCTCAGCTTTCTTCACAGTCCAACTCTCACATCTATACATGACTACTGGAAAAACCATAGCTTTGACTAGATGGACCTTTATTGGCAAAGTAATTTCTCTGCTTTTTAACATGCCATCTAGGTTTTCTTCCAAGGAGTAAGTGTCTTTTAATTTCATGGCTGCAGTCATCATCTGCAGTGATTTTGGAGTCCCCAAAAATAAAGTCTCTCACTGTTTCCATTGTTTTCCCATCTGTTTGCCATGAAGTGGTGAGACTGGATGCCTTGATCTTCATTTTCTGAACGTTGAGTTTTAAGCCAGCTTTTTTACTCTCCTATTTCACTTTCATCAAGAGGCTCTTTAGTTCTTCACTTTTTGCCATAAGGGTGGGGTCATCTGCATATCCGAGGTTTTGATATTTCTCCTGGCAATCTTGATTCTAGCTTGTGCTTCATCCAGTCTGGCATTTCACATGATGTACTCTGCATATAAATTAAACAAGCAGGGTGACAATATACAGCCTTGACGTACTCCTTTCCCTCTTTGGAACCAGTCTGTTGTTCCATGTCCAGTTCTAACTGTTGCTTCTTGACCTGCATACAGATTTCTCAGGAGGCAAGTCAGGTGGTCTGGTATTCCCATCTCTTTCAGAATTTTCCACTGTGTACTGTGATCCACACAGTCAAAGGCTTTGGCATAGTCAATAAAGCAGAAATAGATATTTTTCTGGAACTCACTTGCTTTCTCAATGATCCAATGGATGTTGAAAATTTGATCTCTGGATCCTCTGCCTTTTCTAAAACCAACTTGAACATCTGGAAGTTCACAGTTCACATATTGCTGAAGCCTGGCTTGGAGAATNATATACAGCCTTGACGTACTCCTTTTCCTATTTGGAACCAGTCTGTTGTTCCATATCCAGTTCTAACTGTTGCTTCCTGACCTTCATAGAGGTTTCTCAAGAGGCAGGTCAAGTGGTCTGATATTCCCATCTCTTGAAGAATTTTCCACAGTTTGTTGTGATCCACACAGTCAAAAGCTTTGGCATAGTCAATAAAGCAGAAATAGATGTTTTTCTGGAACTCTCTTGCTTTTTCCATGATCCAGCGGATGTTGGCAATTTGATCTCTGGTTCCTCTGCCTTTTCTAAAACCAGCTTGAACATCTGGAAGTTCACGATTCACATATTGTTGAAGCCTGGCTTGGAGAATTTTAAGCATTACTTTGCTAGTGTGTAAGATGAGTGAATTGTGCTGTAGTTTGAGCATTCTTTGGCATTGCCCTTCTTTGGGATTGGAAAAAACACTGACCTTTTCCAGTCCACTGCTGAGTCACTAGTCTAACTCTCCTTTAGTTTACAAGACTCAGTTGTATCTAAGTCATGTCTGTAGATTTAGATTGCTAGAGTTCAAAGCCGGTATTTGAGCTCTGTGGCCTTGGGTAAGTAACTAAATCTTGCCAAGCCTCAGTTTCCTCATCTGCAAAATGGGAATGGGTAACGACTTCATTGGGTTGTTAAGTGGATCAGATGAGACCCTGTTCCTGAAGTCTGCATGTGTTCACCACATTGTAAGTGCTCGGTTGAGGTTCATTATGACTTTTATGTTGCTAACTGCCTAATGTCAACATTTTTGTATCCTTGTCTTGAGTTTAAGCTCTTTAAAAGCAGGCGTATCTTCTGTTTTCCCATCATACCATGAATTGTGGTGTACATGTGTTGGATAATCAGTAAATACCTTGGATACATTTTCCTCCCATTTAAAAAATAAGCCAGAAGGCTGATTATATATTTGTTTATTTTCGGTTGCCCTGGGTCTTTATTGCTGTGTGTGGGCTTTCTCTGGTTGCAGCGAATGGGGACCACTCTTCCTGGTAGTGTGTGGGCTTCTCACTGCAGTGGCTTCTTTTGTTGTGGAGCACAGGCTCAAGGAAATTAAGTTGATCAAGATCACACAGTTGCCAGGATTGAGAATCCTGTGCAGGTCTGTTTGACTTTAAGGTCTTACTTCGTTTTATCTTATTGTTTGTGCCTTTTAGTCACACTGTCTTTGCAGAACATATTCTGAACTTTAATTTCGTTTACTGCTTATACTGACACCATACCAACTCTTGGTGTTGCACAAAATTGAACTCTCAATTGACGACCAAAAAAATCTGCAGATGCAAAGTGCCTTGAACAGGTTGAAGCCTTAACTGGAAGTAGTACTTTGATCCCTGTGACTTATGGCACTAAAAGTTTGGTTAGTTCTCTTGAAGTGAATGGCTTAAATGAAGCTTAATCTTGTTTGCCACTTTGAAAACGCACTCTCTCTGCAGCCCCCAGTCAAAGATTTTGGTGCCCAAGGAGGGAAGCTTCTTTATTTTTAGGAATCTTGGCTCATAGAATTTTGACTTATAATGATTCTTTGGGAATGAATCTTTCGGGACAAGTGAATCTCTTGGGAAGAAATTCCTTTGTGACAAAGGCAGCTGGGTGTTAAACACAAACAACAACTCCACAGCAAAGTGGTGTCGGTGTGAGTCACCAGGACAGGGGCTGCATTCCCATCCTCTGCACACACAGCCGCTCCTCTTTGTCTGAGAACAGAGGAATGTGAAACACTGCGGGCAAGGTTCTGAAGCGAGCACATTCCGTCTCGACTGTCTTTGCTCCTTCCCTTCAGGCTTGGCCTCTGTTTTGCCAGGCATCGGTGCTCTGCTCTGTAACACCCTCCTGCCTCCTCCCGGCCCTGGTAGTAACAGATCTGCTGGCAGTCACGGACTCCACTGCTCAGTGGACTGAGTTTTAGTGTGCATGTTACTCCTGGGGGCATTTGCATGGGGAAGGATGAGTCAGAATGGGGTTTGTCTCATCCCTACCTTTGAGGCCTTCCCTGACATTAAACCTGACCTAGCCCTTTTAGGGGAACAGTGTGAGATCAGAAGGGCAGCAATAAGTCACCATGTCCAGCCGCCATCCTTTGTTGTTCAATCGCTCAGTCGTGTCTGACTCTTTGCGACACCATGGACTGAAGCATGCCAGGCTTCCCTGTCCTTCACCATCTCCTGGAGCTTGCTCAAACTCATGTCCATCGAGTTGGTGATGCCATCCAACCATCTCATCTTCTGTCATCCACTTCTCCTGCCTTCAGCCATCCTTGAGAAATGGAATTAGTTGTTTTTACATTAGACCCTTTTCTGTAGTGGAATTTTACAGGTATTTAGCCATCAGACAATGCCCAAAATTGGACTAGAGAGGAAATGATCATGTTTTAATCAACCCAGAAAAGAGGCGTGTACAAGGCCAGGAGTTAGCGTTAAGACACAGAATTTGGTTTCAAATCTTGACTGTCGCCTAGTAGCATTGGCACCCTGGGCAGGCTTAGTATCCTCTCTGTGTCTCAGTTTTCTCATCAGTAAATGAAGGTAATAACAGTGCCTGTCTTCTGGGTTTATTATGAGCATTAAATTAAATGAATATTTTAAAGTGATTAAAAATAATGCTGGGCATATAATAAAGTCTGTATAAGTGTTTGTCAAATACACGTATATTTGATATATCTCAGACCCCCATGATGTTAGAGACTGCAGCCTGATTTGTTAACTAGGGTCCATGGTTAAACCAAAAGGTTTTGAACATCAGTCCCCAACCTTTTTGGTACGAGACTAGTTTCCTGGAAGACAGTTTTTCCATGGACTGGTGGTGGGGAGATGGTCTGGGGATGATTCAAGCATATTACACTTATTGTACACTTTATTATTATTGTGTGTGTGTACCCCGTCTCTCAGTTGTGTCAGACTCTTTGTGACCCCATGAACTGTAGCCTGCCAGGCTCCTCATCTGTGGGATTCTCCAGGCAAGAATACTGGAGTGGGTTGCCATTTCCTCCTCCAGAGGATCTTCCTAACCCAGGGATTGAACCCTGTCTCCTGCATCTCCTGCATTACCACTGAGCCACCTGGGAAACCCTTTCTATTATTATTACATTGTGATATGTAATGAAATAATTATATAACTCACCATAATGTAGCATCAGTGGGAGGCCTGAGCTTGTTTTCCTGCAACTAGACAGTCCCATCTGGGGGCAATGGGAGGACAGTGGGAAACGGCTGTCAATATGGATGAAACTTGCCTGCTGCTCACCTCCTACTATGCGGCCTGCTTCCTAACAGGCCATAGATTGGTACTGGTCTGTGGCCCAGAGTTTGGGGACCCCTGGCTCTGAGTATAACACAGATTGAACCCCAAATTAACCCCAAAGACTTTGATGCTGGGAGGGATTGGGGGCTGGAGGAGAAGGGGACAACAGAGGATGAGATGGCTGGATGGCATCACTGACTCGATGGTCGTGAGTCTGAGTGAACTCCAGGAGTTGGTGATGGACAGGGAGGCCTGGCGTGCTGCGATACATGGGGTCACAAAGAGTCGGACACGATTGAGTGGCTGAACTGAACTGAACTGACCTTGCTCTTTTATCAAAGGTGTTTGCAAGAAGCAGGTACCTGGCATTTTGCTTCCCAGTTAGAGTCTTACTGAATGCAGAAACCTCAGAGGCTTATCAGTGCGAGGGACCAGTTTAAGTTTATACCATGTGTCAAGACTTCTTCTTTAGCTGGTTATATATACAATTACATTTGAAAGTGTTTGCTACCTGCCTGTATATGGAGGCTTGGTCCCCACTAGACCATAAATGTTGTTTATAGTTCACTTACACGTTTGACACCTGTGCCTAAGGGGTAAGCATTTCTGCCCATCCTGGACAGCTCTTCATTGTTTTATAGGCTCTTCTCTCTGAAGTGAAGTTGCTCAGTCGTGTCCAACTCATTGCGACCCCATAGACTATAGCGTACCAGGCTCCTCTGTCTATGGGATTTTCCAGGCAACAGTACTGGAGTGGATTGCCATTTCCTTCTCCAGGGGATCTTCCCAACCCAGGGCTCGAACCCAGGTATCCCGCATTGTAGACAAGACGCTTTACCGTCTGAGCCACCAGGGCACTGAACAAATATTTAGAGAATGACGGGGTCCAGAACTCTTGGCCTTTTAATTCATTCTGTCCCCGGGAGTCCTAAGCCAAGTCTTTAAAAGGCAGCCTGAGCTGCGAACCTTGATCACTCATTCCACTCCCTCAGGAGAATTCCTCCTGCGGTTGCTCCGGACAATTTCAAAGTCTGGTCTCTGATTTTCTAGCAACCAATCATCTCTTCAGTTTTCAGCTTCTGACCCTCAGGTGAGCTGTCCCTAGATTAGCCCTCACCTACCCTTTCCCACCACACTGGCCATTCTCTGCCTTGATTTTCCAAGCACAGCCTCAGGTCCCCTCTTCTCTCTGAAAGCAAAGTTCATTTCCTTGAACGTCAGGAGCAGGCCATCTGCCATAGCCAAGTAACAAATGAGACAGGTTTCCATTTTAGCCCCTATTTTCTATTATTTGTAAGCATTGTGAGAATCCAGGCCTGTGTGCTTTTGGTGATGGGGAAGCCTCTCTTAAAAAAGAGAAGCTAGATGGTTTGAGAGAAAACCTATCCCTCCCCATTTACCCCCAGATGCAAGGTTTTCCCTCCTTTCTGACTCTCTAGCCATGTTTCTTTTTTGACAGTGGTCATTAAAGCCAGATGTGGGCCTCTTCAGACTCCCAAGATGATACAGGCTGAAACTTGGAAGAGTTGTAAATGCCTTTGGCATTTGAAAGAGTGGGCTTTCCCAACAGAGACAAATGTGCGAACTAACACAGTTGGACTTCATACTGTATTTACGTCTGTCTTAATTGGAATTCCTGGGAGGTGATTTCCAATTTAATGAGCAATAACTTAGCTCGCATTCTATAGAATGGGGCCATAGGCCATGAGTGAAACTCTCGGCAGGAGTTCTTCATGCTAAAATATTGCTACAGCTCTCTGACTGATCTTACGTCTAGTTCCTCCCTGCTCTAATCTCTTAAGCATATCTTGGCCTGTTTGGTTTTCCTAAGCATTGTGTCGGTCACTCAATCATGTCTGACTCTTTGTAACCCTATGGACTATAGCCAGCTGGCTCCTCTGTTCATGGGATTTTCATAGCTCTGATCAAATTACTGTCCTTCTCATAAAACTTCCATGACTCCCCATTACTTACAGTATCAAATAGACAACTATCCACTTAATTCAGCATCCTTAGAAATAGGGCTTAGCTCTACCTTCCAACTTCTCCCACTATTCTGCATGTGTACGTTCTTGTGGGCTTCTCCGGTGGCTCAGATGTTAAAGAATCTGCCTGCAATGTGGGAGACTTGGGTTCGATCCCTGGGTCAAGAAGATCCCCTGGAGAAGGGAATGGCGACCCACTTACCTGGAGAATTCCATGGACAGAGGAGCCTTATGAGCTACAGTCCAGGGGCCAGACATGACTGAGTGACTAACACTTTTGGTGCTTCGCTGGTGGCTCAAACGGTAAAGAATCTGCGTGCCGGTGAAACCGTATTGACTTTATTTATTAAACATTTATTCTATGTGAGGTACAGTGTTAGACTCTGGGGTTCAAAGATAAATACAGTAAGGCTCTTTTAAAATAGACGTTATTTTATTTTGGCTGCACGTGTGGCCTTTGGAAGCTTAGTTCCCCGACCAGGGATTGAACCCTAGCCTCCAGCAATGAAAGCACCAAGACCTAATCACTGGACCACCAGAGAATCCCCAACAATAAGATTTTTTTTTTTTTAAATCATAAAGTAACTTATAGTTTGGGGCTTTCCAGGTGGCTCAATGGTAAAGAGTCAGCCTGCCAATGCAGGAGGTGCAGGATACATGGGTTTGATCCCTGGGCTGGGAAGATCCCCTGGAGGAGGAAATGGCAACCTGATCCAGTATTCTTGCCTGGAAAATCCCATGGACAGAGGAGCCTGGCAGATTACAATCCATGGTGTTGCAGAGTTGGACGTGACTGAGCGACCGAGCACCCACCCAACTTATAGTTTAGTAGTGGAACTAGGCATTTGAGCAAAAACTGAAGGTAAAATGTGTCAGATACTAAAAGGAAAGAGTAGCCCTTAGTGTCTGCTGCTGGGCAAAGATCAGGGTAAGTAAAACCCCCTTCACTGCTGGTATATTGGCCATGAGTATTCCTCTTGATTCCCTCTGTCTGCTCTGGCTCCATGCTTCCCCCACCTCAGATATCACCACCCTGCCCTGGAGACCCGGCACCTNGCACAGGGAACTCTGCTCAATGTCATGTGGCAGGTTGGATGGGAGGGGAGTTTGGGGGAGAATGGATACATGTATATGTATGGCTGAGTCCGTTTGCTGTCTACCTGAAGCCATCACATCATTGTTAATTGGCTATACTGCCGTATAAAATAAAACATTAAAAAAAGATAACCGTACATGAGGAAAAAATGGTCTGAGAGTAACGTGTACATCGAGTTGGTGCCTGTGTTTCTGTGGGCTGAGTCCATGTACCCCCACCGTTCCCTAAGCTCAGCGTGTTTTTACATGTTAAGAGCTGTGGAAGAGGACACAGTCCGTGTGTGATCCCTAAAGCCTGCGATACTTGTTACGAACGCTTGGCCCTTCACTCAAGTAGTTGCCAAGCCCTGCTGGGTTGGAAAGGACAGGATAACCTGGTTTTTCCTATAATAAGAGGCGGTTGAGCTCGTGTGTAGTTAGCTAAGGGCAGGGGTCCTTTGGAACTAGACAAATGAGGCTGGAGACTGGCCCAGGACAGGTAGGGGAGGGTGGAATCAAGAAGCTATTTTGCAGGGAGCCACTCTGGGAACGTGTTAGTCGCTCAGTCGTATCAGACTCTCTGCAGTTCCATGGACTGTAGCCCGCCGGGCTCCTCTGTCCATGGGATTCTCCAGGCAAGAATACCAGAATGGGTTGCTATTCCCTTCTCCAGGGAATCTTCCTGACCCAGGGATCGAACCCGGGTCTTCTGCATTGCAGGAGGCAGGTTCTTTACTGTCAGAACCATCAGGGAAGGCTGATTCTTTGTCTCAAAGTGAGCGGGAAGACTGTCTGTAGAAGGTGAGCTTTTGGGTGTAGAAGGCAGTGGAGACTCTGTGCATTGCACCAGGGGCGCGGGGTGAAGGGAGCTGACCTCGTAGGAGCGTGGAGCTTTCTACATCCTGTGCTTGTCAAGAGCAAAGTCCCGAGGCAAGTGGCGTTTGTGTANTCCAGCCAGTAGTCAGTTCCCTAAGAGTTCTCCACCAACTGGAACACACAGAGATTCACAGAGTTGGGTAGAGAAGAAAAGGGGGAGGGAGGAGACGGGCGATCTAGTGGAGAAAAAGGAGAGGTCAAAGGAGGAGAGAGCAGTCAGGCCAGTAATCTCACTCTCAAGTATAAATGGGTACTGAAGATTGCATTTTTGAAGGTATGAAATTGATAACAAATACCAAAAAACAAAGATTAAAAATCTAGAGTAGAGGTTGGATGTTCAAAAATACAATATTAAAACATAGAAGAATAAAAAAGAAAAAAAAAACAAAGTCACAAGAATTATTTTTAAAAAGTAATAAAAAATAAAATTAAAAANGTACTGAAGATTGCATTTTTGAAGGTATGAAATTGATAACAAATACCAAAAAACAAAGATTAAAAATCTAGAGTAGAGGTTGGATGTTCAAAAATACAATATTAAAACATAGAAGAATAAAAAAGAAAAAAAAAACAAAGTCACAAGAATTATTTTTAAAAAGTAATAAAAAATAAAATTAAAAAAAATATACGAAGTTTGCTTTAAAAATAGGGTCGGGGGGGAGGAAAGTAATAGTAGCTTATAAAAATGAAAACTAAAGGAGAAATAGAGGACTTAAAAAGTAGTAAAAAAAAAAAAAGATGAAAAAGAAGAAAAAACAAACATCAAAAAAAAGAATGACCGTAAAAATGGTAAAGATATATCTAGGACTTTCTCTGGTGTTGTGGGCAGTGTGGGGTCAGTTCATTTTTGGATAGTTCCTTGGTCCAGCTTATATTTCTCAAGATCTATAGGCCCCTTCCTATGTAGTGGGTACTAACGACAGGATTTTAATCTATTGCACCTGTCACTTCCAGGCGGTTCCCTCTGTTTTAGCTTCTTCTATTTGCTGGTCTCTTCAGTGTCCGATTTCCGCCCTGACACAAGGGAGGCAGTGGTGGACAGTTTTTTTTAGGCTCACTTGTTCAGTTGCGCTGTGGGGAGGCAAGGATGCTGCAAACAAATAACACTGGCGAGTGCTTGCAGTGTCCCAGCCACGCTGGGCCTGCCCCTGCTCTCGGTGCACACAGCTCAGGCTCTAGGTTGCCCCACTGGGAACCGTCTGAGGCCGGCCCTGGGCTGCATGCACCTCCCAGGTCTAAGCCGCTCAGGCTCAGGCACTCAAGTAGTCCCCAGAGGCGCAGACTGGTTGGGCCTGCATTTTGTGCCCTTCCCAGGTCCGAGTAGCTCAGGTGTTTGGCAAGTGCAGTTGCTGCGACTTATTGCCTCTCTTGTCCCTGCTGCTCAGTTTTATGGGTGTACAGCTGGTGTACTTTCTCAGGCGGATGATGACTGTCCAGAACCCCAAGAAGTCTTAGCAAAGAAGCCTGTTTGCAGTTTCATAGGTAATGTCTCTCTGGGACTGCAATTGCCCCCTTCCAGCCCTTCCGACTCTAGCTGCCCATCACCGGAGGGGGATGGTCTGCAGCCCGGCTAATTCTGTTCCGTCCTTTGTTCTGTGCGCGGTCCTGGCGGTGTCACATGTTAGAGCTTTTTGCGTGGTAGCTATTCCACAGCCTCGTTTGCTAGCCCTAGTTAGCTCACTCTGGTTACACTCGGGGCATTCGGGGCATTTGGGCCCGATCTTTGTAAAGTAATGCAGCCTGCACCTCTCTGCCCAGCCCCAGCTTGCTAGTGGCAGATGCAGGTGTCTGCGCTGCTTCTCTGCTGGGGGAGTTACCACTGGGCTCGTAATCTGTGGGTTTTAATTATTTATTTTTCCTCCCTGTTATGTTGCCCTCTGTGCTTCCAAGGCTCGCCACAGACTCAGCAGTGAGAATGTTTCCTGGTATTTGGAAACTTCTCTCTTTTTAAGACTCCCTTCCCAGGACTAAGTTCCCTCCCTACCTCTTTTGTCTCTTTTTTGTCTTTTATATTTTTTCCTACCTCTTTTCAAAGACAATGAGCTGCTTTTCTGGGTGCCTGATTTCCTCTGCCAGCATTCAGAAGTTGTTTTGTGGAATTTACTCAGTGTTGAAATGTTCTTTTGATGAATTTGTGTGGGAGAAAGTGGTCTCCCCGTCCTATTCCTCCACCATCTTAGGGCCACCCCCCTCAGTATTGTGTTTAGAATGTAAATATGCCCTCCTGATATACCTCGCAAGGATGACTACTACTTTCTATAGTAGTGAAGGAAAGAGAGGTGAGACATCAGCTGAAGGAGAAAGCAGGAGGAAGTGAAGATGCGTTCATTTTAAAGTAAATGTGATGGAAGACTGTAGGGAGTCAAGGAGACAATGAAGGGGCAGAGATTCAGAAGTGGAAGGAACTAGCAGGCTTCTGTGGGGATGGAGTTGGGGTCAAAGGCACAACTTAAGGAGTTAGCTCTGAGAAGAAGAAAGGAAACCATCCAAAGGCAGGAGAGAAAGAGATGGAAATGAAGAAGATAGAGGGACTTTGAAAATTAAAAAGGAGGGAAACTGTGAAGTTGATTGGTGTTTTTTCTGTCGCAAGGTCTTGTGTTTAATGTTGAAAGTGAAAGTTCTCAGTCATGTCCGACTCTTTACGACCCCATGAACTATACAGTCCATGGAATTCTCCAGGCCAAAATACTGGAGTGGATAGCTGTTACCTTCTCCAGGGGATCTTCCCAACCCAGGGATCGAACCCAGGTCTTCCCTCTTTGCAGGCAGATTCTTTACCAGCTGAGCCACTGAATGTTGAGATGGACTGTAAATATATTGCAGAAACCAATGGTGGGCACACAGGACACCACATATCCAAGTTAAACCTCACCGTTTCTTTAGCAATTTCATGTCATTAAGTGGGTTGAAGAGTCATAAGCATCTGCATTTCTGTATAGGTTAATACACAGAGTCACTAATAATGAAAAGCTGTCTTTATCTGGGAAATTGAATTTTTTTCACTAATGAATTTCAACTCTTTTGGTGGAATAGTTTAAATGGGTAATTTTTGATGCTAGTTTATTCTTTCATGTCAATGGAACCCCCTTGAGAGCACAGCAGAATGAAATAAAGGGTGATTAAAACCGCCTCAGAGATCATCAGTAGAGAACTTTTACTACATAACAGCTGGCCAGCATTCCCTTCAGGAGACTTACTAGGCAACTGGTCATAAACGGGTCTATAAATTGAAGTCTGATTGAAGACTATGAGAAAATACCCTTTAGAATTAAAAATTAGTCTTGTATGGCTCTATTTCATAGATTAAACTCACATAAATTTTCACAAAAAAGAAAAGAATTTAGAAATTACAGTTCCAAAAGTCCATTTGTGTAAGCCTACTTATATACCTGCTTATAGGTCAGGCACGTGGGTAGGTCAGACTCCCCACCTGGGTCCTCTTTCGCCATGCACTGACAAGATCCATGTCTTTACTAGATCTGTGTGTCCTCATGTGAAATGAGAGTAAGGCTGTGTACTCAGGATTCCCTTTATTATGTAGGCCGTCATGTTAAATAAATATTATAGAGAAATATTACCTTCCCTCACTCTCTCTCTTTTTTTTTTCTGTTTGTTTTAAATTTATTTATTTTAATTGGAGGTTAATTACTTTACAATATTGTATTGGTTTTGCCATACATCACATCAATCTGCCACAGGTATACACGTGTGTATACATCCTGAACCCCCCTCCCTCCTCCCTCCCCGTACCATCCCTCTGGGTCGTTTCAGTGCACCAGCCACAAGCATCCATTATCATGCATCAAACCTGGACTGGTGATGCATTTCATATATGATATTACACATGTTTCAATGCCATTCTATCAAGTCATCCTACCATCTCCCTCTTCCACAGAGTCCAAAAGACTGTTCTATACACCTGTGTCTCTTTTGCTGTCTCACATACAGGGTTATTGTCACCATCTTTCTAAATTCCATATATATGCATTAGTATACTGTATCAGTGTTTTTCTTTCTGGCTTACTTCATTCTGTATTATCGGCTCCAGTTTCATCCACCTCATTAGAACTGATTCAAATGTATTCTTTTTAATGGCTGAGTAATACTCCATTGTGTATA